>CACRXP010000574.1:330843-342302 GCA_902702965.1 Spirometra erinaceieuropaei
CGTTGGATAACCGCTTCCTTCAGCAGCGTATATGGTTTGTCTGCTGGAATGGGGTCAAGGAGGTCTTCGACGGTGACCGCTACATCAAAAGGGAGTGACTGCAAAACGTACGAATAGCGGGTACGCTCGCTGGTAATGCGACATGTCACAAAAAGAGCCTCGATCTGCCTGAACCAAACGCGAGGGTTGCTCGGGGTAAACGGTGGCAGTTTAAAAGAAAGGGTGTTAATGTCGAGTGAGTCTTTTTGGGAGTCGTCACTGGCCATGGTAAATAAAAAAAGGTCCGAAATGCAGGAAAAAGCGGGGTCACCAGTTTTGTAGTGTAAATGTAGACTTAGAAACTACAAACGATAATATATGCAAAAAAACTAACTACGAATGGGGGAATTGTGTTTACGAACAAAAAGGAATGTACAGATTGAAAGAACCAGAAAAGGAATGTTCCAGACTCACGTAAGGTAGAATCCTATCAAGTAGGGAGATAGTGTCCCGATGAAGGAATGGTTGAAGGGAGGCTCTAGGTTCCGCGACGGTCCGTTGAAGTTAGCTTCGAGGAGGAAGTCTCCGGCAGCACGAACGAGTTGCTAAGAGAATTGAGAGGTGACAAGCGCACGCCAAGAAATAACGACGTTAAACACACTCGAGACCAGAACACATGTTGACCGCCGTAGCGTTGTTCAAAAAAGTGTATTCTCAGTTTAGTCAAACAAATGTACAGGCAGGTCAGGTGTACAAGCAATGTAGTGGAACAAATCAAAAGTGTACAAAGGCCTACAGAACTCATTCGGTTCCGTTGTGTTTCGGGCCTCTCTCTCTATTTCGAGCCCCGTCAGCTAATTATATCCCCTACTTTCTACCTGACAAATGCGTCATGGGAGTTCCCACAGTGGCCATTTCTTATGTGTCTGTCACGAATGCGCTGTAAATGTCGGTGAGGACCCCAACTTGTACAGATTATTTTCCTGAAGTCAGTCCATCTTGGTCGGGTAGATTTTATAAAAGCCAGTCTTGTCAGTGTAATTGACTAGGCGAGGCTTTTTTCCTGACTTTTTATAATTCACTGGTAGGGGTGACTGGTGAAGTGACAGGAAGTTAAAATTTTTCTCTCTTGTCTTTTATTTGAGCAGCACCTTCATTTTTTGATAGAGTCAGAATTATCCCTATGAATGATAGATTACCTGGAACCAGAGGTTACTATCCTCATAATGACTCCACTTTAACCCGTCCAAAGTCATGAATGTCGTATACGCCATCTCCACACTTAATCACATTTATAGAATTTTTTATGCTGCAATATTTCGGCATTTTTCAGTGCACCCATATCGGAATATTCGTGTATTATGTCCATTTTTCGCCGTTAATGCCCTTTTATCCTTCCTTGCAACTTTCCGTATCGGGTTAGTTTTTAACCGAGTTCTATGGTTTGGGAGTCTACTTGAGGTTTTGTTCCGCTAAAGCAGTTGAACCACTCTCTTTTTTGATTGCAACTATCTGGTGTTCGATACTCGTTGATCCGTTAGCTCCTCATATCAAACATCGTTTCTAGATTTTTTACCGAACACCCACCGCGAGACATCAATTTAAGTTCGCACAGCTTCACTTATGACATTACTAGTATACTTGGCACCGCTCTACTGTCTTACACATTACAAGCTACGTCCGAAACGAGAGCAATAAACACTGCCGTGTTTTACTGAGTTGCAACTGAGGTGGGCAAATGGAATTGACCTCACCGTCCGAAATAGATGTTTTGACTCCCCTTGTTTGCTTATTCATTTCACTCCTGTCTCAGTAATGCGTCCTTGCTTCTACATTTAGGTTCTCCTGTTAGTTTTTCGGCTGCCAACAGTCGGCCAGTTTTTTAATATGCGAGGGGTGCGCTAGCACGCGTGCGTCACGCTACATTTGTCAATCGCGCAGAGACTCACAAGCAGGTTGTGGCTATCAGTCACTCACATAACTAGTATTCTACGGACGACCGAAGGCTTAATTGAACTGACGTCTGTCAATACGACGCCACCATGGTTGAGGTGTAGCCGCGGTGCGGTGACGCTAACCAACGAACATCTGCTACTCCCCAAACTCGAGACCGTAAAGCTCTCAAGCGTCCACAAAAACGCACTCTTTCGCGATGCTTTGGTCTCCGTAAGACAAACTGAATGAACTAGACATGTCCTTTTAAATTTACTGTAAACACAAAACAACCCTCAGCCGGAATTTTCGCTGGAATAATTATCCCCAGGTAGTACCCATGAGGGAAGATCCGAAAACGGAAAAATTGAAACACATCAAACCCTTGTAAAAATAAAAGCGTCCTCGCGTCAACATTTTATGCTGGTAGGAAAGTGTACTCTTTCCAAATGGGCTCCACTTTGAATAAGCAGTTCTTGCATCTGTCGACTGACGCGTAAACGAAAAGGGATGTTCGTCTTCCACTTCCAATGCATTCCGCGGGAATAAGTCCACTTTTTTTTACTGTAAGGACTGATAATGGAGTATGCGTTTTTCATAGGTTCCGCTTTGCAATTACCTTTAAGTTGTCAACAATCTCATAATGTTCTGTATTATTCTCTTAACCCTTAGGTAGAGGGTCGTTGGCGTTAGCGGAAGAGGAATGACGTGGAGCCTTAAATGCAGCCGACTGCTAGAACAGCCAGACGGTTAAATATTGTAGTTCCTCAATCATAAATACCATCTCTTCTTGTCCCTAATGAGAAGGCCTAATTTCCTGCTCTTTGGCCGTAACTTTGTGGAGCAGTCTTAGTCATCTCGACCAAAAATTAATTATATTTATCAAGCGCGGCATGCCGGAGGTCCAAGAAGTCATGTGGAAAACTACTAATGTTGGACATAAACATTCCTCCAATTCCCGCCGATCACACTTCGTCTTTACGCCTAACATCCGTAATTTTTTGATCGTAATTATAATGAACACGAGTTCGGTCCAACTTTTATTCTTTCCAATGTCTTCGCTCTTTACGGTTACACCGTCTTGCCTTGTCTCCTTCATGTCTTTTACCAACCCCACATTTTATTTTCTATTCTCCGTGCCGTTCTAAGACTAGCCTAACATGTGCGAAACCACCATCTCCGAAGATATTCTGCGTCGCAAATGAGTCAACCTCATTTTGACCACACATGCTTGAGCTTAAAGATTCGTTGATTACATCCGAGACCTTTACTTGTCAAAAAACCCTTTGTTGTGACTGAACTCCTGTTACTATAGTCCCATAGCTCATCGGACTGCCGGGTGTCTTCTTCTCCCCCCCCCCCCTCTTTAGGCGTTTATTTCTTACTGGTATTCTCCAGGGTATGCTTCCCAGCCGTTTATAGGTTATGTAGAAGGCTGAGGAATCAACTACGGCATTCGCTTCATATGCACCATACTTGGCAGCACCAGTACTAACTGTCAAGTATGGTGGATCATGCTACTGACTGCCTGTTGACAGTTTATGAATTTAACGCGGTTATCCCGCTGTGGCAGGTGGACTTTGGCCCAAAAATCCGTACCAAATTTCGATCTGAGCCTAGGAAGTCTACTTCAGACTGATTTATTCTGTGTTAGAAATTTCCTTCTGAGAAAATTAGAAACCGCAATTTCCGCGTCATCGTCTTTTCACCCATTGTACTGTTCGTTTAACGGTTATATATATGTTCTGACTTGGTCAAGTTAGGGTTACCATTGCCACCTTCCACACTTTAAATACCGGTGCAGTTTTTGGCATTTATGTCCTACCCGGATTCACTGCCTTTTTTCTTCCTTACTACTAAAATCAATTCGAGCAATTCGCCACAGTTTTTGCGCATGTGTTTTCTAGAAAATGGCTGTCTCCTGTGCTCTCTAAGCATTTATTTTTCTCATTTATTTGGGCTGTTTTAAGTTTTGTTCGCCCACGGCACCTCAGAATTTGTACCCTCGTATATATTTAGTCCTGATTATTTTGCTCCATATCCTTCGCATTTATCAATGAGTTAATCTTTAGTTCCGAAGGCTGTGAATCGAATTGAACGCACCGACTCCCTCATTATGTTGGAGGCTGTTTTCGGAAAAATTCACCCAGTCCTACTGCTCAGGAGCACGACTTCAGTTCTACCTGCGCGTTTGCTGTCTGCTAGTTCTGATGTGGTAAAGTGGTCATTTCAACTCGCTGCATTTTCTACAGCCCACCGAATTAGCTGACCCATACGAGCCCCCAAAGAAGAAGTGTTTCCTCTGCAAAAACAATGTTGATTTAGATTACAAGGCAGGTGTTTTCTTTATTTTTCCTCAGTTCACTGTTTTCAGAATGTTCGGCTGTTGTCCCAATTCGTTTCCCCCTATACCGGTCGCATTTATGGACGCCATATTACCGGTCTCTGTATACCTATGCAAAAACGTATCGCCCAGTTGATCAAGCGTTCGCGCAAATTCGGTAAGTTGGTTGCTTTGTTTACACTACAGGCTTTATGGCTACGGAGTTCAAAGAAACAGTCTTCTTCGAGGATCCAGATTTGACTCGGAAACGGAACTAGTTTTTATAGAAGATAGGCACTTTGACCACTACTTTCAGGCTGTACTTTGCTACGAATACATTTACTGTTTTCCCAGAAACGCAGACTTTTTCAACGGGGTTCTCGGGTGCTTTAGGTATTTGCTAGAGCTTACAACGTGGCATTTTTCTGTTTCGTCGACCTACTAAGTCAAGCAGCTGCTGAAAAATAGGACATGGATTTTTATCGCCCTCCTCTAGCTACGTCCTCGCATATTGTGCTTATTGTCCGGATTTCGTCCTAGCCGCGCCCTCAACACAGAATTGGTATCATACAGACATCAAAAAGAACGGTGAACCTAAGATGTTTGGGGATTTCAAAACATTGTCATCTAATTTTCCTTGTCTGGGGCCTGTCTTCACCAGCGACGTTAAAGTTCTGATGTTTACGTTTTTGCAGTGGTGACAGACTTTGGTTCGAGCTCTGTTAAATCTCCGCCCCTTGGGCTCCAAATCCTACAAAATCCCCAATCATTTAAGGCCGTACTCCCAAGGCGACGGGACGTACTATTCCTCTTCAACATTTGGCACTTTGTAGATGTGCTTGTACCGTTCGTCCATGCGTTACGGAATCATTCTAAGAGTCAGTGACGAGGTGCGTATTCTGTACCGCCTGTCGTGTGTTGCCGTCAGAGGGCCATTATCTCACCGATGCTCACGCCACTTGGCTTCTCGCTCAGAAACATCCAGGCGGTTTTGACACATTTCCGTAAGGAAACAGTTTTTAGGATGGAGTGGCGTCGAGCTGCGACGATCTACAATTCCAGGTTTACCACATCAAAAGTCAGGGAGAGTCAGCGTTAGTTTTATAAGCCTTACGGTAGTAAGAGGGCGTAGACGCAGCCCAGCTGACACTGTCAGCTGGTTTTATCACCAGCCCTATCAGGCATTTAAGTTGGCAGTCCCGGCGCGAATGTGTGCCTGCGTCTGAGCTTTGTGCGACTGCGGCCAATCGATGAAGACGAGACATGTACATCGGCACTACGACGTCGGCGAGCCGGAGGCCAAGTCACACACACGAACGGAAGGCAGCCTGGATACTCGGCTGGGCAACGGTAAGAGCTGGTCAGTGAAAATTGCAAACATGGCAGGGCTCCAATGACCCTCAGGATAACGTAATTTTTGATTTGTAAAAACGGGAAAGTGCATTGCTCTTTGTCTAGACGACGTGTACGACCGTCTTCTGCTAGAGTTTTTCATTGGACATAAGCGATTGCAAATAAGGATGGCCGAGAGTAGGCATGTGCTCCTTGTCAAGCGGGGTACACTTCCGTAGCGGACATTTTAACGGTCTTATAGTTCTGCTCCCCACTGGTGACCGAGCCATCTCGACAGCTCCCTGTATTGTCTTACACACATTGATCTCTTTTAGCAGTGGTGAAACCTCTGGAACTGGCGTGATGTCGCCGTCTTTCCAGGTGCACCGAAGATGTCCGATTGGGGGTGTACAATGGCCCTTTTCCTCATTCTAAACGTGTGATTTCTTTGACTATGGCCCGAAATACAAAGATTTTCAGCTTATTAAAAGGAAATATAGGCCAGCGCCTTTGAAATTCCTATTGGTTACAAGTCGTCGGAGAAAAACATTGATAAGTGGGAATGTGGAGAAGGGATTTTGTACGTAATCGCGGACAGCTTACAGCTAGTCGAAAAAGAGTAGTAATTAACGGTGACGTACTAATTACAAGTAGTATAAGCACATGATTTGTGCCGGGTTATGTGAGTGGATTTGAGGCTGGTAATTGGGAAACTTGATACGCGTCAAGTCTACTCTTAAAGGGAGAAGAGTAATTAATGATTACTTACTAATCACGAGTAGTATAAACGTGTATAAGTTGGTGCCGGGTTATGCGGGTTGGTTTGAGGCTGGTAATTGGAAAGCTCGATACGCGTCAAGTCTACACTTAAAGGAATTCACACAGGGGGAGATTGCAACATCGGTAGGCGGGGCATTCCAGTGGTTGCAGCGTAGAGTTCCTTGCCTACCGATGTTGCAATCTCCCCCTGTGTGAATTCCTTTAAGTGTAGACTTGACGCGTATCGAGCTTCCCAATTACCAGCCTCAAACCCACCCGCATAACCCGGCACCAACTTATACACATTTATACTACTCGTGGTTAGTAAGTAGTCATTAATTACTCTTCTCCGACTAGCTGTTAGCTGCCCGCGATTTCAGGAGGAATAAGCTCCTCAAATGGGAGCCAATATGACACTGAGTACGTTATTCTGGACGAGGTCGAGACCTGTGTGCAAAATCAGCTCTACGTGCAACTCCAGAACTGGTTCTGGAGATTTTATCCCCTTGTTGCAAGCAGGCTCTAGATCACTTTATTTTATCCAGGTACAATTTATCAAGGAGCATAGACTTGATGCGTAAGAAAAAAATAAACTGCCTGTCACATGCTGTCTTCCTTTTAGTGTCGTTCAGTTGCTGACGGGCCATCCCATGCATATGTATTGGCGATGTTTAGCATGCTCTATCACAGAAATTGATTTGACTGAGTGATTACTGGCCGCTTGTCCCTATGCGACCGCCCGAAGCCGCGGCGCTAAACGGAGATGCCACTTCCGTCTCGCAGTCAGAAAAGCTCTGTAGTAAGTCGTCTTGCCCCGGCGAAAATCGACGTGAATTTAACTGAAGCCTTGGAGTGATAAAATTGCACTATCACCTACTTTATGCGAATAAAGCCGTCTGGTAGGCCGTTCATGGAATCTAGACAACCAGTCTAATAAGTCATCCGCGTCCTGCTGATGTCCGCATGTCCAACTGAAGGATCCAGACCGTCCAGTCAAACCCGAGAAGCTCAAAGTCCGGCAGAAAACAGCTGTTCATGAACGGAGTTAGCGCCAGGTCGGGGACTGTTTACTGACGTCCTATTAAGTTCTGCCAAATTTTTTTGAGTAGCAATTTATGTTCCGTGTCGTTTATTGGGCAGTCTGTTTGCATACCTACCTGTCAACGTACAATTTTGTCCCGAGCGGGATCCATCACATCACAAGACGCGCGACATACATAAAACCTGAGATTTGGCTTGACTAGTTGATTTATTCTAAGTTCGGGTTTAACAGTCTTAGGAGACCTGATGAGTCGATCGCTGGGCCACTGTTTTATCTACGGAACCTTTTTCATATTTCCACACTACAGTCTGATAACTTTCAGGTGACAGTCGGGAAATTGATGCAGATGTGATTTGATGAGTCTCACTATCTTTATAGGCTTCCGAGTAGTGATATTCCAGCCGGATCTTATTTCGTAGCCGCACTTGCAGTAGACAAACCCCAGCCGTCTGTCATACGGGACCGGTGGCAATAGGCCACTTAATACTTAACCTTAACCCAACCTCTAACAGGTGTGGCTACGAAATAAGATCTTAAAAATATTCCTTTTGAGTCAACTTTAAGTTAAATCATGACTCTCCTATACTCTCATTACATTTGAAAGTCTCAGTCTCCCAGACACTTGCGTGACCGCCACTCCGCGACCGCGTTAATGCCCCTGGTGCTTTCTACAAAATTGCCGGGACGTTACCTCATGGGTTACACCTTAGCGGTGAACCCTGACTGCGAGGCGGATAACTAAGAGCCTCGGCAGTCAGCATAAATGTCCCTGAGAATTTTCGAGGCGCCGACACGTCGCGCAGTCTCTGAGTTTGAATGATAGCATCATCTGTCATTTCCAACACTTGTGTTGTTGTTGATGATGATGATGATGATGATGATGATGATGATGATGATGATGATGTTGCTGTTTTTGTTGTTGTTGTTGTTGTTGTTGTTGTTATGTCATTTGTCGCAAAAGCCGGCTACTCCTTTTGTGGGCGAATACAGGCCTAATTGACATTACGACCTCGCTACATCCATCAGAACGCTTAGCGTCCAAAATCGAACTATTTGCTTTATGACTACTCGGGTTTCTGAATCCCAGCCATTTATCCCCGATAGGTTAATGGTTCACCGGTCGGAGTTAAGAAACGTTCTCACCATAAGCAGCAGTAGCTTACAGACTGGCTGTACTTAACGCTACCCGGGGACTTCTTCAAGTGCCGTCCTCATACGCCTTTGGGCTACCAGTTTTGCTCTGTCATCGTCATCCGTTGCTCGGGCTAATCTCATCAGCCGACCACAGACGTCTAATCGAGACCGTCGTGGTATGCGGCCGCATGCCTGCACCCTGCCTTCATACTCCAGCACCTTCCTGCGCGGCCACCGTGTTCATCTGTCCTTACATCTTTTTGTCCCGTGTGTGCACGATACCATTCTTCTTTGGACGTCCATTTCCTACCAAAAGGTCCGTGGTGGCCGCGGTTTTGGTCTGCCCATGTCTTTAGTTGCCGCCTGGTTACTCGTCCTTCGATTATTTCCTTCTCATCATCCCGCAATCACATTTTGCACCTAAAACACGAACAAAGGGACCAAATCATGGTGTGAACTGGAGCAGCTGAGCTCCAAAGCGAACCGTATTTGTCAACTAATTTTCGGTCGGGAAGCAAGCCTCGGTTACAGTTAGTGTGAGCCGACTGGATTTATCGGACACCTTATGGACTGGTCGTTGTCTCGAGAGGTTGGTAGCGTCATGGAAGTTTGGGGGAGGGATAATGGGCATAATCCGTAGTATTCAGAAATGAATTGCCAAATAAAACAACGGAGACTGACTTATTAACCGTTATCAGCAGCCATACCCAAGCTCGGGGTGTGTAACCTCCGAAGCTTGAATCCGACAAGATAACGAGCCCGGGGCTCAGTGGTTAGGAGGCGTTGGACTTCTAACCAATAGGCCGCAGGTTTGATCTCCGGGGGCTGCGCACCTCGGAATCGGGTACCGCTGGCCAACGACTCCCAATAAGCCAGAAATTGTCATTCCAGTCTCCCGTGTCTTGGTTGACAATATATACTATTAACTATGAGACGGTTGGCGGGACTCTATATCAAGCCCCTAAAGCAAACGATCGGTTAATGTCCATCTACCAATAATCCGTAATGTAAACATCAATAAAGGGCGGCTACTGGACTGTGTATCTAAAATTTCGGCCGCACGCGGATTGGTTAGCAGATTTGAGCAAAGTTGACTTCTGCACAATTGCTCCGACTGCTTCTGTTACTGAATTTCATCTGACACCTTGAATCGTTTTACTCAGTCGAGATGTTTGCAACATATTGCTAATAACGATGAAGACCCCCCTGTCGTCATTAAGATGTGTCACGTGAGAATGGCGTTTACGTCCGTATTCTGCCTGCAGGATTTGAACGAACATCTGCGGTGTTTTGTGTTTGGATTATCACGCTGGCAGTCGCATAGTGACCCGAGGTTCCCAGGCCACGTAACTGCCCATTTACGTCTGCCAGTCAGGAACGATCAGTTAACGCCGCATGCACGTGGCAAAATCTTCCCGATGTGGTCGGGCGGAACTCATGCCTGGTAGCCTAAGGGTCAAAATCGTTTGACTTGACATTGCGAGGGGAGTATAATTTTATGCCTACATTGTTTCTACTTATATCCACATGGTAGTCTGAATTGCTTCATTGTAAATTTTTATTCAATTGTAATCTAGGTGCGTCTGACTTGATGGGGGGGAATCCTTATGCTTCACTTCAGCCGAAATAAATGCTTAATGAGCTGCTGGATCAGTCTGCATGCCTCGATCATACCGGTGCAGGTTGGTGGCTACAAATAAGTCAGAAACGACCATTCCACTGTACCTTGCCTTCTTCGAATCTACCAGGTAGTCATCAACCCACGATGTCGGCTCCAGTCTGGAGCTGCGAGACACACGGGGGGGTCGACGATCATCGATCCACGCAGCTGAAGGACGGAGTGTGGGGAGTTCCGTTTCTACGTTATTGCAACAGGCAAGGGCATGTGTGGCGGTCTACTCGGCGTGGCCTCAGCGACTCGCAAGTTGGCTGTTTGTGCCGCGTGCGACTCTGCCTTTCTGCCCACCGGAACCGTGGCACCCATAGATTTTTTTTGTCTTCAGCGGATGGTCGCGGCCGAACAAAGCTCGGGCCCATGCACCTCGCGCCAGGGCACTACCGTCATCGCCACCGCCTCTTGCTGCATCAAAGTTGTCCAAGCAACCCTGTCTTTCCTGGCTCTTCATCTGGGATACCTCTCGTTGTCGATCCTGCGTACTTCAGCAAGCACTCTCAGGCCGTCAGATATCGGTGGGCAGTCGACGATCAACAGGTCTTCGGAACGTGCAAAAAATCGGTCGGAGAAAAATGACCAGGACAGGGAATTGTATTACTTGTTCTCTATGATCCCTTAGTGTTAACCCCCGTACACCACTTTTGAATTAAAGCAATACTTGATAAGTGAAGAAGAGTCGAGCACCGGAACACTTTGTTTATTGTCCCGAGTTTCCAGACTCGTACAGGAGTCCATCTTCAGAGATAGTAGCAACAACAGAACAAGCGACAGTTATAAGGCATGTAGGCCAGTCATCGACCGACGGCGCAAGACTGGAGGTGACTACGCAGGAATCCGTACCTCGGCGCCAGATCGATAATTCGATTGACCGAGTTCTCATCCGAGGCCCAGGCTTCGGTCCCGGTGCTCGACTCTGCTTCTTCACTTATGCATACACCTGGAACTCGAAATTTTGTCTTCATTCGTCAGCAAGAATTGAATTTTGTAACCATAAGTAGCCGCTCACCTCCCAGCAAATCCTGCAACCCGCGATGCAACCTTTCAAATTGAATTTATCCTTTCTTGAACCAACCATCCATTGTTTTTCGCATTCCTCAAAAGCAGATGATATGCAGCCATAAGATCCGGTTTAAAGAATTAAACGTTCCGAAAGGAGTTCGATGAACATGCGTTTGCGCTTCAATGAAAGGACAGAGAGAGGTTGTTCTTAACTCAACTTGCATTCTTGGGCTGTGCGGTGTCTGTCTAGACGCCCACGTCCGAGATGTTTATCATTATGGTTC
>CACRXP010000574.1:357801-394191 GCA_902702965.1 Spirometra erinaceieuropaei
CTGACTGCAACCCTCCCCCCTCCCACCTCCGTCGCATCGTTGCTCTTGTAGTGGTTCTGCTCCGAGCGCCTGTTGCAACGATGGGCCTCTCGCGGTTGTCTGTCTGGCGTTCGCCCACTCGGCCTACAAACTGACCAATCAGATTCAAGGCCGAGTCAAACATGCCCTGGCTTGAGGCGTTTTGACGCATTCCCTGACTCACACTGGGGAGGGCGCTCTACCGGCGCTCTCTGGCGGCCGGCTCCTTCCAATCCCTTCTCCAGTTGTTCTGTGCAGAATAAACAATCCCCCCGACTGGCGTCCATCTTCTATTTCCAGCCGGGACGGGGCCTGAAGGTCGTGGTAACCAGGACCTCACTATCGGCCTAGGCTGCTGCGATAGTCCCACTCCGCGGTCCACTTCGTCAGTGGGCACAACCTCATCTTTCCTACCTGCACTGGAGAAGGGCGTCCTCGTCAGTTTTAATTTGAAGGGGGACAGGTGCTTGAGGAACGCACCTTGAATACCAGTTATGGAAAAGTTGTACACATGTGTCATTTGAATGTTTTCTTCGAAACGCCCCCAATGACAACTCAGGTAGAAAACTGCCCGGAATGCGCAGTCGCCTACGCACCTCGCAGACGCCAGGACTGTTTTTTTGGGCACGCATTTTCCAAAGCTTACTTTATCTCCAGCGCTTCACGCCGGAATCCACGTATACATAAGCACGCCTACTTTGCGTAAACCAGCCGACGATGGCGGACAGAATTTGTGAAGGGGCGTGTAGACGATGAGGACTCGTGTGCAGTAGGGGCGCACTAACGCCACCTACCCGTTTGCGGAACGGTGTGAAGGTGATTCAATGCAGAACGCCCTGACTTGGGTGTTAAACTGTAAAAAAGGTAGTGAAAACCTGAACCCACCACCACCACCACCTCCTCACCTGTTTGCGCCTCGGCACACTAGTTAAACCGGCCATAATCTGGTAAGAGCACGTAACCACAGCGGTCAGACGGTCGCCTCTGAGCCCCCCAGTAAACCACGATCCAATCAAGTAGGTAAACCGAAATAGATGAAGAAAAGCTTAGTTTGAACCCCTCCTGGAAAAAGTGAGCCAGGAATGAGTGCGAAAGTTTGAGTTCCAGATGTATGCATAAGTGAAGAAGTGTGGTCCAGCACCGGAAAATTTTGTTTATTGTTCTGAACTTTCGAACTCGTGCAGGAGTCCATCGTCAGAGGTAGTAGGCCGCAGCAGAACAAGCGACAATCATTGACCGACTGCGCAAGAGTGGAGGTGATCACGTAGAGCTTTGTATGCCGGCGTCAGATCAATAAATCGATTGACTGAGTCAGGCTCACCCAGCGTTAGCCTTCGCTATGGAGAAAGAGAAGGGAGACTGCCCCCTCCTCTCTGGACGTCCTACTTAACACAAAGCCTGCTGGAACTATTCTTAGAAGCGTATTTCGCAGGAAAACATGGACGGGGAAAATCACAAAGTTTCACTGAGATGGCAACGAAGTTTGGTCGGCGGCCTCACCAGTTAAGTTGGGAGTATGTGCAACCCAAATACAATGGAGAATAAACTCGTCCTTACACAAAACGCTGTAAGAAAACGGCTTTCCTGGAAAGTTTGCCAGTGGAGGAATGTCTCCCAGAATCGGACGTGCTGACGACTGAAAGTAGGGGGTTATTTCTCACACTGCCACTTCGGGGGAATCTAAGGAGCGCACCTCTACATCGTCGTTTAAACGCTGCCATTGCGCGCACATACCCACCAGCTAAGGTAAGGCGAGTTCTCACAAGCACCCCGCTTCTTCGCCTTGAAGGTAAGGTCAGACTGCCTTTTCAGACCTCTTCAGTGTGCACATAGGCCTTCACTTGCGCCTGTAGGGCAGGTTAAATTGGTTGAACAACTGGGCGCCTATCCAAGCAGATGCGGGAACACCATCTTTTCGGGGTAAAAAAGGTATGAAAAGCCATCTCTAGCGCAGCTGTGGCCGAATTGGTTGATAGCGGCCACCGGGTAGACGTCAAGCAAACATGCCGAGTCATCGACAAGCTGTCGGCGAGACACTCCAACTTCCTGCGTCAGGGGATGTTTACGACAGAGGAGGCAGCGGTCATACGGTTGGTCAATCTAACCTTGTGCTCTCATAAAGCGTTTATACAAGCGCCAAGACTTCCCTGGACAAAGATGAACCCAGCATGTGTGTTCACACTTCCTGCCACAGATACATAGCTAATGATCGGACACCTGACCCCTTCTCCTCCCTAAGTCCCTGAAAGAACTAGACTACGACCTCTGACTTCTGGGCGTCCTCAAAACTCTCCCCCATGCTGTCTGTTTATTAGCTTTTTAAATTTTGATACTCTACATGATGATGAAGAATCGAAAGCGTACGTTAGCCGAACTTGACTTCTCAAATGTTTACATGGGTATCACGCTGAACTCATACCGGAATGAGACAACTACAGTAGGCGGGCTTACTCATGAAATGCCAATCGAAATGCGTTTTCGTTTCGAGCAGATTAATTAAGTAGGTTTGTAAAACTAATCAGCCTGCAACACAATTCTATGATATTTCAATTTCTTCAGGATGCCGGCTTTGCAATGAACTTCCTTCCGGCTGCATGCAAAAACTACACTCTGTAAAAAATGACTACTTATGTAGCATGAATTTTTCTCATTGGTTTTCGATGCCCCTAATAGTTCAATTATATTTTATTGAAAACACGCAATAAAATACTCATTCTTTTGTTCATTCGGTAGATAATTACGTCTTCTTCTAATTTATACTCGAAGGAGGGACACAATTCGGTTTTCAAGAACTTTTTCAATTCCCGAATAATTTTGAACCCGCTCTGCCGTTACACTTGGATTAAGGGTTTCCAAACTACAAGCCGCATATTTTCCGCGTACGGTAATCAAGGGGGACCATATAGGGTTCATAACATTAAGCAGTGGATTTGAACCATATTGTTAATTTTACAAGCCACATTGGTAACTGCAGAGACATGAAGATTTTTGAGCGGCCATTTCACGGAATTTAAAAGTCCCACAATTAGAAACTTTTTTGAAAACCGAATTATATCCCTCCTTCGAGTATAAAATTAGAAGAAGGCGTAATTAGCTACCGAATGAGGAAAAGAATGAATATTTTTATACATGTTTTTCATGAAATATAATTGGACTTTTAATAGGCAGAATCTCGAGGTAACTGAGTTATTATAGAATTTTGTTGAAGGCTGACTAGTTCTACAACCCTACTTAATCAATCTTTTCGAAGCGAAAACGAATTTTGGAATTTCGGTTGACATTTCATGAGTTAGGCCACCTACTGTATATACGGATATTTTTAATTAAACAGCTGACATCGTCCTGCCACCTGTCTGATAAACACTAGTGGTGCAAGCCAACAGCCGTCAGATGTGCGCATGAGGAATTGTCTAAAGAGTGGGCATCCCGTTTTCTGCTCCAGCGAGGAAATTTTTAACGCTACTGATTACGGCAGGTGGCGCACCTCATGAAATGTTAACCGGAGTTCTGAATTGTGATGCCAGTTGGAAAGGTTTACTTAGGTGCGGTTGTAAGACTGATTATCATGCGGCATGATCGCAAGCCACGCCAGGGTACCATTTTTTGAGTAAGAGTCTTGTCGGCCGCCTGTGAAATCACACTAGCCAAAAACGATTACTGGATTTGTATGATTTTTTTTCATAATGATTATCGATTTGCTTATGAATGCAAACATGCTTTATAGGAACTATGCACAGAAGTACCTTTCTTGTAAATCCTTTTTTTTAAACCACGTGTTATCCAAATGTTCTATTCGAAGAAAAGATATTTCTCGGTGTAAAAGTTCTCAGTTACGGGACTCCTTTAATACCGTCTAATGTCTGTTCAAATCACATTATCTACGTCCGTTTCACGGTGCGCTAAAAGCCCTGGCTTGGGGGTCGCGAACTGACGGGATGACTGGGGTCTCGCAGTCAGCACAGTGCTGTGTATTTGTGTGGAGTGGTCGGTTGGTGGTCTAAGAGTCAGGCCGCAATGGCTCCTTCGTAATGTGGCCCTTATGGCGCTCCCACTGCGTGGAATCCGATCCGCCTGTGGGCGGCACGCCTAGGTGCGGCCTCGGCCGTGCCAGCCTCCAATCTTTGTTGTGTTGGTCAAAAAGCTGGTTATTTGTTGCGTGGATCAGGGGGTGTGGAATGGAACGCTAAGGTGCGGGCTCGACCGTGCCATCCACCTGAGCCCTCCGCCGTCTCCGGTCTTCTTGACTCTGTCTTGACATCGGTTACAGGTGGGGGGGGGGGAGTTTGGTAAATGCAGCGCAAGTCTACTCTCACTATAAACCCCTGCGCAAGTCACCGTCCCTGCTCCCAACATCTGCTGTGGGGCATACGGTGGGCGTTGTCGGATGCGACAGTCGAACTATCGTTTGTGTATGAGTGATTTGCGACACTTTCATGCATGTGCGTGTGTTTTATGGGTAGGGCCTCTCAGTTGACGACTGTTTGGTTACGTAACATTGAAGCTTGACGGCCCAGACTAGATGCAGGGCCACGTGTCACCCTTCTAGGTCAAAAGGTCTGAAAGCGTGTGCTATGCCAGTATCGAAAAACCACAGTCTGACGCGCTTGAAACTATCAGGGCGCGCTAAAAGCCGTGGCCTGGGAGGTTGCCAACTGATAGGATAACTTGGACCTTGCAGTCGGTCCAATGTTGTGTGTTTGTGTGGAGCAGCCGACTGGTGGTCTAAGAGTCAGGCTGTAATGGCTCCTTCCTAATGTGGCCCTTATGGCGCTCCCACTGCATGGGATCCTAGTCAGGTGTGACAGCGAGCCTAGGTGCGGCTCCGGCCGTGTCAGCCACCCTTTTGCTGTTGTTGGCTAAAATCCTGGTCATTTGCTGTGTGGACCAGGGGGTACGGAGTGGAACACCAAGGTGCGAGCCCGACTGTGTCACCCACCTGCACCCTCGCCCCCTCCGGCCTTCTTGACTATGTCTTGACACCGGGTCCAGGTGAAGGAGGAGGAGAGAGTGCGGTAGATGCAGCGCAAATCTACATACGCCATAAACTAAATTCCCGCGCAAATTACCGTGCCTGTTGCACCTTACTGTGTAGCACACGGTGGACATCGTCATCCACGACGATCGAAGTATCATATCCGTCCGTTTATAAATGCTCCTTGTGAAGGATACAGCGTGGTCCATTTTTACTCTGCGCAAATTCCATGTAGGATTTTCCCTACACAGAAAGCATGTAGCTTCTAGTTTGAAAGTTCCTGAACGCAAATAGAACGGCTGGTCAGATTTGAAACTTACAGCCCTTTTTGGAACTAAAAGACACACTTTCCTCGAGATAGGATGTTTTTCTGCATGGTTCATAAAAAATGTGGTTGGAAAGAAAAAACCGTCGAAAAATAAATAGAAAAATACCTCACTTATTTTGGCGAGTTTGGCCTTCACAGGAATCACAAGGGATGTGCATTCAAAAGCTGGCATCCTGGTGCAATTGAAATATCCTGGAATTATGTCACAGTACGTTCAGCATTACAAACTCACCTAAGTGATGTTCTCTAACTAAAATATTGTTTTCGAATCTCAGCTAACATTTCATTAGAAAAAAACACGCCGTCTACCGTAGATCCAGCAGTTTGCAATGCTTCAACTATCACGCGGGACGCGTTGAGTGTGCAGGATTATGCCAGCCTCATCTAAAAAACATGGTTTTTCCTCGCAAGTACCCATCGCTGTGGGTACAAGGCAAAATTATTTGCTGCTCCGTTCCCCCTATCGCTTCCCCCAAAAAACCATGTGGGATGGACGTCGGGGGACGCAGGGGAGAGAAAGGTAATGTTGCTTAAAACCCCTTCATGTGTCTACCTAACCTGCATCAACAGGATCCCCCATTCTGATGAGCGACTGCTGGTGCCAGCGTTTACGCGTTTACTCTAAATAAGACTGGCTTCTGTGAACAGGGCCGACTGGAGGAGGTGAGTGTCGGTCAAGGACAGAGCAACGAGAAGCAAAGTCGCCGTTGAAGAAGGAGACACGATCGCTGGGACAAGAGCTTTATTAGCCTGACGTTTCGGATTCCTGCTCAAACCTGAAGCCTGATGGTTGCCTCCGGTCTGTGTGCAACTCCAAACCCAAGTTTGTGGCTCAAACGCAGTTGTGTAAGGACGCTCTATCGGCGTGTCGAAACGCACTGCAGCGAGCCGGAAGACAAGCTTGCCGAACTATAATACCTCCGACGGGTCTTCAAAGTCAATGGCTACCCGCGCAACTTCGTCAACCGGTACATACGCAGAACGGACGAAAGGCCTAACCGCACGGACACCAAATCTTGGAGGGCGCTTCCGTATGTCAAGAACGCTTCGGAAGCTGTCGGCCGCCTTCTCGCACCACTTGGGGTTGGAGTTACACACAGACCGGAGGCAACCATTAGGCGTCAGGTAATGAAACCGAAAGACCCACTGCCACGGCTAGAAACGCCTGGAGTCGTTTATCGGATCTGATGCAGTTGCGGACAAAGCAACTACGTCGGAGAAACTGGAAGGCAACTCCAAACGTGAATGGCCGGGCACGCTGCAGCGGTGCGGAGAAAGGATGCTAGCTCTCAAGTTGCGACTCATTCGACGAGATCCGGCCACACATTTAAATTCGATGAGGCCGAAATTCTCGCAAGAGGTGACAACCGCGTGAGCCGGGAGGTACTTGAATCATGATTTACTGGCCCCCAGTCCATTTACAAGTGCAATGACCTTCCCCTTCCATACTCGGTGCTGAGACTTCGCCTAGGAGGAGTAAATAGCCACGCGGGGAACGCACAGGTGAACACTTCCAAACTCCAGGGTTGGTGAATCAGATGGTCGAGCACTCATCACACCAACATCCAACGCACGCGATGAAATTGCAGCAACTAACGACGCGAATGGCGGCCATCAAACAGTCAGCACGCTAAGTGCAACCATCCCTGATGAAGGGGGGGGAGCCGTGAATATTCATAGGTATGCGGTAGCATGGCTACTGCATCCTATAAATACTGCAGCCCCTTGTATATGAACCACCCGTATCTGCTTTTGTCTCTGATGATGGGTTCCAGCAGGGATCCGAAACGCCAGGCTAATAAGGCTCTCGTCCCAGTGATCGTGTCTCCTTCTTCAAGCCTGCTCCTTGGGACTCTTCTTTTCGCTTCTATTGGCGAAGTCGCCTTTGTCATCAGAACCGTCGTGCGACGGCTGTTCTGACTGCCACAGGGAATCCTTGACGGCCCCGTGACCATGCACGCCCTCCTTACGACTTTACTGAAGGCGGACTAACTGGTTGTCCTTGGTGACCTAAGCGCCCGCGGTGGCACAGACCATGCTGCTGCCTGGGAGTGCTCGGGCGCCAGGAGATCGTTAGCCACGACAGCGCCCTCATTCTCTCGATCTTTGCTGAACAGGACAGACAACTCGGCCGTCGATGTCGACGACGCCCACCGTGTGCTCCACAGGGCGTGAGTGCAGGGACGGTGACTTGCGCGTGAGCTAGTTTAAGGTGATACCAGACTTCCTCTGCATTTACCGCACTCTCTCCTCCTCCCCCATCTGGGCCCGTTGTCAAGAAGACCGGAGGTAGGGTAGGGGGAGCAGGTGGCTGGCACGGCGGAAACCCCGCAACTAGGCGTACTACCATACCTCCTGGTCCACACGGCACACTGACCAGAATCTAATGCATCAAGAAAAATAGGGAAAGGCGGCACGGATCCAGAGGGGCGCGTCATGGGCCTGTAACTTGGCGTGCCACAACACCCTGAATGTTGGTATTTGCTATGGGTGTTCATTCCCAATAGACGCCTACCGGACTCCGGTCTAGCCCCGTGTTGATTCAGCGCATTTACTGCGTGGCCCGTTTAAGGGGGCAAATGTGCTGAACACAATCTTCTTCGCCTCGAACGAAAACCGCGGCCCTCGCACCATATCACACTTTCCGCATGACGTACGCGTCATGAACTGGAACTCACCCTAGACCTTCACAGACGCAGCCTCATCTCCTCCCGGGTACTCTTCTGTGCGAATCGAGCAGGCGTCCTGGTAACTTTAAGTGGAGTTGGGTCAGGTGTTTACGGCATGTTTTCGGGGTACGGGAAAATTGGACATGCGGCTACCATCTCCTCATTTGGACATGAACTGTTTGTTTCGAAGGCCTGCATTTATTGCCCACAGTGACTGACGCGCCTAGGGCGGGACTACTCAGTTGGAAAGCTTTCCGAAAGACGTTTTCCCCTCCATTCCTGCGCACCTCATACGCGTCAAACATGCTTTTGTGCAAATGCTTTCCAAACCTACCTCTCCGGAGCGCCCTTACTAGTTTGGACAACGGGTAAGCAAATGTACATTCCGAGTGACTTCAACCCGGACCCCACACGCATTGTTCAAATTTTAGAGCGGCGACTAGATACGCCCACTCACCTTGTCCCTTCAAGACTTTTTCAAAACCGGTTATGGGAGGGTTGTATTACTTCAGGTGAGAAATCAAGTGTACTCTTAGCGGTTCTTTTCGGTAGACGCTTTTGGCAGATTTGAATGATTCAGCTGATCAAACTGCAAAAAAATTCTGCGGCTTCGGTGGGTTTCAATTTCCCAGCAGTGAAGGTATGACCCGGCAGACTCTGTCTGAGAACTGTGATCCTAATCACGGCTGGTTACGACTTTCCCCTCACTGTCGTGAGTTTAGAGCTCCACCTTACAGGCTGCCCTTAAGTTTAGACGCGTAATCGTCTGTCCGCTAAATGCCGGCCAAGGCTTCGATTTTTTAGTGTGTGAAGAGGGAAAAATCAAAACCCCATCCCAAACTCTCCGAAAAAAACATTCCGAACTAACTGAATCTAAACTAAGGTCCGACAAGGGCTGCTGAGGGAGGTTAAGAACCTTAAAGTAGAGCTTTGTCAGAGCCTGCACTTCAAAGAACAACAAACTAATGATCGCGTACAGTCTTCGGCTGCGACGCGAATGCCATGATGGCCCTCCAAAGAGGTTTGGCGAAGAGGCCCACCCCTCAGCTACCACCCCTAAACTCCCCGTCGAACTTGAGGCCAGATTTTATTGGACAACGCAAAATTATGGCGCTCGATGAAGGCAGGAGTCTCTGTTAGACCGCCGGGCAGACCTGCGGTATACTGGCTTAGAAGGACTGGAAGTGAAAGGTTTTATTCGAATATGCGAAGAGTGAACTAATAAGATATTATTAGGAGGGAGGGGGTGATTACTGAATCAGCTATACGGCCAATGGGAGGCCGTTTTCTCTCCACACACTGACCAGGGCATCTATCAGCTTGTCAGTCAGCTCGTCCGTGTGAAACGGAGACGGCGCTATGCGGAGGCGTTCACTGCCCTTTGGCACGGTTGGGTAATTTATCGACTGGATATATATGCCGTGTTTCCAGAGCAGATCCTCGGAGACCCGAGTGCACAGTGCGGCGTTGCCAACCTGAAAAAAAAACAAGAAGCAGGAATAATCTTGGCGCGCGCACACGATGCAATTATCACAGGCAACCCTGTGGTCTAGGGGGTTAACGGCCGCGGCAGTTGAGTACTGGTTGTAAAGTCAACTTGTTAAGAGAACTGGCCTGATCGGTTTCAGTAAAAGCAGCAACCTGAAACTGAACGTTGAGGAAGGTTGGTTGTCCTCATCCACTTGGTGAACCCGCCGCGAGGACGGTTGCAACAGGCATGTTCCTCGCTTGACAATTGCAAGCACGACCTCCACCGGATGTCCCTAAAGGGCGGGCGCGCGAACCAGTTTAGGACGAATCAGACGTGCACAGCAACTACCACACTCTCTTACTCCCTCTGCCCTCACCCACCCCGCAACGAAGACAAAACAACCGGAGATAGGCGCAGTCACAGTTGTTGGCAGGGATAGGCAGTCCGTCTACGCGTGCCACACACATGACCTCGGACCTCACACAGATTAGAAGGCCAAATGACCACATGAAGGAGCCGCTATTGTCTGAGAAGGACCGAGGTATTCCCGTCAGTTGATAGCCTAAGAAGTCACCACTTTCAGCGCGCCTTCACAGATTCAGACGAGTCAGATTTACTATAGTAAAGAATGCACTGATTTGTCGTGTGGATGGATTTCCCAGACTGTTAACCAAATACCCATGGAGTTAGGCGCAGTGGCTGACAACGCTGGACGCCCCGTCTGCGAGTGCCACATTATTCAATTTGGCCTACTGCTTGTCTTTTTTTTCTTTCAAGAGAGGTAAAGTCTGGCAGGGCTCAGACTGGGATGCCAGTGCGTAAGAGGTAGATGCCTTTCACTGTACCATCAGCGGTTGGGTTTCACGTTCGATGGAGGCTGATGTTGTCTTCGGGAGGCAATATACCGTTTGTCGACAACCATTATGGCCATGTCTGGCGTCCTTGTCTCAAGGTCATTCCCGCTCACAACGAGTGGTTCCACACGGGCTGGCATGCAGCCACTCGACCGAATTCAAGGCAGACACACGTGCGTCCACAGAGTCGCAGCTGCCCACGCGTCACTTGAACGAACCACCCCTCGGCAAATGCAACACACCCATTGGACAACACTTGAACCTGGCTCCCACTAAAAGCAACTGCCACTACCGTTTAACAGAACTCTCAGGCATGACGGGACGCAGTCAACACTAGCCCTGGACCCACCAGAGGCCACTACCGCCTGCGAGGACAACTTGGGGCTCTGTATATAATAAACCCCCCAATCTGGTGACTTCTATTTTTCTTGGCTACAACAGGGGATTTGGCCTGATGATTGCAGCGGTCTCAGTACACTCATTTACTAACTGCTACACACTGAGTGCATCGGTAGAGAAGAGCTGACAAACTTTGCAGGGACATAGCTGGACGGTCCGATGCTACCCTTGTGTGTTCTCAGATGGCTGGATGGGGTCGTGTGGCTCAGACACGACCGCATCAGCATGCGTTTCGACCTGCCCCCCACCCGACAGTCTGTGCCGGATCGAGATGGGGGTCAGACCGGCTCACGACACACGTTGTCTTGCCAGTGGAGCCAGGGTGGGTTATGGAAGTGGGGGTGCTTCACGAGTTTGCTTCACATTAAACTACAGTACGTGAGCAGTATGTTATTACCGACAAAGACGACGGAGACTGGAATGGCCATTTCTGGCTTACTGGCCATCGTCAGCCAGTCATACTCAAGCCCGAAGTGTGAAACACCCGAGCCTCGAACTCGCGATCTGTTAGTTAGAAGTCCACGCCCCTAACCCCTGGGCCAAGAGCCCGTTGCCCTGTCGGTTTTCGATCGGGAATATACAATGGTAGGGGGCGCTCACCGATCATTCTTACGTAACTCACTCGTTTCGTTGTGCCTTACGGGCGCTCCCTCCCGAGCCCAACCAGCAGCCGCACAGCGGCGCGTGATGTAGGCAGTACGTGACCTAACTCAGGAGGCATGATGAAAATTGAGACGAACAAACGTGGGCAACTGAAATGCTGCATATTTTACTTATTTGCCTAGCCTGTTCTGAAAACTGTCTTCCTTACAAGCGCAGTATGTTCACAGTCAAGTTATTTACAAGTTTGAGTCGAAATCTACGTTTTCTCATATTCCGGCGGTTTCCTATGCCAACAGCTATCCTAGCATTCGCGTAGGTTTTTCTGCGAGAAGAGAGTAATTTAAACTTGAGAGTTCTACCAAACGGAACTTGCCACACCCGAGAATAGACTTTTTTACCACATAAGTCAGATGAAATAGGGTTTGAACAGACATGTTGTTTCTTTTGTAAAACTGGAGGTGTTATCCGGATTTTAAAGTCGGATTTGTAAATCTGTGTGACTTCGTGCTCTAAAACGCAGTACTAACGCCTATTGACAATCATTTGTTCAAACCTTCTGATGTTCTCCGGCCATTCGCGATTCCTTACTAACCTGCCGCGAAAAAGCCCTCCACAAATTAGCTATTTTAAGCTTTATGCATACGGTGTAATACCTTTTGTACGGTCTAATTTAAGCTAATGCGTAATTTATAAACGGAACGGGCAAGGAGTTAACAGTTTCAGGTATTTGTAAGGTCACCCTATTGTGCATTTATAATATTAGAACGGAGCCTATAAGTAAATAAATTTAACAAAAAAGCTCCAATGAGGATGATGAGCTCTTTAATTTTCAGCAGAAAAATGACCATCAATCTGCAGGAAAGTGAAAAATCGCATAAACTGTTCCAATCTTTGCCCTGACTTGACATTGGAAAAAAGTTATCAGGCCTCCGTCAGCAAAATACATAGTGGAATCGCTTTTTAGGAAATTAACTTATGAGAGAAAGTTTTTGACTGATCTAGGCCATATTCATTGTCGACGTTCATTTTTCTCGGCGATGAGGTTCCAGGTTTAGGTGAGTTCGAAAGTATGACCTAAGCGGTTATTTGCACTAGAAAATGTCTGAGAAGTCACTACTTTAGCAAACGGTTTCAAGGTTTTGATAAACACATTGAGCAGAATGTACATTTGTGGGCAGTTTATTGAAATCACTGCAAA
This sequence comes from Spirometra erinaceieuropaei, assembly GCA_902702965.1. Lineage (NCBI taxonomy): Eukaryota > Metazoa > Platyhelminthes > Cestoda > Diphyllobothriidea > Diphyllobothriidae > Spirometra > Spirometra erinaceieuropaei. The sequence goes on from CACRXP010000574.1 coordinate 370,314, forward strand.
TCATGAAATATTCACCGCTGTTTCAAGGACGGTCTGAAACTCATCGTGCTCCAGGCACCAGGAATAACTATAAAGAGATTTGACGGAAGGAAAGTCCCCTTAATATGCACAAAATTGTATGTTTACGACTGTACCTGACAATTCAGTTTAAATTTATTGGCCACTGACGTGCCTGTCAACATATGACCCTGTGAAAACTTTTACTCCTGTGACGCCCCTGTCGGTGAAATCATGCGAGAACCTGCTAGCTTCTCAAACAATAGAAAAACGTGAAAAATACAGCCAATTCTTGCGAAACCGTGTTAGAGTCTATACTCAACCCGTGTGCTGTTTGCTAGCCGCCATATTTAACATTTTACTTATTTGTGAATGGCATTTGGGTGAAAACTTCATTAAGGCACTATTGTCAGACGCTATTCTACTTGTGCTGTTTTATTTACTCAGTTTTTTGCATAAAAAGGCTTTCTGTGCATCGAAAACTTAAATTTACTCAGTTATAACGATTTTTGACGTTTTCAGAACTTTCCGCTTTTCTAAAAACGTTGGTGTCTCTAAACAACGTAATATCAATTTTAATATTTCTTCTATGTTCTTAATTCGCCTTAACGTCGTTCATTGTTATTTCAAAGCTTTGGTACACTCATTTTTGCTGGTTTGCGAGTGAGTTGCGTCTCACATGACGGTCTGACCACCGGTTTCGACTATGTCCACCGAGTGCTCCGCAGCAGGATGAGAATAGAGACGGTGACTTGCGCCTGAATGAGTTCACAGAGATCGTGGACTTGCGCAGCATCTGCCGCACTCTCTCCTCACCTGCATCTGGTGTTACGAGCGAGTCAAGGAGACTGGCACAGCGAAAACCCACACACACTGGCGTACTACCACATCCCCAGATCCACAACAAAACACCTGACCAGGATTTTCAACAACAACAACAACAACAAAAATGGGGGCGGAAGGAATCCTAATTCCTCAATGTTGGAAATTGTTATGGGTACGCATTCCTGATAGCACGCGCCGGATCGTGTTGATCTAGCGCATATACCGCGTGGCCCCTTTTAGGGAACAGTTAGGTTGTATGCCGCAGTTAATGTTGTCTGCACTCCAAAAACTCGGTTCTGTTTCCAGTGACGCCTTTGGTACGAGCTGGGGTGTCACTTGAACCATATAAGGACAAAACGAGGGAAGGAGGTTGCCCTGACCTTTTCTGTATCAAATGAACTACAAAAATAAAATATTTCAGCGATTTTCCGTATCCAGGTCATTTAAGTCAAGGCTTCAGGACACACGCAGTGACAGTCCTAGAGTTTCAGATAACCTGATTTGGCGGACCGCTGGGAAGATACCGCTAAAAAAAGCGTTGCGGAAAGCCTTCCTTCAGCCTTTGGATGTTAACAAATCTGTAGGTGAATATATCCACCGTGTGCTGTGGAGCACACGGTGGATATTGGTAGTGCAGCATCTACCAGAGTCTATTCTTCTCCTCGAAGACCGGAGTTAGGAGGTGGGTTGCTGGCACGGTGAAGTCTCGCACCTAGGCAAACCATCACACTCCCTGGTTCACAAAAATGCGTGACCAGGATTTTCAACAACAAAAATGAGGGGGGGCGGAAGGAATCCCAATTAGCGCGGCGTGCGTCTGCAAATGGGTCTGCCACCACACCTCCAGTGTTGGCATCTGTTATGAGTGCGCATTGCTGATAACACGTCCCGGACTCCAATCTAGCCCCCCCCCCCCCCTGGGGCATACAGTGCGTGACCGATCTCATGAAATGTTGGCCAGCATTCTGGAATGCCTTTCCGATTAGGAAGGATTACTTAAGTGGGGTTGTGATACTGATTATCATGCAGCATAACCCTATAATATATCGGACTCGCCAGGAGGTCGGCTTTTGAATGCACTTCTTTTTGACCTCATACAGAAACCACACTCTGTAAAAAATGATTACTTAAGTAGCATGCATTGTTGCTATTGATTTTCGATGGTCTTATAAATTCAAATATATTTTACAGAAAACATGCGCAAAATATGCTCTCTTTTGATCATTTAGTAGGAAATCACATTGTCTTCATATTTTATGCCCGAAGAAAGTGCATATTTCGGTTTCAAAAAAGTTTCTAATTATGAGATTTTTAAGACCGTGCGATGTGCGATGACCGCACATGACCGTTTACTAATGCTCCTCATGAAATATACAACACAGTCCGGATCCATTGCAAAATTTCATGAACTCTATGTGGTATTTTCTTAAAGGCATAGAAGAATATATGATTTTCCTTACGCGGAAAGCGTGTTCCTTGTAGACTGAAATTGCTAAACGCTGATGCAATGGCAGATCAGGCTGAAAATGATTCGGGAATTGGGAAACATTTTAAAAACCTAAGTATACACTTTCTTCGGGCATAAAATATAAAGAGAATGTGATTACTTATAAAATGAGCAAAATAAAACATATTTTGGTGCATGTTTTCTAAGAAATATATTTGAATTTATAAGACTTTCGAAAATCAATAGGAAAAATGCATGCCACTTAGGTAATCCATAGATATTTTGGCAGATTTTGAATAGTTCATATTGACCCAACTGTGAAAAACTCGGCGCCTCGGTGGGATTCGAACCCACGTAGTAAGGGGAGGGCTTTAGTACAGCCAACGCTCTAACCACTTGAGCTACGAGGCCCCGCCGGACGACTCGAGTTTAATCATATTTGGGTCAAGTTACTTAGGAAACCCTGCTTGGGCAGTCAACTTACTGTATCAGATTTGGTGGATTCCAGACGTTGCAGTAGGTTGGGCGGGTAACTTGACCCAAATATGATTAAACTCGCGTCGTCCGGCGGGGCCTCGAAGCTCAAGTGGTTAGAGCGTTGGCTGTACTAAAGCCTTCCCCTTACTGCGTGGGTTCGAATCCCACCGAGGCGCCGAGTTTTTCACAGTTGGGTCAATATGACTTAAGCAATCATTTTTTACAGAGTGTGGTTTCTGTAGGAGGTCGAAAAGAAGTGCATTCAAAAGCCAACCTCCTGGCGAGTCCGATATCTTATAGGGTTATGCTGCATGATAACCAGTATCACAACCCCACTTAAGTAATCCTTCCCAATCGGAAAGGCATTCCAGAATGTTGGCCAACATTTCATGAGATCAGTCACGCACTGTATACTGCGTGGACTATTTTAGGGACAGTTAGGTCATATGCTGCAGTTTGTGCGCAAGTCATCGTCTGGCGTCCATTCCGTGGGGAACGCGGTGGATAACATCGTTCGCAACAGTTGAACGGCCCCTCCTTCCCCAGGCTAGCTGCAAAAAAGCGCCCAGAAACACTCACCCTGACTGGTATGATATGCGAGGGCACGTCCACGACAGGCAGGCCAGCCTCGAAGAGGCGATTGCGCACCATGGCCACACGTCGTCTGTGCTCAGCACGCAACTCCTGACCCTCGGAGGACCTCAAGATGGCAATACTGGCCCTCGCGGCGGCCAGCACAGGCGGCGGCAGAGACGTGGTGAAGATGAAACCGCTGGCGTATGAACGAAGCATATCCACCAACAGGCGACTGCCAGCCAGGTAGCCGCCGAAGCTTGCGAAGGCCTAGAGGAGAGAAGATGGGGGGACGGTGAAGTGGGCTGTATAGGTCAATGAGGCATGCTTTGGCTCCACATAGCGGAGGCAGCGCACAGGCTAGATCGCAGTTGGTAGCCAGGAATGGGGAAGCGGACGGCGACCTTAACCCTAACCTTAACCGTTAGCCCTAACGGCAACCTTAACTCTAACCCTAACCGAAATCGTAAATATAACTGTAGGTCTTAGACATAGCCCTAACTGTAGTAGTTTTTGCATGCATGCAAAAAGCTACACTCTGTAAAAACGACTACTTAAGTAGTATGCATTTTTCTAATTGATTTTCGATGCCCCTAAAAAAGTCAATTATATTCCATGGAAAACATGCATAAAAATATTCATTCTTTTGCTGATTCGGTAGACAAGTACGTCCTCTTCCAATCGTACACTCGAAGGAAGGACATAATTCGGTTTTAAAAAAGGTTCTCATTGTGGGACTTTTAAATACCGTGAAATGGCAGTTCGTAAATCGTCATATCTCTGCACTTACCAATGTGTCTTGTAAAGTTAACGATATGGCTCAAATCCACTGCTTAATTTTATAAACCCTATATGATCCCCCTTTATTACTGTAGAGAAATGTGTGGTTTTCTGTACGCGGAAAATATACGGCTTGTAGTTTGGAAACCCCGAATCCAAGTGTAACGGTAGAGCGGGTTCAAAATTATTCGGGAATTGGGAACCTTTTTAAAACCGAATTATGTTCCTTCTTCGGGTATAAAATTAGAAGAAGACGTAATTATCTACCAAATGAACAAAAGAATGAATATTTTTATGCATGTTTTCCATGAAATATAGTTGGACTTTTAGGGGCATAGAAAATCAATGAGAAAAATTCATGCTACTTATGTAGTCATTCTTTTACAGCCGGAAGGAAGTCCATTTGAAAGCCGGCACCCGGAGGTAACTGGAATTTTGTAGAATGATGTTGCAGGCTGACTAGTTCTACAGCCCTACTTAATTAATCCTTTCGAAACGAAAACGCACTTCAGAATTCCGGTTGGCATTTCATGAGTTAGCCCGCCTACTGTACATCTGACCGCTCTACGTGCCGGAGGCATGAAAGATAAGCCGCCCCGACCTCGAATGCATGAGAATTTCGCTGGAGAACTAACGTGAGGCATCATTTGCAAACAGCCATATATGAAAGTAAGACATGTAGTCTGCGGAGAGCAGGACATAATGATAGCCCTTTAGCTGGTACCCACAGCCGCATAACACCATCAACACCTGGCCTGTAGGAGTGCTTAAGAAACCTGCGGACACAGTCTGCGAGCATATTCAGTGATGCGTCCCTAAAGGTCCCTAGATCAAGTTTTTCAAGACTGAAAACTTGCCTTCTTAAACACAAGACATGTGTGCCTGAATACTGCTACCTCTGGTCCTGCAAGTTATGTAGGAAACGTAGCACGACATTCAAGGTTGGGCGAAATCATTTAGGCGCTTTACACCCGGAACGGAAGCGTAATAACACAAGCGAAAGAACAAGAGGAGGAAACAGAGCATATGTAGGCAGGTTGGGAGCCGACATACCTTGCCCAGAGTACCGGTGATTGCGTTAATTTGACTCATGCAGCCAACCTCCTCGGCCACCCCAGCACCATGCTGTCCGTACAAACCGACAGCATGTACCTCATCAACGAAGGAGAGGGCGTTGTGGCGTTGAGTCACTTCTAGCAGTTCGGTAATTGGACAAATCCCACCTGTGTGAAAAAAAAGCCGATGACACAGTAAGAAAAGGGGGGATGGACGTTCAAACTGTAGAATTCACATAAATTGCATAGATCGGAAAACACGGTCCGCAATGGAAACAGTCAAGCTGGTTGTATTGCTTTCAATCTGCAGGGAGTGATTGTAACGGTTTCCTCCCAATGTAGCCTTTATGGCACTCTCATGGATGCGAGATCTCAGCTGCCTTTACAGTAGCCTAGTGCATGTTGTGGGGGCCAGCAGTGAGTGGTCACAGCGCCCGCATCCACCTCCGGTCATCGTTACACCGGAGCAAGGCTGATGATGCAGGAGGGAGTGCGATAGATTCTTCGCAAGTCCGTCTCCCTATAAAGTGATTCGCACGCGCGCACGTCACCGCTGTCGTGCTCACTCCGTAGGGAACGCGGTACAGTGTCGCTTACGGCGGTCAAACTGCTGCTCCGCAGGACTCTGTTTCCGAAGCAAACCATGACCAAAACTATTTGCGCGTAATAGTTTTTGACATGCAGAGGACAGCGAGATGGTGGGAGACTGGCTACAGTTAGTTCATGCAAATATATGCCCGACCAGCGCTTGTTAGTGCAATCAGCGCGCAGACACTTAGAGCTGATGAACCAAAAGCAGACCGCTGTACTGAAGTTCCGACAGTGCATCTGGGAGAGAAGCAACTAACCCTCCCCCCCTCTGTCCCCCTGTATGCTCTACGAGTTTTGGGAGTTACTGGAGCGGCACCGGTGCAGCACCTTTCGCCAATCTGAATGGGATCACGCAAAATCTCGAGAAAATGCAGCCATCTAACCTGTCATCGAATGCACCGTCTCGAAGGCGACCAACTTTGGCAACTCCGGAGGCATCTTACGGATGAGCTCCTTCAAGTGGTTCGGATCGTTGTGCCGGTAGATGTGCTTGGCGGCCCGACTGGTACGTATGCCGTGTATCATCGAGGCGTGATTTCCCGCGTCAGAGAGAATCTGCAGGTCGGGAATGGACGTGCCGAGGGTGTACAGTGTGGCCTCGTTAGCAACGTAACAGCTGGAGAAGACCAGAGCCGCCTCCTTGCCATGCAGGTCGGCTAATTCGTGCTCGAGGGCCTCATGGAGGAGGGAGTTTCCGGAGATGTTGCGTGTTCCGCCCGAACCGACACCGAAACGCCTAATGGCATTCCTACAGTCGTGAGAACACGAAAGGTGAGGGGCGGCGGGGGGAGGGCGATGGACGAGGACAATCCCAGGTGAATGAAATACAAGCAAGGAACTAGAATTTGGGCGGGGAAAGTTGAAAATACTCCTAATTTAACTCAGTCGACACAGTAAACTAGTAATAACCCCCCTCCCCTTCCCAGTCAGCTTGATGCTTCCACGTCTACAATCCGGTGAATGCTAAGTTGGTCTGGAAAGAAGCTAAAACAAGACTAATGAGGCATATAATCGAAAGCAATGAAAGGGAGAAGCTAGCGAATACGCCCCATCACAACCGACAACTCAGATGGCAGGGCGTTGGGCTTCCTAACGCCCAACGACCCAGGAAGGCGGGTTCGGGCCGCAAGTCCTGAAAACCCGGGGTTTGCGCAGGACTGGCTGAGAACGGCTAGTGGCGATCGCTGGTCACCCTGTTCTTTGTTGGTACGTAAAATTTATCAAATTGCCGGCTGGTACACACAAGGCGAGAAATGGGAAGTGAACGTCTACAAAATGGGATCACGCTGAGGGAGTTCGGTTATGGCTCGCTGGCGATGGCAAATACGCCAGAAGAAGCCAATTCAATCCCCTATGGTCTTGAGTGTAATGCCCCTCTGCCACTGACTGATCGCCGTTGTGCGACCGTCTGTGTAGACTCTTGACCTGAACTCGGGTCATAGCTGAATCGCCTGAGGTCAGAGCAGATCGGTAAACTACGGTGGGAGGAATTCACCGATCGAGTTACGAGACATGCTTGGCCCGTTGCGCCTTGAGGTTCAATCTGTAATCCTGAAAGGCAGTTGCGTAGCATTAAGTAATCAGTGAACGTCACCCCCCTGAGCGACTCATAAGGCCGTTGCCGGCTGATAGTCTACCAGATGCCTTTGAGATTAACATGCAAATAATATGCCTTTATAACCGACAGTTCGACCGTCGTTGCCACAGGCACGGTGACTTGGCTGGGAATTAGTTTATGGTGATGGTGGGCCTCTGCAGTTCCCCCACCACCTAGACCCGGTGTCAAGACATAGACAAAATGACCGGGGGCGGCTGAGGGTGCAAGTGGATGGCGCTCCACACCACATCCCCTGGTCCACACAGCAAACGACCAGGATTTTAATTAACAACAAGCATGGGGGGCGGCAGGGGTCCTAGGGTACGCGACGTCAGCCGGCAACTGGGTCTGCCATCGCACCCCGAAATGTTGACAAATGTTATGGTGTGCATTTCGATAACTCCTGGCAGAGTCCGATATGGTCCCGTGTTGCTCCGCGCATCTACAACGTGGGAGCGCAAAAGCATCAACTAAAGGTGTTTGAATCCTCCCATCTATTCTTTACTTTTATCATGCTGTACTCAAGAAGGCCCATTTGCGCAAATTTAGGCGAATCCCCCTACCTAGCAGGCGGGAATTCAGTGACTAGACATGACATTCAGAGGAGACCAGCCGCTGTCTTATTTCGCAAGGTACGGCCCGATCCAGGATGGCGATGACTGTGACCATGAGAAAGCCGGGAGACCACATGCATGATCTGTATGCGGCAATGACTCGGATCCACTTGAACGCTCGCAGGCCCGGATTAAAACCTAAGTGTCATGCGTCAGACATGATTCTCCAAGGTGACGAACGAATAAACAGAAGGCACAAGAGATCATGCATACTCCTGTCTGACGGCGAAATTTCGAATTCCAGATGTATGCATAAGAAAAACCGGAACAGGAACAGCAGTCGCCCTTCCTGAATGTACTTGTCAGACGAAACCTTAACGGTGAACTTTAAACGACAGTTTATAGGAAGGCAGCGAACACCACACAGCTTCTCAGTTTTCACAGCAACTATTCGGTGGCTTACAAACGAAGCTGTGTGAAGACACTCTTCAAACGGATTCCAACTCAGTGCAGCAAATTAGAGGACAGAGCGCGCGAGGCCCGTTATCTCCGCGACCAGTTTTTGCTAAATTGCTATCTGAGGGCATTCATAAGTCGCTGCCTACGCGGTCGCCCCCAAGAGGACACGAACAACAACACCACCGACGATATGGCATTCAATGTCATACATCAAAGGTGTTTCGGAAGCGACCGAAAGCATTGCGGCGGAGCTAGGTGTTGGAATTGCACACCGCCCCAAGGTCACCATGCGCAACAGTCATGAAAATCAAAGACCGGTTAAAGCCTGAAGAGCAGTCTGGAGTTGTGTATCGCATCCCGTGTCCAAACTGTTCTTGTGACTACACAGGCCAGACTGGACGCATGCTCAGACCGCGCATGCACGAACACAAACTAGCTGTGTGACGAGGCGACGCATTATCACAAGTGGCCGCCCACATCGGAAACAAAACAGGCCGAAAATTGACTAAAGCCTGGGCCTCGGACGAGAACTCGGGTCAATCGATTTATCCATCTGGAGACGGCGTACAGAATCCTGCGCAGTCGTTCGGTGATTGGCCTATAATTGTCGCTTGTTCTGTTGCTGCTACTACCTCTGACGATGGACTGCTGCACGAGGCCGAAAGCTCGGGGCAATAAAAAAATGTTTCGGTGCTCGACTCCTCTTCTTCTTGTTCACTTATACTCCTGTCTATAGAAGTGACCAGTGGCCGGGTCGGCTCTGGAGACAGATGGGTATGAGAAACACCAACTGTGGTCCAGCCCAAACGGTCAACTAAAAACATGCAAAAGGCATACATCTGGTTGAGACATAAAACCAACAAATCACCTTGCCGACTCCTGGACCTTGGGATGTCTGCTCATGCCCAGGTAATCGTTGGAACACCAGACCGTGATTCGGCGGCGCTCATCATTGGAGAATTCATCAGCGAAGGGGTACTCGTTGGCATCTCGCAGAATCCTTCTAAAGACCCTATATGTTGAGGTTGACCTCTTTTTGTCAATTTGATCTGCGAAGAAGCCGTCAAAGTCGAAGAACTGTCGCTTCTCTGCCATCTTAGGAGCTGATGCAGTAGGCGAGACAGGAGTGACGTATATGGGTTTCGGGGCGTACTGATTCGAACAGGGAAAGAGAGCACACGTAGTGGGAATCCTGGTGCCGCCTAGAGGGCCAATGAAAGAAGCACAGATGGCTACGTTAGTGGGAACATCAGAAAACACTTGCCGCAGAGCAATTCACTCAAGAAAGTCGGGTACGCATTGTCTCATTACCCCTGATCTGAACTTGTGTCGTCTCAGCCAATAGGGCTCACTGGTTGTGACCGCAATCACCTTATCTGTCCATCCTTTGAATGGTGACTCTATCGTGCACAAGATCGCACCAGTTTTAGCAGTTTGTTCGTCCGCAGGGAAAGCAGACAGGTATTGTCCCATGGATGTAATGGCAGCTTGCGCATACTCAGCCTCCCCTGAATGAAGAACAGGAGAACAAAAACTCGTTCTCGTCTTTCTCTCACTGGATTGACAATCGTACTGGGTGAGGATGAACAGTGGCAGTGAGCGGCCTTCGATCCTTCGGCAGCACTTTCTATCATTTGCGGGCTGGCGATCGTAGAGGGCTAATCCCGTGTAATAGTAGATACCTTTCGCAAAGTCAGAAAGAACTCTTTTAGACGCAGGGAGACGAATACTAAGTAGTATCCGTATCCGATTAAGTGAAGTCTTCCCGTCTTGTGCTCAGCTGAATCTATCCAGCATAAGCAGGCGAAAATGCCGCTTCGAACTGACTGCTTGAAATCTCAAAAATAACGCACAAGAAGTAGTTTGCTGGGAGAACGTATCTAACAACCATCATCCTCTCTTCTGATTTTTTTGAGAATGCTGTACATCTGAGATGTCGTCCAAAGTGTTCGCAGTTGTGGAAGTCGGTCAATATTTTACGTCTCTTTATCGGCCGAGTGTGTCTAGTACTGTGTAGCACACGGTGGACATCGTCGGAATCGACGGTCGAACTGTCGTGTCCATTATCTTTTAGCTGAGAGTGGTGGTAAGCTGTATTATGATAGAGGGATTGCGGAACGTACTCATCCCGATGTGCCTTGGGTTAGGTAGGGCTGGCTGACGACAGCCAACGAGCCAGAAACTGACATTTTGGTCTTCCCCGCGTTTGTCGGCGACACATTATAAGTCGCATTCGTTACCTGTGACCAGAACAATGCCCGGAATATTAAGAAGGCATTCGAATGACTAGTGTGTATTCTCAAATTAATTTTGAAAAAACACGACGGCTCGACGAGAACCACGCCAGGGGGGGGGGCTAGCAGCCTTATCCAGTATTCAAAAAATGAACTGGCCTATTCGTTTATTTATCGTTGGACAAAGAAATAGTGTTTGTTAGGAAAGTCAATTAAGTCAAGCTGAGGTATAAAGGGACCTCACACAGAGAGAAAATCATTAGCGTGAGAAGATTACTTAAATATTCTAAGGCTCTGACGACTTTATTCACCAAGCTCTCATACGTCAAGGTGACTGTTTCTGCAAATTAATTGATACTTTAAAAACTTACAGATTCTGATCAGTTAGGAGACATTACAATGTCTCAAAACGAAGGAGGGAGGCGACGCAACGGGTATCTACGGATGGTCCAGTGATGCGCAAATCAGCGCATTCACTCCTAAGAACAAACCTGACGCTCTTGAATCTATTATAACGTGATGGGGTCAAAAGATCTGAAAGCATTTGCCAGGCCAGCATCAGCAAACCATGGCCCTCGCAGTCTGGTATGCGCTGGCAGTTCCCTGCTGGTTGATACGCTTGTGCTCCCGTTGGGTATACAGGTGTTGGGCATAGCTGCCCAGTTCTCGTCCTCATCCTTCTGACCCCCTGTTGGGGTGTTGTTGTTGGTCAAGTGTATGCTGTAGACCAGGGGGTGTGGTGACACGCCTAGGTGCGAGTCCGGCCGTGTCAGCCACCTGAGCTCCCCCCCGCCTACAGTCTTCTTGACTCTGTCCTGACACCGGTGTGGGGGGGAGGAGCGTGCGGTAGATGCTGCGCAAGTCCACCCTCAATATAAACTGATCAACGCGTAAGTCACCGTACCTGCTGCATCTTGCTGTGTAGCACACGGCGGACATTGTCGGAATCGACAGTCGAACTGTCATGACGCGGCAGAGTTGCCAAATGACAGGGTGACTCGGTTCTACTCGGGATTGAGTGCCGGGCTGCAACATTACTTCCACTTGCGTGAGATCAGTGACTCCCTTTAAATAAAATCTGGTGCATATGGTGTTGGGAAGCAGGCCACACGCGGCACGCGTCACCGAGCTCCTTGGCATTGTGGGCCACTACACCCACGCCCACACTCGATCGTATTGACGACGGCGGTGGAAGTGGGACAAGTGAGAAGGATGCTTCGAAAGTCAGCATTACTAAGGTTCACGCACAGGCCAGCGCTGGGCTCACCTCGTGAGGTGGAACTTGGTTTACCTGTTCGCAGTGGTGGAACTATCGTTCCGAATGGCCCTCAAAACTTGTACTGTTGTGGAGTCCGAGCAGAACGCGATGAAAATTCTGTGGCGAACAGGCGTCCAAGCGGAATTGCTTTGTTCGGTTTGGCTGACTTAACGTCATGGGTGGAACATGCGTAGGAGGGGTGCCCAATGACTGCCAACTGCATCTGCCCATCTCACCTCTGGTGGCTTTGATTCGACCTTGAACTTTTAGCATGATGTTAATGCAGAGAGGGTGAGGGCAGTTTCCTGTACTTAACTTTCGCATAGAAATAGTCTAGAGATGATAGGAACGCATCAGAAAGTTCGGCACGGGACTGCCTAATCAAACATTAGCTTGGCTAGAAGGTGCAATAAACGTCCGTCACAGCACAGCAAAACAGCTGGTCTGAGACCACCTTACCAAATTCGGTCTGCACAGGCGGTTGCCGGCTCTCATCCACGGACCTGAGTGAGGAACAACGCTCCACCTGGCCTGCGTACGGGCATTTCTTGAGGATGCAGTCCGATACCGTATCTACGACAAAAACAGTAGCAAACATCAGAGAAAGATAAAATTGGCAGTAGTGCTTAACTCAACTTTGGCACAGTTATCATTTTACGAGGCAGACCGTAAAAACGCGAATCCACACAGCGAGAAAAGCCCCGCCCCGCCAGCTGTATGAGTATTGGACGACGTCTGGAGTACATTTCAGAAGGTGAACTTTTCTGGCTGTATGTATTCGAATTCTCATGGTTTACGTTATAAAACTAAAACTGCCATGTAAGAGGGGAATTTCCCAAAACAAAAACCAAGCTCCTGCTCGGTGGAAGGCAAGAGAATGCTAGGGAGTCATCAACGTGGAACGATGATAGGTGAAGAAGCAAATAAATTGGAAACAAAGCAGCCGCTAAGAAGATCTATTGAAGGGCGTGGTGTGAGAGCCAACGGCTACTATGTTTAGGATTTCTGTGTGATTCGTGCGGGGGAGGAGGAGGAGGCCGAAACAGTTGGGACGAGGATGAAATATTCCTGGAGGAATGTGGTCTGCCGGCACAATCATACTCTAAACCCATTTCACCTTAGAGAATTAACTCCCAACAAGTGAGTTGGTAAGGGGACACTGTAACAAGATGTTAGACTTTTGCCTTTCCTCGGAAATTAACTCGCGAACTTGGGGTAAATAAGCTGAAATATTAATCTCGATTTTTGGAGACGGTCTAAACAGCATGGAAACCGGAGTTCATATTCCAAAAAGTACATGGGGGAGGCTGGAGCCACTGATAAGCCGGACCCCTAGCAGCTGCATCAAGCGGCCGCACAAGACCAGCGAAACACGCCTGGCTGGGCTTTTAGCTAGTACCTGTGCGCCCATAAAATGGGCCGTGCGGGAGTTGTGTTGGACCAACAAAGGGGGGGGCAGGTCAGGGTATGGCACGCGTTATTGGGCCGCGGACCCACAGCAAATGCTATACATGGGGGTGTAGTAGTAGTAGAAGCAGTAGTAGTAGTAGTAGTAGTAGTAGTAGTAGTAGTAGTAGTAGTAGTAGTAGTAGTAGTAGTAGTAGTAGTAGTAGTACGCCTAGGTGCAGGCTCACACCGTGTCAGCAACCTTCGCCTGATCCAGCCTCCGGTCTTGATCCTATCTTGACGCCGGGCCTATGGGATAGGGGGGGGGGGGAAAGTGCGGTATATGCAGCGCAAATCTACTGCCACTATAATCTAGTTCAAGCACAAGTCCCCGTTTCTGAGCCCACCTTGCTGTGAGACACACGGTGGACATCGTCGGTAACGACGGTCGAACTGTCGAGCTAGTATCTATGCTGTCAGACTGTTTTCAAGCTGCTAATGAACCAGACGTCTTCGACCCGATACATGGTTACAGAGTAAGTAAGTGGCAACAGCAGAGCAAACAGGCCATTGACCTAGTCAAAACAATACATTGAACTTATGATCTGGTCGCGGTCTCCCCTCCACCCATGTTCCAAATTAATCCTAAGAATAGCAACTGGATAGAGCACATACCAAGCCCACCTGGGTAAACTAAAGCAGACGTATACGGGCCAATTCTCTGTGTGAATGATAGACGTACTGCAGTTGATGCCGAGGGTGTTGACGTTAGCAGTCTTAACTACTTTCTATGATCAGGCGGATTGTAGGCATCCTAGAGGTTTGTTTCGGCATACATGGGTACCCAGTATTGGTCCTGTTCTGAGAGCTCCAGGAACGGTGACTTGCGCTGCATCTACTGCACTTTCTCCCCCCCCTTACCCCATAGGCCCGGCGTCAAGACAGGACCAAGACCGGAGGCGGGATCGAACGAAGGTGGCTGACATGGCGTGAGCCTGCGTCTAGGCGTGCTACTACACTCCCATGTATTGCATTTGCCCAACATTGGTCCTGTTCTGCGAGCTCCAATTGAACTATCGCACGAGACAATCGGATAACCATCTTCTCCGTAAAGCCCATTCCAGCTAGAGTGCGGGTGTTTGTGAAGGAGGCTTGGCCTACGGGAGGGGGAGGAGAGGGGTAGGCAGCCGTTGGCACCCTTCAAAAAACGGTAAAAGTAGATGCTCTGACAGCGATACGGCGCCGGGATCTTGGTCTGAAGACTGTTGCATTGAGCACATCTTTGGGCGAAATCCTTTAGCCTGACTGTAATAGGAGCCCAGCAATACCGCAAGCCCATGCTCGAGATTGTTGTGGGCAGAGTCTTGTCTCGACTAAACCGTTTCGACGAAAAATGCAAGGATGACTGGCACGGTCATTTCTGGTTTAGTTGTCGTTAACCAGCAACAATGCGGCCCAAGGCCAAGAAGGTCTGGGAGGTGGATCCGTTGTGTAACAAAATGCGATCGGTGAGCGTTACTCCCACGCGACTGGATATCGGCTATCACAGTCGACAGCGCATTGACATGTGACTCAGCTCGCAGGAACGTCAGATTAGTGACCTATCTTTAAGTCCTTCTGGAATCAGACAACACCGACGAACAACCGCCCTGAAATATTGTCGTTTACCCTAGTCTCTTTGATTTACATCTAAAATATACCAAAAAATCCGAATAAGCACCATAGAGACACTAGGGGGACCCTTCCGTGTCCATTACTGCGGCTATCAGAAAGTACCTGTAGGATGTCTTAAAATCGCCGATTAGCTAGACACTATTGACTCCATACATAACAGAGTGAAGCTGGTTAACAATGTATGTACGCCAATAGCAATTGTCAGTGTAGGTTATTCACGTCTACAGACTCTGGCAAACTTCGCGGGTTTTTCACGACTGCGTATATCGTTCTCTCAGGTTGCTTTTGGAAGTATTCTAAACACCACAACACAGTTTCTCAGGAAACGTTGGATAAACTCAGAGCGGTCTCCGAAACAGAACTGTTGAGGTTCATTCCGAAGACTCTTGAAGACATAACGGGTTATTTACGCAGAAGTTGACAGCCTTTCGACGAAACTGCATTATCAACAATCAGAGAAAGACGCATCAGAGTTATTGGCAGGTAATGGTGGTGGAGGCCTGTTGACGCGATTCCTCGGTTAGTTTGAACAATAAGCGACTACTCTGCCTAAGTTGCTCGTCTTCAATTCGGATGTTTGCATGAAATTTGGCTGAACCCTAATTTTCCGCTCCAAAGACTGCTCCGAGTCGGTTCCATAAGTTCTGGCAAAACTATAAGGGCACATGTCAAATCGTTCTAACGGGTACAAACTATAAATATGGATAACGTGCCACACAGAAACACTTCCGATCTACGATCAGCTTTCTAGTCGAATAGAAAAACGACACGAGTCTCGTTGTATCTGCACTACCTAACTAACACACGCTCAAATGCGGAGAAACTGACAAACATACCGCAAACGGGTGGATACGGCCTCTCACACTTCTCTGTCGCGGCAGCAGTCTGCACCGTCCGGACCGGCTCGGTCGGGAGCTGTGACAGAACACGCTGAGCGAATGGGCATCGAAGAGCGGTTGTCAGGAGTGTTTGTGGTTCCTTCTGGAAGAACGCAGCAGGCGCTTTTTTCAAGAACGGGCACGATAACATTTTGAAGCAGTCACACTGTCAACATAAAGTAAGAAGGACCGCGTAAGATACAAAAATAGAGAGGGAAGACACGTTTGCTTGTTTCCTTTCCATGGAACAAAAGAATGCAACGTTTTTTTTAAAAAAATAGGACATTAGGTCATCGTGAGTGCGAGGGCGTATATGATAGAATAGCAGGAAATCGTTCCAGCCGATCTAGGAAACGGATACGTCGGAAAAGGGTCGTGTTGATAACACTTGTTGATTATCCCGAAAGTGACTCGTGATCTTATTCATATAAACGATCTTGTGAAGACGTAGTACGGAACTGACACCCACCAACCGAACTTCTAGCTCATAGAACAAACTGTCTTAAGTATCTGACACATTACTGGAGGGGTCGAACGTAACAACTGTTTGTGGGAAGGCTTATTTCGTATCATCTGTAACTCAGTCTTCTTACCTAACAACAATGAGCGTGTAAAAAATCTGCAAACGAACAGTCAGCGCGTGTAAAACATCGTCGTTTATCAGTTTTACACCTTATCAGAACTACCGAACTCCTATTCTGGCGAGCAACGTTGTTTTTTTAAGTGGAAAAATTAATAACTTAGTAGGGAAGGCGTCAACCAGACAACAAGCAGTAAAGCTAGAGAAGCCTGAGCATTAGAAAGGGATTAGACAACCTATTTCAGTTAGTCGTAGAAACGTCTGATGTAAGGCATGGCCCAGAAAAACTCAAGGAAATCGCTACTCCCTGGCATCCAGCGAAGAGCCGTCTTCAGACAATCGGTCTCCAAAAAGTACTGCAAAAAGCTGGATATCCACGGCTAACTTTATTGAACCGTGGATTTGGTTACAAATAAGATTTCTTCCGAATTGAGGTTTGCATACAGCAGTAAATCAATGATTTAGGCTGAAGGTTTACTCTTTAAACTTTAGTTCGGTAATCGACTTATCTTCTCAGTTATGCCCAGGAATACGCATTTTTGTTTCGTGAGCAGATGCGAATACGTTGATTTGAGGTATAGATATAATCGTCAATCTGTCAGTCTGCTGGGGAAACTCCACAGAAGTGTCATAGGTTCGAATTATGGCCAATCCTCCGGAGCTCTTATTATCCTTAAGACTGCTGTCAAATGTGTTCCAGGCAGAGCTCGAGCAATAACCTATAATGCCAGAGGGAAAAGTGCCTTTGACACACCACTGCTTTAGTCAGGAAGGGCAGTAATGCAATTTTTACGCTACATATTACTGTGGGAAAAGCGTACGTCTGAGTGAGTTCAGTCATTACTTGGTTTTCTGCGACAGTCAGTGTTGTCTCCGCGCAGAAGCCCTATATGGTTAGAACGACAGTAATAGAGACTGCCGATACAAGCGAAAATGCGAGTTCCAGGAACTAGTTGATCAGAAGAAGAAGCGATCGCTGGAACAATGGCTTTATTCGCCTGACGTTTCGGATTCTCTCTTGAATCCATCATCAGAGACAGTTGCAGAAAAGGGTGGCTAGTGTACAGGCAGTCGCAGTATTTATAGGATGCGGTCGCCATGCTACCGCATACCTACAGCTGTAGGTATGCGGTAGCATGGCGACCGCATCCTATAAATACTGCGACTGCCTGTACACTAGCCACCCTTTTCTGCAACTGTCTCTGATGATGGATTCAAGAGAGAATCCGAAACGTCAGGCGAATAAAGCCATTGTTCCAGCGATCGCTTCTTCTTCTGATCAGTAATAGAGACTGTCCACGAAGCTTTCTTAGGTCAAGGAAATATAAAAGGTTAAGCATTTAGGTGAGTTAACGTCTGGTTGAGGTCAACGACTTTGAAAATATGACAAAAGAGCTATCGCAGCCTTTCCAAACTCTTACCCCCCTATAAACTTCTTTAGAGGCCCCTGGAAAACGCACGAAGACTTCAGACCGAAAGAGAACAAACACGACATGCCAAAATCCTACGAGTCATCGAAATGGGAAGAGTGGAAAATATATTAAACGGGACTCAGGAAAATCTTGAAGGGAAAAAAGCGTACCTCTTCCTATGCTGAGTTTAAGACCCGATGCTGATGTTGAGACAGTATTACTTCACTCAATTTATGACCTTATCGAAAGATGGTATATGTGGACAGGCTAAGTGGCGACTAAAGGCCGAGGTCGATCTTGGTGCTTTTAACTGATCATCGGTAAATATTGCGAAAATCTCTTGTTTTCTGACATGTCAACATGCAAAGTGGTGGGTGGGTACACGAATGATGGACGAGGTGTGGGATGGGTAGAAGGCGGGTTTCACAGCTTACGATTTCCGGCAAGCAAGCGATTGCACCCAAAAATGAACGCACCGTCACTAAAGCTTGTGCTAAAAGCGATGACATGAAGAACTGCCTCAACAAAGTTGCGGGTCAGAATAACGGAGCACTCTAAAGAGCCTACCCTATTATAGCATGCTGAAGAAAGTGAAAAGGGCCTCTCGAGACGGAGAAACAAGTCAAAGCACAAAATGAACCGAACATATATTTTTGAAACACAAATTATCACGCCTACTGCCCTGGCACAAAGTGTACAAGGACGATCAACTCGTGCGACAGATAAACATTTAAGCAGATACCCAAAGACCTTACCAAACATAGGAATGAGGGCAATATAGTGAGATGATAGTGCGAAAAATTATTCAATAAATCAAACCGGTTATACAGTTTTATGCACGGACAGAAAGAAACTGGGCAAATATAAAAATAGGACCGCAGACAGTTTTACGCTTTGCCTGGAACAACGAACGTGTCTAAAACTCAGTGAACACTCAGAAACAATTATGTCATTTAACTATGTACTAGCAACATGTGTATACTACTAGTTGTTTGTTGGCAGTTCATGAATGTTACGCGGCCGTCCCACTGTAGCTGATGGATTTTAGCTTAATTATTCATATCAACCTCCGGAGTGAACCTACAGAGCTTCACTTAGCAGAATTTACCTCAAAGCACCGTACTAATTGCTTCCGAGATTAAAATGCTAAGAGTACTGGCCTCTGTCTAGCCCTACACGGGCAACACAGATTTTCGGGCTTATGCGCGACTATTGATCTGTTTGGCTGACTGGATACAGACTGTGTCAATCCCGACAATGGACCACTCAACGGACTGTCCTCGCAGGATATATAAATAAGAGCCAGTCAATCACAAAACCAACAACAGACTAACTACGACGGCTAGCCCAGGACGAGTGTGCTATTAGAGTCGAGTTTTGTGCAGCGAGACGTCAGCGATCGCTGACGTGGCGTCGACGTCACTTATTGGCACAACGCGACCTACCGGTAGTCCATTGTCGGCAAAGTAGAGTAGTATTAACAGCAGAAAGAACTACTAGTCGTTAAATCTATTGAGGAAAAACAGGCAAGCGTTTTCGAGCGCTCAAATAAACTCGCTAATGTCGACAGCGGCCGAATCCTCAACAATATGCGGCACGGCTTCAGAACACTCGGCGCTCTACAAACTGATATACAAAGACCCACTTACAGTTGCTACGAGCAAAGTTTAAAGGTAATGTTATATACACGCACCAAATCCAAATAAACCGAGACGCGATCAGACCGAGCGCAACTGAGATGAGCGGCGCCTTTATAGTATAGTAAAACAGCGGTGATCAAAACAACTATAGAGCGGTAAATATTTTAAAGTGATCTTTTACAAGACGAATTTTTCGGCAGTTTGGAAATTTGCCTAAAATGTTACGTGTGGTTAGTAACGCGCAGTCTTTAGCGTGCAGGACTTTAAAGGTAGGAAGTGTGCAGTAGATTAGGAGTCGCTGAGCGGATAGTGAGGAATAAAAAGGTCGGTGGGGAGAGCTGCTACGGGGACTGATACTATGGCTTTCGGTAGCATCACGTTAATGCTTCGGATGTCCTGGCATCTAACTGGGAATGTATGTCCGACAAGGTGCTGATAAGACCCTTGCTGGTTCAGATTAGAAATTTTGATGTGCCCCTATGAACTCCTTATCTGATGGAATCACCGAAAGTATATTGTAAAAATATGGGACAAGAAACATCATACACGTGCGTAATAAGCGTTCAAAACTGCCAAAAATGTCAAACTAGTGCAGACATAAACTCATAAAACACTAAAACAGGTTGAAGAAATGATAAGACAGGGATTCAAAGTTAAATAAAAAGCTCCAACGCCATGAATATATCCATATGTATTAAATGGCAGTAGATAAGATGGTTTTCTGTCGGAAAGTGGATGTGAACAGAGAAAAGTTATGCTTCGGCAAGCAAATTATCCCTTACTTTGCTTTATACGTAGATTAAAATAGAACTATCGTTGATTACAGTAAGCACAGACTGCGTAACCAGCCTCACTGGCATCTGAATCAACTGATCTGTAATTCGCAATGGGAAGGTCATTCGCTAAGCTCATGTATACAAACGAGCCTTTTACGTCAATTGTGGATGTCGATGAAGGAGAAAAGGGGCTTGCGCTGGAAGAACACGCCATCAGCCGCACAAAGTATCCTGTATACTGCAAAATTCGTGCCGTTAAAGTCTTCATTTTTTCCCCCTAAGTGACGGTGGGACATCCGAGGCTTTCAAATACCTTCGTTGCCGATGTGCTTCAGAGCTATTGAATATATCGTTCCAATTTCAGTATATGTACCGTCGAGGCGAGTACAAAGTTAACGAATGCTGTTTACATTTGACGTTCAACTGTTCCCGTAATCTGAGTAATCAACCGATTTTGGGAACCAGGACTGAAGGCAGAACTCCGAACGGAGACCAAAAATAAGTTTTCTGCTGTGCAAGCGGCATTGCCTCGATGCAAAAATTGTGCATAGAAACAATTCCGAATTTAATAAGGTTTTATTTTAACTATGTCTGGTTATATTTTAGTTAAGGCAACATCCGGCTAGTCCGCAAAATCATCTGTTTAAACTAGATTTTCTAAGTTAATGGTATAAGTAGGACTTAGTTCTTGCTGAGGAAAAGTTTTCTTGGATTCACAATTTTTGAAACCACAGTTAAAATTCGTCTGATCAACGCTTTAATGTTTCCCTAGGATATCTCATTGGGTTATGTCTATTTCCTAATAGATATGCCCTCGTGAAAGAAACGATAGTGATAGTTACTCAGTAAGCTGTCTACTGCTGTCCCTATTATAAAAACAGGGATTTCTGGAGTATAGTTCCAGCACTGGACGATGCAGCCCACTTACCTCAAAAACAAACTGTCCTTCCCTTCAAACTTTTTGTTTTAAATGTCAGATCCTTGCTTAATAAGATGCCTTTGCTTCAGAATCTGGTGTTCGTCCATTGTCCAGATATTTTTTTAGTAACTGAGACGTGGGCATCAGCCTCCGTAGCTGACTCCGAACTCCCTCTTCTAGGCTATAATTGCATTCGAAATGATCGCCAAGATAGCCGCGGCGGGGGGAGTTGCGTCTACGCTAAGCAAAAACTTACATTTTTGCCGTTGGACCTCCCGCATTTTTCCGCAGTAGAAGGCAGCTGCTGGCTCCAAGTTGAACTAAAAATAAGTTCTCCTTACTCGTTGGCTGCGTCTATCGCCCTCCCAACGCCAACGATAATTTTGATCGTTTACTCTCACAGGCATTTCATGCTGCGGCCGACTCAAGCCTTAAGTATCAATTGGTTGCGGGAAACTTAAATCTCCCTGAAATCCGCTGGTCTCCGCCTTCAGGCCCAAGAAGGTGCGAAGACATTCTTGAGGCTGTGGATTTTGGGATGTGGAATCAGGTTGTCGATTTTCCCACCCGAGGCTCAAGCATACTTGACCTAATTTTCTGTAGAGTCTGCATGCCATCGTCGGTGTCATCCCTAGGCCCATAGGGGGCTCAGACCATGACATAGTTGTTTCAACGTTGGAATTCGAGGCTGACAAAACGTTGTTCCCAAAGTGTAACTTTTTCCGCGATTTCCGATCAACTCGCTCAACCGAATTATTAACACACCCGAATTCCTACGACTGGACTGAGTTTTTCCTTAGTTCGGATGTAAATGTTTGCACTGCAAAACTGTACGAAATTTTGGATCCGCCTATTTCTCCTTTTATCCACCGTAAGAAAATTATTAATTTTGGGGATGAGATTTTCCTACCCTTACGCTTTCGCCGCAGATTGCGCAGACTTTCTCGTCAATTCCATCTTCAGAACGACGCTTCTGTCCTGCCCTTGATTTGTGATATTTTTGAGCGGGCTAAGAGATTGTCTGATAAAAAACAACTAGCCGAGGAGAACCAGTTTACCGAAAACCATTCGTTAAGTGTCTCGAAACTTTTCTCTAGAAAAATACGAACTCAGAGAAAGACGCAGTATCCCATCCTTCGAGAGGATCTCGGAAATCCCATAGTTGATGCCCAGTTAACCGCGGATAGCTTCAATGATTTCCTGTCCAAAACGTTTACTGAAAACTCGACCACTCCGCTTCCGACCATCCAGGCACTGACTGGGGCAGTCCTAGAAACTATAACTTTCACTCTGTAGGATGTGACTGTTACTATTCGTCCAGGACCTGATGGTGTCCCTGTAAGCATTATAAAAGCCGATGCAAACACTATCTTCCCATCTCTCTTATGCAAGATATTTAATCTTGCTCTTGAAAGTTAAACTTATCCTACCTTGTGGAAGAAATCACACAATTTGCACATTCCTGGGCATGGCAAATCTACGTCATTTGATGACTTTCGGCCAATAAACACCCTCCTGCAGTTTCGAAGATCTTAGAGACATTGATCAAAGATGAGATGATGTGTCACTTAACAGTGAATAACATACAGAGTGCTGCTCAGCATGGATTCCTCAAAGCTCGGTCTTGTGACACCTGTCAACTCTCTTTCTTTGACTATGTTCTCCAATCTAGGGACAATGGTTTTGCACTTTACGCAGTATATTTCGATTTCACTAGGGCTTTTGACCGTGTTGACCATGCTCTTCTCCTCTTGAAAATGTCCTCTTTCGGAATAGGTGGCAAACTTTTGAATTTTATATCCTCTTATTTGGGCCCTCGCACACAACGAGTTAGGATTTTCAATACCATCTCCAACCCCACACGTGTGAGGTGTGGAGTCATTCAGGGTAGTCAGTATCAGTCAGTATATTTGGAGTAAACAACAGAAGCCATGAAAACTCCATTTAGAGGGTACAGGTATAAAGTAAAATAGTTAAATTGCAAAGCTTTTGCTTGCAGTTTTAGTAGGGAGAATTCGTAAATCTAATAATGTAACATAAAGGTGAAAGGGGTATTATATTCGCAAAATAATTGCGAAAAACTTTGTTCACCGCATTCGGACTGTGAAAATTTCAATATGGGCTAAGTTTGACGCAAAAAATAGGATCTGTTGAAATCATGTTAGTAGTATATTTATAGTCATTTCAATAATCCGTTAGATCAGGCTTCGGCAGTTTGGGTTGCCTTTCAGCAGGTGAGTATCCAGTTGTCTCTTGAACACGTTCACCGTAGGGGAATTAACAACAAACTCCGGCAAAGATTTCCATTGGCGAATGACCCTCTGTGAGAAAAAGGAGGAACGTTGATTTGTGTGACACAGTTCCTTTTTAAGCTGGTAATCATGTCGTCTGAGACTGGACTTGGGTGCCATTTCAAAAAACGTTTCCCAGCCGACATCCAGATTAAGTCCTTTTACCAACTGGAACGTTGCTATGAGGTCACCTCTGTCCTGCCTGTAGTGGAGGGGATAGAGGTTCAAGGCCGTCAGGCGCTGCTCGTACGTGAAGTTTTTTAGGCCATGAACAGCCTTTGTAGCACGCCGTTGTACACCTTCAAGGATATCTATATCCTTCGGAAGCCACGGCCGCCAAGCCTGTACCGCATATTCCAGGTGCGGCCGCACAAATGTCCCGTATACTTTGCCAAAGACATCTTTATTCAAGTGAATAAACGTTCTGCGTATCGCGCTCATAACGGACATTGCCCGCGCAGCGACTTTAGAACAC
>CACRXP010000574.1:395911-415100 GCA_902702965.1 Spirometra erinaceieuropaei
TTCCGTTTTTTTCGGATTTCCTTCTTAACCGCTGTTGTCAGCCATTTCGGTTTGTTTCCGGTTGGATGTTTCTTGAGGGGACAGTACCGTTCAATCAGGTCTCTCATAGTTGATTCGAAGGTTGTCCAGCATTCGTTGACGTCTCCTCGTAATGCTTCGGTCCATAGTGTGTGTCCAATCTCTGATTTCATTGCCTCAAAGTTACCCCGCCAGACATTTCTTAAAGACTTTGAGCTTCGTTCGGGGACAGCTACGAGTGTCGACTCCCACATTAATGTCATGTGATCACAAGAACCTAGGGGCGGGCCTACATTTATTTCATCAACGCTTTCCTCGTTTTTAGTAAACACAAGGTCCAGGCAACTAGCTCTCTGACCTTCACGCATCCGAGTCACAGTTCGTACATGTTGAAACAGAAATTCATTAAATGTCATGTTTAATAGCATTTGGTCGAATCCTTGTCTGTGGCCCTTAACTGTCATAAGGTCCCAATTAATCCGCGGAGCATTGAAATCTCCTACAATAATAATGTTTTGCTTTCGACTGTCCTCGCGGAGTCGAGTGATTAACGCTTGATCTTCGTCGGCAGGTTGATTTGGAGGTCTATATACAACGGTGATAGTAACGTTTTCGGCTTTGGGAACCAGCAAATGACACTGCAGCAGCTCCAGATCATGCTCATTTACGCATTCTTCAACAGGGTTATATTCGACCGCATTGCTGATATATAGGGCAACTCCGCCACCTCGCCTTTTGGTTCGATCTCGTCTTAACACTTGATAACCATCTAACTGTATTTGGGGGTCTGTGACATCTGGGGTGAGCCACGTTTCAGTTAATGCAATAACATCAGGACGTAGTTCGGCCACAATTATTTTAAGTTCATCGAGTTTGTTCAAGAGGCTTTGTACATTTCCGTAGAAGAACTTAATTTTGTGTAGGTTGTTGTGTCGAATTAGTTGCTCGGCCGTGTGGCCTTCGTTAGTATGACAGGCGTCCTCCACAGGAGGGGTCTTTGTCGTCGAACAATCACTCCGTTCATTATTACTAGTCCTTTCTCTCCTTGTTCTTTCAAGGTCGCCAGCTCCGCCTTCAGCGCCCTCCATTTCATTCTCTCTTGTACTGAGTAATCCGGTTGAAAAAAAGACCTCTATGGCCAGGGATCCCTCCTACTGTTCGTTCAAGTAGAAGATCCCTCTGGAGTTTACTTTCTAAAACTATCTTTAAAGGCCTTGGTTTCAGCCCTTGAGAGCTCGCGCTATCTTTACTGTTTAGTCGGAAAAGTTTCAGAATCTTAATGGCTTCATCTTCTTTTATTATGCTATCCAGACACCCTTGCAAGGTCATGATATCATAATTTATCCTACATCTGGGGTTATCGTTCGTTGATTCACGAAGTCCATGGACGACTATGCATTGTGATCTGTCCACAGCACCTCCATTCGACGAAGTTTGTTGAATAATTGGTCTGACCGATGATGATGAGGCTTCCCCAAGTTGGGCTTCGACGCTAGTTGCAGGAATATTCGTGAGTGTATGTACTTTCACTCCCACTCTGGGTTCATTTTTATTCGGTCCTGTGTTGGTCGACGCTCCCCTCACACTAGGCTCAGGAGGTGCGCATACTGTCTGGGGACTGGTTTCCTCTTTCGTCGGTCCATCTTTATCATTTTCCGCCTCGGCCCTTGGTTTCTTTTCTGGCGAGTCTGACACCTTCGCCTTCGGATTTTTGCTACCTTTCTCCATAGTCTTTCCTGTCGCCTTTTTCTCATTCTTTACTGATTTTGGAGGTTTCACGTCACCTCTGATAACTGGAGTCTGATACTGCTTATACTGGGTGTCTCGCGCTCTACTCCTCGTTACCCTGTGCGTAGATGCTGCCAACTGCTCCTCTGACATGAAAGTCTGCTGGATAAAATTCTTCATGTTTTTAACTTCTTCCTCTAGTTGATTTAACTTTGAGGCCAACGTTTGACAACCGCTGCAAGAGGTT
Organism: Spirometra erinaceieuropaei; assembly: GCA_902702965.1. NCBI lineage: Eukaryota > Metazoa > Platyhelminthes > Cestoda > Diphyllobothriidea > Diphyllobothriidae > Spirometra > Spirometra erinaceieuropaei. The sequence continues at coordinate 397,905 of CACRXP010000574.1, forward strand.
TCCACATGCGTCGGTCGTAACAAATTTGTAAGGCTTTTAGAGCGACCGCCCAGGCGTGCGGCGATAGCGCAGTGGTCTGCGTCGCAGTCTTCAGCTCGAGTGGCCCCGGGTTCGACCCCACAGTGAGGACCATTTTGTATTACTTCAGAGTTCGTCATTTTGTGCTACTTTAGTATATCCAATAAGAAAAAAACGATCAGGTGAGATTTTTGCCTAAGATGCGAGACGGAAAGTCTCTGGCCTCGTTCTGGTGGTTGAGAGTCACCGTATAAGATGAATATCTTCGTCTTAAAGAGGTTCGTCGAGCTGCTGCTTAGTTCTAGGACTTTACCGAGTACGTTCGAAATATGATGCATTCAACGAATAATATTAGAAGAGTAACTCTGTCTATGCGGGAGTTGTTCCAGATGTTTCGATGGAAGAATAATCCGAGTTTCCTGGCTCACAAACAGCAGAAATGAGGAATGTCTGAAGTCCGCGTCCTGCGAATCAGCCTCTGTCGCCAAAGAATCGTGACTTCCGAGTAGATAATTCCGTAAATCAAAAAAACGCAATCCACGCGTGAATTATTGTAGACCGGCGTGCTCTTAACACTGAGGAAGAGACGAAAATTTCGTAGCTCGGAAGACTTAAAATTTCGAACCTCGTTTCAAAGGACCCGCTTTTATTTTGCCTTTTCGTTAATGATGTACCCGATTTATTTCAGAATGGTAAGCCTTTCATGTATGCCGATGATCTTAAAGTTGCATATCGATATAAGCCGGCAAATCATGACATCGTGCTTGATCTCCTAAAGAGCGATCTACAGGCTTTCGCCCAGTGGTGCCGCACATGGCGCCTTTCTCTTTCTTGGCATAAGTGCTCAGTCATGGTGGTTGGCGACGACCGCCAACCTCAACTAAGTATTGAAGGTCACGCAATAAATGTGCCTGGGGTTATAAAGGATTTGGGCGTATCATACTCCAAGAGTCTCAATCTCTCGGAGCACTGTCCCTTGATAGTCTCCAAAGCACGTAGAACGACCGGGTTTATCCTCCGAAATTTTAAAACTAGGGACATTAGAATGCTTCTTTCAACATGTACGTTAGACCTGGTCTGGAATACTGTTCGTTTTCATTTAGCCTCATGCGTGCTACTGAGCGGAAGAAAATAGAATCCGTTCAACACTTTTTTACCAAGAGAGTTTTAAACCCGGAACACCGATATTTGTCTTACCAAGAACGTTGCCGGCTTACAGGCCTCGATCCTTTATGGTTCCGTAGATTACAAAAGGGACTATTTTTGCTACTGAAACTCTTATATAATCACACATTTAACCCACTCACCTCCTTAAGACATCATATCCACCCACGACGTAACAGTCACCGTGAGGTCTTCTTATTTCTGCCTCTGGCACGTACTGTTAAATATCGTCGGTTTTTTTCTGTAAATGCAATTGCTATTTGGAATAAACAACCCATGAGTGTGAAAACTCCGCAAAATTATCCTTAATTTAAGAGAACTATTACTCGATTTTTGCATTCAGAAAAGCTTTCACAAATTTTGGGTGCTGAATCTACTGATCGACTGTACCGTAGTGATGGCGTTTGTGGTCTCTGAACACTATGGCCGGTCTCACCAGCTGTTCCTCAACGCCTCTACTTTGACTATCCCCAACTTCATGAAAGGAATTTGACGTCCGATAATCTCCGATACCGTGCAACCTCCCCCCTTCTTGACGGTCGATATTCTACCACCGCCGGCAGTTTTTTTTCCTGAGCCCTCCAAACCACAAAACCACCATCAACTATATTTTTATCCCTTAAGCTCAGGAGTTTTTTCACGGCTGGTCGGATTTGTGTTTAATCGCTTCCCTTGACAATGCCTGTAAACTGGCATTAAATAAAAATTTATTTATTTATTTATTTATTTATTTAAGATAAAGACTAATTTCGAAATAATAAAGTGTAGTTGGAATTAATTTATTAAGCAGGCAGCGGGCCAAATTTAACTCAGACTTTCCTACAGGGAGCTGGGATTTCAACGCAGTCTTCATTTGTTCCCTGAGGAATTGTTTGAGGTCTAAGCACATTTGAAGTTGTGGTCAGAAATTCATGGCTTTATCGCACTCCAGGTAAATAGTCGACGGGCTTCGCTGCAGAGAGCAGATTGATCCGATCAGCAGGGTCGGCTTGACAAGGCGAAAACTGCCACCCTCTGCACAGACTGGTATACGACCACGGTGGGTGGACACACACCAGCCAATGTTAAAGACACCTATGGCAGACGTTAGACAGAGTACAAACCTGTAAAGATATTATGGTCAAAAATTAGAAGATTTACAAATCAGAAGACTCGGAGACAGTTAAATGGACATGCTTTAATAATAAAAATAATAATAATAATAATAATAATAATAATAATAATAACTGTATTAATGTCAGTTTACAGGTCTTGTCAGGGAAGCGCTAAACACAAATCCGTCCAGCAGTAAAGAAAAACTCCTGTCAAAATGAAGATAAAAATAAAGTTAATGGTGGGTAGTTATAGTTTGGAGGGTTCATGAGAAAAAACTGCTGCCCATGAAATGACGACAGCCAATAAAGGGAGGAGAGGCATTGCATCGGATACTATCAGTCGCCAATTCTTTTCAGGAATTTGAGACTGGACTAAACAGAAGCAATGAAGAACAGCTGTCGCTGTTGGCTAGATAAATTGTCCCTGATGAGACCGGCCATAGAGATCTAAGACCACAAACGCCCTCGATACGTTAAAGTCGAGCAGTGGATAATTCTGCAGAGTTTTCACATTCCTGGGTAATTTATTCCGAATAGCCATTGAGTTCACAGAAAAGGACCGACGATATTTAACGGTTCGTGAAAGAGGAAGAAGTAAGAAGACCTCACGGTGATTATTACTTCGGGGGTGGACAAGATGTCTTAAAGTAGTGAGTGTGTTAACGGTACGATTATATAAAAGCTTAAATGGTAAAATAGTCCCCTTGGTAATCTACGAAACCATAATGGATCAAGGCCTGTATGTCGACAACATTCTTGGTACGACAAATGCTGGTGTTCCGAGATGAAAACTCTCTTGGTAAAAAATTTCGGACGGATTCTCTTTTATTCTGCTTAGTAGCACGCATAAGGCTAAATAAAAACGAACAGTATTCCAGGCCAGGCATAACATACATGTTACAAAGGCGCATTCTAATAACGCTCGTTTTAATGTTTCAGACAATAACCCGGTCGTTCTACGTGCTTTGGGGACCATCAGGGCGCAGTGCTCCGAAAGATTAAGACTTTTGGAGTATGATGCACCCAGATCCTTCTTTAGCCCAGGCACATTTATGTAGTAACCTTTAATACTTGGTTGAGGTTGGCGGTCGTCGCCAACCATCGACAGAGTATTTATGACAAGGGAGGGAAAGGCACCATGTGCGGCACCACTGGGTAAAAGCCTGTGGATCGCTCTTTAGGAGCTCAAGCACGATGTCACGGTCTGCCGGCGTATATTTGTATGCATTTTTCAGATCATCGGCATAAATGGAGGGCTTACCATTCTGCAATAATTCTGGTACATCGTTAACAAAAAGGCAAAATTAAAGCGGGCGGAGTACAGTACCCTAAGTGGCTCCACTCCTCACGCATGTGGGGTTTGAGATAGCGTTGGAAATATTAAGTCGTTGTGTGCGACCACCCAGGTAAGAGGATATCAAATTCAGAAGTTTGCCACCGATTCCAAAAGATGGAAGTTTCAAGAGAAGAACATGCTCAATACGATCAGAAACCATAGTGAAATGGAAATTGACTGTGTAAAGTGCAAAATTATTGTCCCTAGATTGGAGAGCAAGGTCAAAGAAAGAGGGCTGACAGGGGCCACAAGACCGAGCTTTGAGTAATCCATGCTGTTCAACGTTCAGTTGGTTATTATCTGCTAGGTGACATACCATCTTATCTTTGATCAATGTCTCTAGAATTTTCGAAATTGCGGGGAGGATGTTTATTGGCTGAAAGTAATAAAATGACGTATATTGGCCATGCTTGGGAATAGGCAAATTGTGTGTTTCCTTCCACAAGGTGGGATAGGTTTCACTTTCAACAGCGAGATCAAATATCTTGCATAAGAGTGAAGGAAAAATTACATTTGTATCCGCTTTTAGGATGCTAACTGGGACACCATCGGGCCCAGGGCTATGAAACTGACGAAGACGCCGAATCGGTACAGTCACATCCCACAGAGTGAAAGTTATAGTTTCGAGAACTGCCCCGGTTAATGCCTGGTTAGTCGGATGCGGAGCGGTCGAGATTTTATAAACGTTTTGGACAGGTAAGCATTGAAATTACTGGCGGTTAACTGGGCATCAGCTACAGGATTCCCGAGAACGTCTCGGAGGGTGGGATACTGCGTCTTTCTGTGAATTCGTACTTTTCGGTGGAATGGTTTCGGGACAGTTTACGAACGGTTTTCAGTGAATTAGACCTCTTCGGTCAACTGTTTTTCTTCGGACAACCTTTTAGCCCGCTCAAAAATAACACAAATCAAGCGCAGAACAGAAACATCGTTCTGAAGATGCAGTAGACGAGAAAAACCCTCAAAACCTACGGCGAAAGGGTAAGGGTAAGAAAACCTCATCCCCGTCAATTATTTTCCTACGAGGGACACAATGAGAAATCTGCGAATCAAAAATTTCGCACAGTTTAGCAGTACAAACATTTACGTGAAAACCTAGGAAGAAATCATTCCCGTCGTAGGAATTAAGGTGTGTTAATAATTCGGTCGAGCGAGCTAATCAGAAATCGAAGAAGAGTCCACACTTTGAGGACGAAATTTTGTCATATATGTGACTACTCACAATCAGCTCTGTAAGCACTGTCGTACGCAATCTTTCCGTACTGACTTGCAGTGAACTAATGCGCTTTCTTACCTGTATTATTATACTATGATCCAAATCACATTGTAAATGTTTGCAACTTTATTTTGACTGCGTGTCTGCGTAGGCATTGTGCGTAAATAGGGTCATCAAGGGCTCCGACTTTTACCCTTCAAATACATACATATGTAAGCGGTAACAATGTTCAACAGTTTAGGACCTATGACCCAGAGGTTTCATATTAATTCCACACTTGACCTATCAATATTTGCTCTTTTCCGGTCGAATAATCAGACACCATGGGAACTTGGAACTCATGGGGTTGGTCCTACATAGTATTTGTTTACTCTCATCAGACATTGGGATTTTTAACTGAGACTTGGTTATTCCTGCTCTCTAATGTTCAGTTTTTTCCGCGGGCCGACACTTGAAGATCAGCTGATCGAGCTAAAGTTCAACGCAAAACAGTTGGTCTCACTCTCTAAGAAATGTGATAAGGAAGAAAAAGAAGCGAAGGAAAAACTCAAAAAAGCTATCGTTGCTGGAAATCAGGAGGGTGCCCGAATATATGCAGAAAACGCAATTCGGAAAAAGAACGAGAGCCTCAATTACTTGAGAATGTCCTCAAAGGTAGACGGTGTTGCGGCTAGAGTCCAAACAGCAGTGACTATGAGTTCCGTGACAAAGTCTATGCGTTGTGTCGTGCGGGATATGAGTGCTGCGATGAAATCAATGAATCTGGAGGCGGTATCTGCGCTAATGGACAGATTCGAAAGAGAATTTGAAAACCTTGATGTCCAGTCACAGGTCTATTTTGCCTTTAAATTTTATTTGTGTGTAGGTCATGGAAGGCACTATGAGTAACACAACAACCCTCAGCACTCCCGCTGGCGAAGTCGACGCCCTAATGAAGGAGGCAGCAGATGAAGCAGGAATCGAGCTAAATACTGCCCTCCCTAGTGGCGTTACGTCCACGATTGCATCGTCGAGCGCAAAATTGCCAGCTGAGGAACAGGACCTCTCAGAGCGTTTGGCCCGACTGCGTCAAGGCTGAGATTTGGATCTGACAACGTAATTATTTTCGATATTCGTGCGCTGTGATCTGTTTGTCCCTTCCGCGTTTGTCGAATTTCTCAGTGATGATATCCAGTTGTACAAACGCATGACCCCACTTTCCATCCGAACTATTCTGTAAGCTGTTGCTACGATTCAGCGATTATTTCCGATCAACTCTTCATTCTTGGCTTGTCCTTTGGTATATGAAGAATACGCATGAGCGTTATTAATGCGTATTTCCTTTGCCTCTTCTTTATATAGCGTAAGAAATATTGATCTACTTGGATTTTGAGTCTATGCCTAGCTCATCACTGAAACGGGCATTGAAATTCAATTCGATGCCACCAATGCGTCCTCGCGCTATTGTGGCATTATTTTAATTCTTCCTTTTATCATATGAAAAGAACAGATGTGTTTGACACCTAGCCACTGGTAGCCATTTCACTACTTTGGTGCCAAAATGCATCGCGCTAAATGGGGCCTTTGTCCTTCAGTATTTTAACTTAACAGCCTTAAGTTGTAGTATTCGACGGTTAATTCACGAGGGTTAAGAAAGAACGCTCTGAGGCTTTGGAGCTCGGCGGTCTGGAAATGCACCACCGAGCTCACCATGCGCTTGGCTGTGGGATCTCCCAGTTCCGCTGAAAATTGTTGCTTACTACTGCCTTGGCTCAATAAAGACGAATGGGTCCGCCAAAGCATGCCATGCCGTGACAAAAATGCTTATTTTTAATCCATCATACCTACTCGGTAGGTGGAGCCTCCTGTACCTCTTGTGAGTAGAGCTTAATTAGATACCTGTTTAGCTTTTCTCTGTGTATGTAGCTAACGTTTTTAAATGCATATACTTGTGTGAGGGTGGTTTTGAAAAAAGGAATGTCGTGCTAATCTCCATAGGTCCGTTTTGCCTTGTATAGAGAAGCCAAATATAGATCGACAATCCGTCCTATCAAGAGAGCACTTCCTTCTTATGGGTTTTCAATATTCCTGAAAGATCAGCGCGTGGTCACACACCCCTTTACGTGCATGACGATTTGCGGCGATTAACCCAGAGAACTCGATTCGTTCTCTTCCACAGCGACGAATATTTAGAGTCCAGAAACCACCTGCAGGTCTTGGTGAGCTGTCAAACCAGGCTTTGATCCGACCTCTTCGTTGGTTCCAGTTAGCCATCGATGTCAGATAACGTGCAGTAGCGTTGTGCTTAGAGAAAGACAACAGTGTTTGACCCACGCCTCTTCAGTCGTCAGTCGTGGATAGCTTAGGCTATCCTCGCGATGAATGTCCTATTCCATTTGGAGTCGATTCACTTCTTCGGGGAATCGTATCAGGTAACGGGCATTTTGTCTATAGAGTTTCTTGGGAATTTCGAGTGCTTGCGGATCTCGAAATACCACCAGGTTGTTTTTATGGGTTTGTTTCCATCATTTTCACTCAAGAGCCTAGCCGCGAGGCAGTGATGATTAATAGCCCCACCCCTAACACCGGGTCGTGGTCTCCATTTTACAGCGCCTCAAACGAATCTCGAAACGATCGCTTTCCAGCCTTCTGTGGCCTGATCAGACCATCTCCTATTCCACCGCTGCTTCTTCCTCTTCTTCTTCAAACGAACAAGTCCGACAATTTCACGACTAGCCCTCACTGAAAGCCACTTAAATATCCACCATTCGTGAACACGTCGAGTGACCAGCAGCTAAGATAACAGTCACACGCCTTCGATTGTGAAATGTATTCCGTCGCCCATTCACTACCGTGCCGGGATAACGCTTCATTTACGCCGTCCTTATGATTAAAGGAACTGTGTGGAGATTGGTTATGCTGCATAGACTGAGGATAAGCCACTAATATCCACTGACGAATCTCTTTGTTACCGTTCATGTGTCTCTGTGGCAGATAAGTTAACTGCAACCGGCGGTAATATTCGTCATGATCAGGGCCTACTATCGCCTCACTACTGTCTGAATTCTGGTCCACAGCGATCTCACAACCGTTCGATTTTCAGGCCGGCGTTCAACAAGCTTGTATCCTGTCACGCATTCTGCTCAACTGCGCCGTTGACTGGATTCCCGAGAATGTCCTACACGGTTTGATTATCATTCGGGCGCCTCTCGACTAATCCCGACTACGTCGACGATATCGCTCTGCTAGCCTCGGATTTTGATGACCTACAGCCAGTGGTGTCGCGGCTGAATGACGTTGATAAATCGGTCGGTCTGTCCATAGACGCGGGGAAGGCCAGTGTTTCCAAGTTGATTCCCCGATCGGGACAGGCCACCCCTTGGGAGTGGTGGTTGTCAAGATGATGGACCAGATCGTTTCAACTGCTTCGGGAGGAGGCTGATGCCGAATTGACATAGTGAGGACGACATCGTATGAAAGTCGATGCTGCTCGAAGTGTTTTCACAATCCTTAGGAAGTATATATGTACCCAGCGCGGCACCTCAATCGCGCGGAAGATAAACAAAAACTGGAGATGCTGATCACGGATGGTCAAGAACCATCGTTCGCCCGAATTTCGCCGACTTGGTTTTGGATGAAACAATCTGCACTTTTTGCGATGTCGCGAGGTTGTCTCAGGCCACACAGGAAGGACGACTAAGAGGGTTTTGGTATGCCTTCCGTCGTCCACCTCATAAGCTCTGTGTTGTCGCCCTCGATCCGGCGTTGTTACCCCCCTCGGGACGCCGAAGAGGCCAACTCAAATCTTGGCGACTCGACGTAGCTCGTTAAGATATAGAAATGGTTCTTGGTTTGGTCTCCGTCGCTTGAAGAATAAAAGGGGTCGAGCTCTTCACATCCAAACATCATCCGGACCAGTTATATCAGGCACAACACAAGTACAATGCGAAGCCTGACGAGTTGAAGCTAGCTCTCCGCTTACTGTCTGTTAAGCCTCCTTGCAGTCTTCTTACGGGAACACGCGAAACTCTGGGATAGCCGCCATTGGCAATTCAACTCGAGATCAAAACCTGATTAAGTCTGATTTGGCCGGCCTTAATGGGCAGATATAGCAACAGGGATTCCACCAGGCACCACGTTAGCAAGCGTGGAGATTTCGTAAATACTGGTACAGCCTAGTGAAGCAGACGACTGGTCCTGCTCAGTAACCGATGCGTTGCTGGCCTTGTTGCTTCGGTTTCATTAATACCGCCCTAGCCGGCGCCGCGCTTCACAAGATAAGTCCACACTTCGGGCTTGGGTATGGCTGGCTGACGACGGCTAATAAGCCAGAAATGGCCATTCCAGTCTCCCTTGTCTTTGTCGGCAATAGCATTCTGCCTATAAGTCCTTAAAGCTCATGGGGTCCGCCTGGCTTGGAGTGGATTGCAATCCCCAAGACGAAGGTGGTGTAGGGGGTCTTAAAAGGCGTTGTGCGACTTTCGCCATGCAATACCGCTTTACTTGTGGCCTCTTTGGTTGGCCGATTTGCCATACCTCTCCTTATTCATACCCAAAGGTATTATCACTCATTGGTTTCGCTGCTGTATGGCGAGAGGGATTTCTCAACTGTCATCCCCAGCGTCCGACAAGGCTATGTTCATTATGACAACGGAATTCCCATAAATAATGTGTAGGAGTCGTTGGCGCTCACTAATTTGGGCAGCTGTCACACGCCAGGATAGCTCGTCAGGGATGCGGGTGGGCAATTCGCGTTTTATCCTGGGGAAATGCATCCTTGCTGTGTGCGCATTCAGTTTCCACGGATCCCCGGCAAGAGTACTTTAACTACTCCAAATTATGACCTACGTGTTAGCTGGTACTCGGAGTGCTCACACCGGGGCGGAGTGTGTGCACTGCGAGTGCCTCCTGTTGATCCTGGTCGGACTGCTATAGGTGGCTGCGGCAAAACGACGGACAACCAATTGTGAAGTATCCTGTTGGCCAGCGCTGGGAGACCGCGATCGTCATTTATTGTTACTTTGCTACTGCCAACCGATGACGACGTTGTTGTGCCCCGCCTATGGGATTTCGACTGGGGCAATTGTGCATAGGTGGGCAAGGCTGTTGGGTGTCACGGCATTTCAGGGTTTTTCATGAAGTTCGTACAGGTGGTAGTCGTAACTATTCAAAAAGTCGGTCCATGCTCGTACCAGAAAACTACTGTTACAATTCAATTCTGGCACCTAGACGTCCACTTATCGTTGTTATGAAACTGTCGCAGCGCGTGCTCAAACGTGGCGTCCAATCTCATTTTTGTAACACTAAAAACTCACAAACGCATTGTGTCTCCAGTGAGTGACCGATCTCATGAAATGTTGGTTGAAATTCTGAAATGCGTTTTCGATTAGGAAGGATTACTTGGGCGCGGTTGTAATACTTATTATCATGCGGCATAATCTGATAACATTTCGGACTCGGCAGGATGTCAGCTTTTGAATACATTGCTTTTCAATCTTCTGTAGAAACCGTACTCGGCAAAAAATGACTACTTAAGTAGCATGCGTTTTTCCCATTGATTTTCGATGGTCTTGCAAATTCAGATATATCTTATAGAAGCCATAAACAAAACTATGCTTTCTTTCAGTCAGTTAATAGAGAATCACATCATCTTTATATTTTATGCTTAAGGAAGGAGTATAGTTAGGTTTTGAAAAGCTTTCTAATTGCCAAATAATTCGGAGCCTGATCATTCGTTGCATTAGCGCTTAGTGATTTCAGTCTACAAGGTGCATGCGTTCCGGGTAAGAAAATTATATATTCTTCTAGGCCTTTTAAAAGATGCCATAGTGAGTCTATAAAATGTACAATGGATGCGGACAATGTTTTACATTTCATGTGGAGCAGTGGTAAACGGCCAGGTACTATGCTATGTGAATGGACATGGCGCGGTCTTAAAAATTTCATAATAAGAAACTTTTTTAAAACCTAATTATACCCCTTTTTCGAGTACCAAATATAAAGAAGACGTTATTCTCTATTAATTGACTGAAAGAAAGCATATTTTCGTTTGTGGTTTATATAAAATATATTTGAATTTGCAAGACGATCTAAAATCAATAGGAAAAAGACATGCTACTTAAGTAGTCGTTTTTTACCGAGTATGGGTTCTATAGGAGATTGAAAAACAGTGTATTCAAAAGTTGACATCCTGCCGAGTCCGAAATGTTATCAGATTATGCCGCACGATAATAAGTATTACAACCGCGCCCAAGTAATCCTTCCAAATCGAAAACACATTTCAGAATTTCAACCAACATTTCATGAGATCGGTCACGTACTGTATGTCTTCCGAAAACCTCACCTGAAATTTGTGGTTTGGAGGCCGTAGACTAGAGGTTAAATAGAGCACACACTGACAGTGAAGCCGGAGATAAATGAGGATGGTTCTCACCCTGGAGTCGTGCTCCAAAGTCATTTCCTCTGCTCGACGTGCGTTCACTCTCAAGTCATCCGCCCTGAAGACGGCCGTACGGACACCACAGGTAGCCTCCACAGATAGGTCTTGGGTCCATGTATAGGTACACCGTGCAGTAGCTCGTTCCCAAACCCGTGTTCAGGAGGGCGGTGACCTTTTAGGAGCGCGAACACAGAGGCGATTGCATTAGGCCTGAAGGTGAATCAACGAGACTGCAATTTTGCACACCGTTATTCACAATCGACGGCGGCAGATACGTGAATGCAAAAAAAGTTGACGTAGTCTGGCAACGGCGGCGCGCCCAATCAGATGCTTGAAGCACTATGCTCGCACTACCATACGTGCTACAATTGTTTTTAACTATTGGGGCGCATTCACTCCTATCCGCCTCCCGTGTCGGTGGACGTTTCTAAAACATTTCATATATAGAACTGCAGAAGTTTGGAAACAAAGAGAGCCGTTTAGACTGACTAACCTCACGTCTGTATAATTTTGAGCGATAACCTCGCTTCGCTGCTCATTTCGTCTTCACAACTAGACAATCACCTCTGCATACCATCTCACATACGTACTATTCGAGCTTCGCCAGTTTGACAGTTCAGCAGCCGACGATGTCCGCCGTGTGCTCCACAGCAAGGTGAAGCAGGCGCAGTGATTTGTGCAGTATTTGCCGCACTCTCTCCTCCTCCTCCCCCACCTCAACCCGGTGTCAAAAAATCGGAGACGGGGGAGGACGCAGGTGGATGACGCGACCGAGCCCGCACCTCGGCGCCCCACTCCAGGATTTTAATCAACAACAACAGCATCACGATGGGTCAGAAGGAGGAAGATGGATGGACAGCCATGCACACGACCTGCATACCCAAAGGGAGCGCAAGCGCATCTACCGGCAGGACCCCTACCAGGTGCCAGAGAACTGCCAGCTGCGAGGGTCATGGTTTGTTGATCCTGGCATAGCAGATACTTACTGACCTTTAGGCCCAGAAGGGTGGCACGTGGCCCTACATTTGCCTGGGCCGTCACTTTTCAAGGCTAGGCAACCAAACAGTCGTCGACTAAGAGACACTACCCATAAATCGACGACAGTTCGATTCCGACGATGTCCACCGTGTGCTACACAGCAAGGTGCAGCAGGCACGATGATTTGCGCAGCATCTACCGCACTCTCTCTTCCCCACTCTCCACCTGAAACCGGTGTCAAGACATAGTCAAGAAGACCGGAGGCGGGGGAGGGCGCAGATGACTGGCGCGACTGGACTCGCACCTAGGCGTGCCACCACATCCCTGGTCCACAACATACACTTGGCCAAGATTTTTTTCACCAAAAACAACAGCAACACCTCAACAGGGGCCAGAAGGACGAGGATGATGACTGGGCAGCCATGCTCACCACCGGTATACCCAGCGGGAGCACGAGCGCATCTACCGGCAGGGAACCAGGTGTCAGGGAACTGCCAGCGCATACCGGGCTGCGTGGGCCATGATTTACTGATAGTGGCGTACCACACGCTTTCAAACCTTTTGACTACCCATAAATCTCACACACACACTCCTCACGTGTGTTGGAGTGTCACAGACCAGTTAAGACGGAGCCGTAACAGCTTGGCTCTCAGCCCACCACTTCGCACAAACCCACAATCGGGCAGACTGTGTGGACTGAGTTGGAGAGTCGGTCAACAGCTGTCCAAGACACGGCGCTCGGCGCACCGTGATAGTTTTCGACACGGGCCACAGAGGAGCCCCATGGAGAAGGAGCCGATAAGCACACTTCCCACTTGGGTGGGAGGTGGCAGTTTGGGTGCTTGTGATGGTGTTGGGAGGTGCGAGTGTGGTGGTGCGATGCAACCGGCGGTTGTGTACCGCAGGTTTTCGTGAATGCGCAGTTTAGTGTACTTTAAACAAGCAAGTTTTGCAGACAAAGCAAAACCTTATTTCCTGGACGTGGTGGTTAAGGCTTTCAGATGGCGTCCTTGGCTAGTGCTGGTGCAATTGCTATGAGGAGGCGAATGAATGTTTCTCCGCATGCAGAGGGTGAGGACGGCTCATTGGCGCCTTAGAACAGTCATTGACAGTCGGGACATATTACAGGGGAGACTTGACATCAGCCACTATGTTAGGTCCCAAGGAAGGGACGAAGAGCTGTCAACAGTAGCTGCTCTTTGAATTGCTGTCGTTTTCCCGATTGTTCGACAGCCGATTCTCCAACAAGATGGGTTTATTGCGCACCAAAGTGTGAGAAAGTAAACATTAATGCGTTTGGGTGTTTCTCTAGACTGCTGACTTGGCATAGGCCGTCGCTCTCCCCGAATATCTAACGAAAATGAAATGGAGTATTTAAAACCTTTATTATTTTGTAAGCTGAGCTATAGAGCGGTCGTCAGTAGGAATCACTCCAGGGCCACAACGATGTTGACCAGCAAGAGGTCCAAAAACAACAAAGAGGGCCGTCCGGTTCCTCCAAGAGAACAATGTGTTCTAGGAATAAGTTGCAGACGTTGTTACTTCACGCCCAATTCGTTGGTAGCGCCCTGATTCCTTAATGCATACTATTTTTACAATGGCATATACATAGGAGCCCAATTCGGCGGGGGCATGGTTTGTGGCCGGGGTTACTTACTCTGTGGGGGGAATTGTGCTAAAAGAAAGCAACTGATGATATTTATTTGTAGATCCCAGAGTAGGACATAAAAATACTGTAGTCGATTTCTCTTATCAATCATATGTTTTATTTGTACCCTGTACTGGTCCAACGAAAATCGGTCGAAATCACGCGTACAGTAGGTGAGCTAATTCATGAGATGTCGACCGAAATGCGTTTTCGTCTCGAAAAGATTAATTAAGTAGGGTTTTAAGACTAATCGTCGTGCAGCATAATTCTATAATGATCCAGTTACCTCAAAATGCTGGCATTTGAACAAACTTCTTTTCGGCTGCACCCAAAAACCACACTCTAATTAATAAATGCTTAAGGAGCATGCACTTTTCTCATTGATTTTCGATGCCCTAAAATATTCGATTATAGTTCATGGAAAACATTCATAAAAATATTAATCATTTTGCTCATTCGGTAAAAAATTACGTGTGCTTCCAATTTCGTACTCGAAGAAAGGGTATAATTCGGTTTTAAAAAGTTTTCCAATTTGCGAATAATTTTAAACCCGACATGCAGTTACACTTGCATTCAAGGTTTACAAACTACAAGCCATATATTTTCTGCGTACGGAAACTTTTTTAAAACCGAATTATACTTTTTCTTCGAGTATAAAATTGGAATAAGACGTAATTTCCTTCCGAATTAGCAAAAGAATGAATACCTTTTATGCTTGTTTTCCATGAAATATAATTGAATATTTAAGGGTATTGAAAATCAATGAGAAGAGCACATGCTACTTAAGTACTCATTTTCTAAAATATAGTTTTCGCATGCAACCGGAAAGAAGTTTTTTCGAAAGCCGACATCATGAGGTAACTGAATTATTATAGAATTTTTCTGCACGATGATTAGTTTAAAAAGCCCACTTAATTAATCTCTTCTAAACGAAGGCGCATTTCGGAATTCCGGTTGGCTTTTCATTAGTTAGCCCGCCCACTGTATGTTCGCCAACTGGTCGCCTAAATCGTTCCGCGGAAATATTTGCAATTCAAAAGATTCCCAATTTCATAGCTTTCTTTTAAATTGTTAAGTCGGGGACATGAAAGAACAATCGATAAGCTTGGGTGGGCTAGCGCGGACGGAGAACGATTTAGCCCACATCTCAAAAATAGACAGATGGACAGGGGTATGGTTTATGGCCGGGATTACCCTACTCCGGGGAATATTTGTGGTAAAAAAGTAACGGCCGATATTTATTTGTACGTTACAGAGGAAGAAATAAAAAGACCTCGTGGTGGCTTTTGCCTGAGGGTGGTCAAGGTGCTTTAAGGTCGTCATCGGAGTAAAAGTACAACAACGCAATACCTTTTTGGCAATGCTTACAAAGCGGCATTTAATTCGCTTACTATTATCAGTAAATGGTAAAAATAGTGTCCCCTTTTAACTGGTGACAAGAAGGAGGATCAAAATTCATGATGTCACAAAGTTCTTAGATGTTCAACTCTTTTGCCCAACACACACACACTTGGTCGCCGGAGTAAGTAACCCCGGCCTTAAACCATGCGTAAAAATATTGATTTTTTCGTTCTCGGTGGAAAATTACGTCTTCTAATTGGATGTTCGAAGGAGGGACATAATTCGGTTTTTAAAAGTTTCTAATTGTGGGACTTTTAAATACCGTGAAATGGCCGTTCATAAATCGTCATATCTCTGCATTTACCAATGCGGCAATGTCCCCTGCTAAATTTTATGAGTCCTATATGGTTCCTTTTTATTACCGTAGAGGAATATGTGGTTTTTCGTACGCGGAAAATATACGGCTTGTAGTTTGGAAACCCTGAATCCAAGTGTACCGGTAGAGCGGGTTCAAAATTATTTGGAAATTGGAAAACTTTTTTAAAACTGAATTATATCCCTCCTTCGAGTATAAGATTGGAAGTAGACGTAATTTTCTACTAAATGCATGTTTTCCATGAAATATAATTGGACTTTTTGGGTTATCGATAACCAATGGGCGAAATTCACGCTACTTAAGTGGTCGTATTTTACGGAGTGTATTTTTTGCATGCAGCCGAGAGGAAGTTTATTCGAAAGCTAATTCCAGCATCTGATGTCTGACCACCTCGAACAGCGGACTGATGCATGCGCGAGGGAAGAGGGGTGGAGGAAGTGCGAAATTCATTCTCGCGACACTTCAGCGCACTTCACATTATAGACAATCTGACACACTTCGAAAGTATCACGACGTTCTAAAAGTCGTGGCCTGGAAGTCTGCCAACTGACGGGAGAACCTGGTCCTCCTCTCAGGACGGAGAGTCATGCTGAAATGTGTCCTCTGTTGGCACTCTAACTCAGATGGGATCCAAGCCGTCCTTTTGTTTTTTTTCGCAAAAAAGAGGTCAATTGCGCGCAGACCGTGTCGCATGCGACACTCGTAGACGAGCTGATTAGTTTTGCCAACCGCTGCGTATGATCCCGCCTCCGGCTAGCGGGCGATGACAAAGAGTTCCGATTTTCGGAACACTAACTTTATACGCCCGACATTCGGATTCATACTCGAGTCCAGCGCTAGATACGCAGAGGCTAAAAGGGTGTGGTATTTAAAGGGTGGTATTGATGCTCACTCGGCTGTCGCCTTATTGGCAGGTCACTTGTCAAAGATGTCACCAAATGGCGTGATCTTGGTCGGCGACGTCAGAGTCAACCTACCGACAGACAGGAGTGCGGCAGTATAGCAACCGTAGCTGATTCTTGTAACGCCCTCTCCAATGACGAACCGACGTACAGACGGAAATTTCACGAGGCTAAGGCTCCTGCTCTCCCGATTGCCTCTATCTCGAAGACCTGTAAGAATTTGCATATAAATGGTCAAAAGACACTCGCGCGACAATTCGACCGCCGATTTTGACAATGCCTATCGTGTGCTCCGCTGCAGGGTGGGGGCAGGAAAGGTGACTTGCGCGTGAATTAGTTTTTTAGTGACAGCGGATCTGCCCTGCATCTACAACGCTCTCTCTTTCGGAAAGTTAGGGACAATTTTTTTGCGAATTTTTGATAAGATACCAGCTAAGGCGCTGCATTACTGAGCTACTCAACTGACGATGGAGTTTTAGTGGTGTTTCTCACTCCGGTTTGACTGACCCCGTCTTCCTTTCTTGACACACGGACGTCAACTACTTTAGACATTCTTTTCATGCCCTGACAGAGGACACAAAAAAAGTAATTTATGTAGCGCATCCAAAACTTTTGGTCTGTAAGCATGAAAGACTTGAAATTCCTCCTCCTCCTCCTCCTCCTCCTCCTCCTCCTCCTCATCATCATCATCATCATCATCATCAT
>CACRXP010000575.1:0-20811 GCA_902702965.1 Spirometra erinaceieuropaei
TGCGCCTTCACTCGGGGCCAGGACAGTTTAATCGACCCTTGCCCCTGAAAGTCCTAATTCCTGGTTTGCGAAAACCGATCGCTAACGAGAAGCGGTGTCGATGGAGACTAAAGAAAGAATGTCAGATTTCAGCAAACAACATTTTTATCGGCAATTTTGTCAATAGGGCGCAATGATGGCATCAAAGTCGAGGACATTAAGGGTACCTGGTTGATTCGTGACTGACTGTCCTAGTATCCTTCTATAAGTCGTTCTCTTTAGAAAGGTCTTCGCAAACACGCAATGTTTTCCCATTAAATATATTGCTTACAATGTGTTTAGGGTTTTGGCCTAAAAGTGCGTCTTCACTTTCTAGTCGCAGTCAGCAATTCGCGTTTTGTGTATCCCAACTGCCCTCAACGTTGCACAACTTTGCATTGTCGTTTGCTGAAATCCAATTAGCAGTTCGTCGGGGAGTTTTGTTAAGTTAGAGCCTTCTTAGAAAAAAGATGAGCCCAAAAATTTAGCAGTCGCCGAAAGATACCGGCACTCATAGCCAAACGTTGTTTTGTTTAAAATAAACAGCCATTCACAATCCGTTGTTGATGATAGGCAGCTCGATCTGTCCGAGTCATATAAAACATATGTAATTTTGAAAAGTCAAGTTGGCGAACGCACGTTTTCGGTAATTCTTCCTCAGGCCAATACAATTACATGAAACGAATGAAAATGTACAAAATCAACAGTGTTTATAGATGCCTCAAGGGCTATTAAGTCACTAACACTCATCATCCCCACGCCGCCCGCATGACAAGGTCAGCGGGTTTTGGTCCTCAGAGCTAGGGGAGGGGGGAAAGAGAGCTTTTGAGTAATGATCTTGGGTTGAGTACACGGAGTACCCATCATCGTGATTAGGGATTTGAGGCGGCATGGCTTCATCACTTGGGGTTGGCGTTGGCGTTGGCCACGGCAGCGAAAGCGCTTGTGTCAGAGTTTTCTGACAGCATAACACCGGATTCACTAACCGTATAGCTACTGCCTCTGCCGTTGCTAGTATCCGTTGGCGTAGGCCTTTAGAGAAGCATGTTGGTGTCCGGTAGACAACCTGAAATGCTTTCTTGGCATCGACTCGGTGGTTCGTATCGATTAAATGCGCGAGAATAGAACTCGAAATCGACCGGGTCTCACCTCTGTCTAGCCAGGCGGGCATATGTTCACGTACTCTCTTTACCAGGCGTCTCGTTGTGCGGCCGATGTATCCTGCTCCACAGGAGCAAGTGAATGAATAAATGCACATTGATGTGGCCTCCAACGGTAGTCTGTCTTTACCTCCCAAACGTAGGAGGGGAGAGTTTGTGAAGCATACGCGTAAATTCGCCGCAGGGAATGCCCTCGTGATAGCTGTAGTTAAGCGCCGTCGGACTAGTTCGCTCTCTGCGTCTCCTGCAAAAGGCAATCTTATGAATACATCGGAAAAGAAGGATGTATTCATAAGATTGCTAGACAGAGGTGAGACCCGGTCGATTTCGAGTTCTATTCTCGCGCATTTAATCGATACGAACCACCGAGTCGATGCCAAGAAAGCATTTCAGGTTGTCTACCGGACACCAACATGCTTCTCTAAAGGCCTACGCCAACGGATACTAGCAACGGCAGAGGCAGTAGCTATACGGTTAGTGAATCCGGTGTTATGCTGTCAGAAAACTCTGACACAAGCGCTTTCGCTGCCGTGGCCAACGCCAACGCCAACCCCAAGTGATGAAGCCATGCCGCCTCAAATCCCTAATCACGATGATGGGTACTCCGTGTACTCAACCCAAGATCATTACTCAAAGACTCTCTTACCCCCCTCCCCTAGCCCTGACGACTAACACCCGCCGACCTTCTCATGCGGGCGGCGTGGGGATGATGAGTGTTAGTGACTTAATAGCCCTTGAGGCATCTATAAACACTGTTGATTTTGTACATTTTCATTCGTTTCATGTAATTGTATTGGCCTGAGGAAGAATTACCGAAAACGTGCGTTCGCCAACTTGACTTTTCAATTTTAATATGTAATTTTATTGGACGGAGGCAATGAAGCAGGAAAAGGTCGGCAGGTTTTTCCAAATCTTACCAGATGGAAAACAATTTTGCGTCTACTGGGAGCAGAAGTTGGTGACGACGCAGTGCAATCTCATAAATGTCCCAGTATAAAAACTCGTCTGTTTGAACTTGCTTCCTCACATGTCGTTTGCTCGGTGAGGTTTTCGAAGTGGGAATCCATTTTAAATTGTTTGCATGCATTATCAAAAATCAGTAACAGTAGATTACTCGACACCGTCCAGATACGACTAAAATTTGGTTAAACAGATTCCTAAGCAAAACTGCGAATTGGAATTCAGGAAGAAAAACAAACAATGAAGCAAAAATTGTCGTTCATATGTTATATTTATTATGTCGTACAATGTCATCTTGCTATAGATAATGTTGCTTATTATATTCACCCAAATAAAACCCAACACCAGTTTGCATTTCGCAGAAGTTGGACTGCCACATAAGACGTCCGGATCGTGTCACCGGTTAAGGTTTCCTGACTCGAAATTTCCGATTTTGGCTTCAATAGATTGAGAG
The DNA here is from genome assembly GCA_902702965.1 of Spirometra erinaceieuropaei. Lineage (NCBI taxonomy): Eukaryota > Metazoa > Platyhelminthes > Cestoda > Diphyllobothriidea > Diphyllobothriidae > Spirometra > Spirometra erinaceieuropaei. Next base: position 2,593 of record CACRXP010000575.1, read on the forward strand.
AAGAGTGCGCAAAGCGTTTACACAGTGCGTTTTTTGCCAAAAATAGAGTAAACGTGAGAAAGTAAAAAAATGTATTCTCGTCTTTAATGCTGCAGTGAATAATTAAAGACATGCAACAGATAGTGCAAATACATCTGTCAAGGCTTAAAAATAACCATATTATGCTCAGGTTAACAAATGTAAGTGATCCGGATCGATAATCTGAGGAAAGTAAAGTGCTCACCGGATCGATGGAAATGTTTGGCTGACGTTTCAAAGAGCTTGGGCGGCTCTCCATTAATCAAAGCATATAGTGCAAAAAATCGACCAGAATGTTGAATAGACAGCAGAAATAGTTGGCTTGCGACTGATCTATGGAGACTACAAGTACGTTTGGAAAACCGGACGGAAATAGCAGACCTGCCTGCATGAGCAAAAACTGGCAACTCGAAGACTACACCCAAACTCACAGCTTGCGACTCGTATCAGGGGAACTGCCCACAGTTTCGACTTTCAAGGAGCAGCCATCTTAGATCGAGGCACCCCAAAGACACAACGCCTCACACTTAAGGCTTGGTACTCAGGTGCCAACTCCATCAACAGGCATCTAGACCCTCCTGCGGCGTATAAATTCCTACGTCACGACATACGCCATGACAAGGACAAGACAGTCAAACAGAGCTTATGAATACGGAACAAACACGGCCTGCCGACCAGTTCGCCCAAAAGGGGGACCCAAACGCAACTTACCCCAATCGAGGTGACGACACACAACACAGGAGGCCAACAGCACTCACAAACGACGACCAGTAGGTCAAGGCAGCGAAAGAAGAAAAAATCGACCAACCCAAGACCAACTAATTCGGCTGTCTATCCAACACTCTGAAAGATTTTTGCACTAGAAGCTTTGATAATGGAGAGCCTCCCAAGCACTTCGAAACGTCAGCCAAACAATTCCCTCGATCCGGTGAGCACTTCCCTTTTCTCTAATTTCTTAGTCATTGGTCAGACTCCCGAAATCTGACTTTAACTGAACTTTCGTTTTTGTGACGCGCCTATCCCAAGGGTAACCTAAATTCCCAATATCGCGGTCAACTTCATTCTGGACGGCACAAAGACAAAAAGTATCGAAATCTCGCAAAACCATCTGCAACATAATGAAACACGCAACAGCCGAATGCCAGTCATACTGAACGAAGCGCCAATTCTTGGAAGAGGTTTACACTGGAGACTATATAAAAAGTGTTATTTTAAATAATGCTGTGCTCTTGCGCTTTTATTCACTCATGGACATGGCGAGCACTTTCCTTTCCTCAAACTATATCATAGTTTCTGCCTTATTATTGTTGGGGATTATAGTAATCTCCCGTCCCAGACTACCTCACAAACCAAGGAGAGATGGAGTATTTTAAATTTTATTTCATCGAAAAGGCACCTATTTCGTGGTCATTGTCATCTCATATTTCATCCGCCAGAATCAAATGTCTGGCAAGAATCAACTAATTGTGTCATCCTAGCGTTGTCTTACGTAAAGGATGCACTGATTTTGTGGTAAATTACTCGAACTTTAGCGTGTGAAGGAAAATAATTTCAGAGTTGTAAAATTGTAATTATGGGCTTTGAAGACCGTGGAGTGTGCGTTCATACGGCAGCGTACCTATGCGTTTATTGATGTTGCATTTAAGGAATACTGCATGGACCAAGATGCATAGGAAAATTATATGTGCCCTACATATTATCCTCTTGTCATTAGATACGCTGTTAACATCAGGATTTATGTGATGTATGCGGTCAGAAATATCAAGGTAAAACATCTTTGGTTGATTCCAGAAACCAGAGCAAGGCAAAATCCTTCCGACGACAAGTTATTCAGGGCAGACTGTTAGGTCAAACTGTTAGAAGGTTTCTAAATTCATTTGTTCTCTCACATAGCAGTGAAATATGTTATCCCCTTGAGGGAATTAACATGCAGGGGCAGAAACAAAAACCCGTTAGATCATGAGTATTTTACTGGTTACCGTTGTAGTTATATCTCCAACGCCGCCGGCCACTGAGCGCCTAGACGGCTAGAGTATGTTAGCGCGGACATAAGAAGGCAGGACAGGTCAAATGGCAACATCATATAACTCAGTTTCATTAAATCCTTTTTCGCTCTGTCCAGTAAAGCTCTCCTAAGCTATCCGATGAGATTTCTACCTCCCTTAAAATACTGAGCATATGATTCTGTTAATTTTAAGATCCCACCTGTGACCGCCTTGTCAAGGGTACTGGTAGTAGTGCTGAGCTGATTTGAATGCAATAAAGTGACGTCTTAGTTGTTTTTAAAATAACTGCCCCTTTCAAATGACTGTCGTTTAGGAGTAGCAAACATAATCAATCCCTGTGGGACACAAGGGTTTTGTAAAGATTGTTTGGCCTTCTGAGAACAATGGTGTAACGCCTCTTTATCAAGCGCAATGACGCTTTGGATTTTGCCATCTGTTGAAAGCAATGCCGGTTATTCTTTCCTGGTGAAATAGTACTAATCAACTGATTTTCATAACATTAAAGAAGAAATATATTCGCGTCCGTTGAAAGATTAGATGTCACTCGTTGGAATAATAATGAAAGGGCATTGAATACCCAGCTATATTTAGAATAATCTATGTGTATTGGAGAGATTAGCTTTAACCATATATATATATATAATTAATATCAAAATCGTCCGCGAATATTATGGGGAACACTTTAAGTGTCCAAACGCCACTTATTTTTTTCACTTCGTCTGTGGTTTCATCAAAGTTGTTGCCTGTGAGCTTAATCTGGCGTTCAGTGCATCTCATTCACCGTTCGTCCACATTCAAATAAAATGAAAGATTCAAAGTATGCAAGGACAGTGGGAGAAATACATATAATTATAGCACTATGGAAATACTGGCGGCGATTCTCGATACTTCTATGTCGGTTAAAACTAATGGCAGAGGCGCTTATGGATGTACTTCAACGGCCAACTTCTTCAGAAGTTATAAAGATTAGGCTAAGTTTCACTCGGCGGATGTAAATACATTTAAGTTCACATTCCAGATAGTGACTTAATGGCAGATAGGAAACGCAAACACGTAGAATACGTGGCTAATGACATCAAGGCGTGCATCTTCCCGAAAAGACTTTTGCAGTGTGACGTTCTGGATAATAAACGAAATGCTCAGACTAGTCAGTACTTCGTCCCCAAAAAACGAACCTTCAAACATAAGGAACTCAGTAGACCGGATAAGTTATAAGTGGCAAAGTGGAGGCTGCAGTTTCAAGAAAATGAACCAGAAAACCGCAAGTGATCACAAAATAATATTGTGCTCGCTTGCCCTCTTGGATGTATTTTACAGTGTCTACTCTGAACTTCCTCGTACAACGATGTCGGCATTTGACGTGTGATAAAAAACAAGAGGTCCGACCGTTGGACTAGCTTCAGTCAAACAAGGACCACCGGAAAGTGCAATAAGCAGCACAATCATGCACAAACTTATATATACAGTAAATGGGCTAATTCGTGAATTGTCAGCCAAAATTTCGGAATTCCTTCCCGTTTCGAAAAGATTAATTAAGTAGGGTTTTAAAACTCATCACTTTGCAGCATACATGTATAATAATCCAGTTACTTCAAAATGCCGGCTTTCGGATAAACTTTTTCTTGACTGCATGGGAGAACGATACTCTGCACAATAGACTACTTGAGTAGCACACAATTTTATCATTGATTTTAGATGCCCTTAAAAATGCAACCATATTTCCTGGAAGACATGCATAAATATATTCATTCTTTCACTCATTCGGTAGAAAATTACGTCTTCTTCCAATCTTTTCAAAACGAGATCGCATTTCGAAATTTCGGCTGATATGTGGTAAAAGGCTAGACAAGTTCAGTTTTTATGTCATAGCATCATAGCCCATGGTTTTACTTAACAGTAACCGTATACTGCAGAGAAGACAATATTATTATATTAATTGCATGTAGAAAATAAGATGAAGAAAACCTGAATTCTAGCCATGTACGAAATGCCGTTGTCATTCTATTTCGACAGAAGCATAGAACACAATTATCTTGGGTCTATAGAAAGCTGGGTATCCGGAAATGCATTTTGCTGAAGAAGATATTTGCTTTTAGGGAAAGTAAACTCATTTCGACGTTACAAGCGACACTCAAGCCATTCAAATTATACACTCATAAAACTCAAATATCAAGTGTGCGTGTGTGTGTGAGAACGAGATCTTAGTAAACACAGTAACCACACACTGTCGACTTCCCGTTACTGCTACGACAAAGTACGCACGATGCGCGCATATGACGAAATGTGTCACCTGTAAATTTGAAACCACTTACCCATAGTAAATTTAGCTAAGAATCGCCTCATATTCTGAAACTCGTCAGTGACGAATCGTACGGTCATCGTATTGTTCGTCGAGATCACGGGCGCAGGTGTAACAAGACCGCATAATTTGAGTAGCAGAGGCGAACCTCCCGAGTGACCATCATATATTTCTACGTAATCGTACTTGCAGCCGAACTGCTCTTTTATCTAAGGGATAAGCATTTTGACAAAAAATACTAAAACCATTAGTTGTAGCATCGCAAGAAAGATTTTTCTGAAATTAATAGCTCATCATTCGTTTAAAACTGCGTAGAAGTTGGCTTAAACAACAGGATGTTATAAAACGATCTTCAGTTCATATGCATGGATATTTATCTTTGATTTGACAACTGCCAACAAACTTAAGTAGGCGCTGCAGTTTAATTGAGGTCACTAAAGCACTTATCTCCGTGATGGGACTTAGAAGAGACAACTCCATTTCTAAGAATTTTCATCCTATGGCACAAAACTGAGAGTCAGTGTTAGTATATGCATGAAGGCACCCAACAGTCGTCATATCTACCGATGTAAAAACAACCATTTTCTAGGCTAATTAGGTAGATACGTTCACAAAAATCTACGTCTAATTAGTAACAAATTCGCTAGACAAGGAAAGACAAAAAGTTTATGGGATGCTGCACTTAGCATGTACCTTTGTGACTGGGTGCACCAAAAGTTTAGGATGAGCTCACTTAAAACTTTGGTTAAACAATTCGAACCTCAAAACTAACTTTTCCCAATGAAACCACACGCGAGTGGGTATGCGTTAATGTAATATTGGCTCGAATTGTCGCGTTTCAAGACTTTAACAAGACGTGTGTACAACCGAACACTTCATCCCCGCTGGATCATACATTTCATGACTCGACTGGGAGATAACAGCGGGACAGCTATTGTCAATCGCATTAATTTCTGTGGGTGACTGAGCAATCCGAATAAAGGGAGATTCTGCTATTCATTGATGTTTCCTTCGTTATGTCTAATTAGTTCCAAAATATCAAGTAAGAAGTAATTTTGCTAAAAGCCACTGCAAACAATATTAATGCACTTAAAAACTGTTAATGTGAATTCCCAAACCAATGTCCCTTAACACAAGCAAATGTGTCATGATATTTGCACCTGCCTGAAAGACTTTGAATGCGAGGACTATGGAATATCCTGCAGGAACTTCAATCCTCCAAAGGCAATCTTGATTTGATGGGCAATTACGCGGGTAACCGGGGCTAGTCAACTGACCCCGGTCCGCTTTCAAGTAATGGCGGAGTGCCCGTTCTATAATAATATAAATTAAAGAAACACTTACGACGGATATTTTGATAATAGTCACACTGCCAAGATGATAGTTACATATATATCCCTTGTCGTTTGAGCATAATAATCATCAGTGCGTCGAATTTAAAACACAAAAGTAAAATGCCATGGACTGCAATTTTGCCAGTTGCTAAAGACAACTTTAAACTCTCATTAACACTAGATCTGTAGGGACCACAAAACAGCTAGATGCAGTCTGAATTGGCTACGCGTGGGAAACATGTTAAAAGATTTTGATCTTTAAATCCAAAAATAGTCTTCCTTAGAAAGCGTTTGGGAGGTATGATATCTCACATACAGCTTTAACTGGCTGAATTCTGTCAGAAAGTCCGTTCTGACGATGGTCCATGAGCAATGACAAACGACACATCATTTAACAATCTTGTCAACCACAAATCCTGCGTGCGAACAAAATAATTGAGAAATAATTTTTGACGACGTACACCGATAATGCTCCAGGTTATGCAACGAGTGAAACTTGTCGGTGTCAAGTGACTCTCTCATTGCAAGAGTTTAATCACCAACAAGCGACATCATTTACGTTTAATGTAATTCATTAATACTTACGTTTCTGAAATTTGGCTCTAAACCGTTGGCTCGTAATTAAACCGTTTGCAACGAAACGCAAAGTCATCGTGTTATTTGTCGACCTGACGTGCCTTGGTATACTATACCCGCATAGCTTTCTCAGCGGGGTCGAGGATTCCGAGGGACCGTCGAAAACTTCCAAGTACTCATGAAGGCACTCTGGTTGATACGCAATCTAGAAAATATGAAATATGGAAATAACTCTGTACCTAGACGACCAGGCTATGCAGTCTTGAGACGAGGTCAGGTCAAATGACAGCATCCTATAAGTCACTTTCACTAATTGTTTTCTCATTGTGTCCATTACATCAATTCTGTGATACAAAATCTTTGTTAAACGTCACCAGCGAACTCAGACAATGAATCAGTTACCCATCATATCCCACCGGCGTCTTTCCTGGAGGTAGAAATGGTCGTTGGGGCGAGTCTGTATTGAATGTAGTGAAGTGACACCGTAGTTGTATCTTCAGTCATTGCATCTCTCAAGCCACTGACTTTTCAGAGTCGCAAACCTACTCACAACGTAAGACCCTCGATCTCTTTGGGAGACGAGGGTTTTGTTACGATTGTATGCCCCGCTGGTGGCAATGGTGGAGCACAGAATATCTACTTTTGTTCATGCAAAATGACGTGAAAATTTCGCTTTTGTATCCTCTAAGTTATAAACTGCAGAATGACCTAGGATTTATTATTTAAAGACGTTCATTCTATTAAAGCAGGCATGCCATAATAGGGATAAGGTGATGCGGAATGTATATTCATCCAATTTATTACATTCAAAATCAGTATATGCAGTTAGCACATGTGTACTTACGTGAAAAGTGTAAAATCTTAAAAGGATTGAGAATCCAACGGCAACTTCAATCCTCCAAATGCACTCATTGTTTGGCAAGCGGTTGTTCGGATAACCAGGTCCAGTAATCATGCCTTCGCTTGCCCTGAATCTCCGACCGCACGCAACTGGTTAGACAATATATATTAGAATACTAGTCAGATATGTTTGTTCTTGACTCTTCAACTAGTTAGGGGGATAAGATAACATGATTGCCAACATAACGGTGGGAAATCATATAACACTCATATAAAAGGTTTTTGGAAAAGTTACCCGGTCGTTTTACAGTATCAGTAGTTGATTGTCTTCGACTCCAATGTTCATTGAAATTTCGGTTCTAACCCTACAAAGTCATGTCCCGGCGATTTAACTGCAAGTTCTGCACTGATTAATTTCTGAAATTATTCACCTGATTATTCTCTGGAGTTCAAATACCAGAAACCGCTAGAGAACACTGGGGGTCCCACTGAAGAGCCGAACCCCTCGCAGCTGCGTCACGTAGCGGCAGAATATCGGCGAAACACGTGTCTGGGCTTTTAGCAAGTATGTATGTCGGGAGTACGGTATAATGCCTTTACCATATGGAATTCATAATACTCGTAGTACTACTTGTTTGTAGAATGGGCATTACGTGGTTATTCCAAAGTATTTGATTGTCTTCGACATAAATGTTAATTGAAATTTCGGTTCTGACCCTAAAACGTCATGTCCTGGAGATTTAACTCCAAGTGTCGCACTGATTAATTTCTGAAATTATTCACCTGATATATATATATATATATATATATATCAGCGAGGAGGGACGACAGAGAATGCGGGTAGATTGATACAGCACTGTTTCGGGCTTATTCTGCCTTCATTCAGCCAATCATAACCCTGACCACCAGCAGCTGAGACCAGAAACACAAACATGCGCACAGACGCACCTGGCGCAGTCGGTCCACCACTGAGGCCTAACAGATGGGTCATAAGCACTTCATCAAACCGAAGTTCATCAGTGCCTCGCCACCTGTCATTCTCTGTCGCTGCAGATCGGGTATTTATTAATCACGAATGGGCGCACACCGATCTATTGGCTTCACAAAGCAAACAAGCTCCGTATGTGTGGCAAAGGTCACGAACAGGCAACCAATTACCAGGCCGAAGTCGGCCAAGTCATAATAGCAGCGAGGTGCGTCTGTGCGCATGTTTGTGTTTCTGGTCTCAGCTGCTGTTGGTCAGGGTTATGATTGGCTGAATGAAGGCAGAATAAGCCCGAAACAGTGCTGTATCAATCTACCCGCATTCTCTGTCGTCCCTCCTCGCTGCTATTATGACTTGGCCGACTTCGGCCTGGTAATTGGTTGCCTGTTCGTGACCTTTGCCACACATACGGAGCTTGTTTGCTTTGTGAAGCCAATAGATCGGTGTGCGCCCATTCCTGATTGATATATATATATATATATCAGAGAGGAGGGACAAAAGAGAATGAGGGTAGATTGCTACAGTACTGCTTCGGGCGTATTCTGTCTTTATTCAGCGAATCATAACCCTGACCAGCAGCCGGGTCCAGAAACACAAGCATGCGCACAGACGCACCTGGCCACCAACACGGAGCTTATTTTCTTCTTGAAGACAGTAGATCGGTGTGAGCCCATTCCTGATTGAATAACGACCCGATCTACAGCGACAGAGTGGGGAGGCACTGATGAACCGCCGTTCGATGAAGTGCCTATAACCCATCTGGTAGGCCCCAGTAGTGGACAAACTGCGCCAGATTCGTCTGTGCACATGTTTGTGTTTCTGGTCCAAACTGCTGGTCAAGGTTATGTTTGGATTAATAAAGGCTGAGTCAGCCGGAAACAGTACTGTATCAATGTATACGCATTCTCTGTCGTCCTTGCTCGCTGATATTACGTCTTGTCCAACTTCAGCTTGGTAATCAGTTGCCAGTTTGTGACTTTTTCCAACTATACGCAGCTTGTTTTCTTTGAGGAACCAAAAGATCGGTGCACGCCCATTTCTTATTCAATATATATCTTTATGTGTAAAGGTCTGGGCCAGATACGTCGGCGACGCGTTCGCTGTAATAAAGAGGAGCGGGGTGAAGACTTTAAAGCAATTGTTGAAACCAGTCTTTTCCGATATTCAGTTTAATATGGAGGACGAAATCAACAATCCGTTGCCCATCCTGGACGTAAAATTTGCGAAATTGGCAGACAGGAAGATAAAGACAACAGTTTGCCGTAAGGAACTAATATTATGCGCATACTTCCTTTTCAAATCAACCACCCTGTTGGTCATAAGCACAGTTCTGTCAGAACTCTCTTTCAATGTGACTTGGTAGAGGCCAACTGGCACGTTGATTTGACCACAATTACGCCGACCCTAAAGGGAACAAATGCCACACAGGCCTGTCAGCGGTCAGCCCGCCGGAAAGTCTAAGTCAGTCAGCGGCAAACAGTCAGGTCAAAGTTCGTGCATGAAGCACGACTATAATAAGAGGCAAGCGACAAGACTGAACAAGTCAAAACCGGCAGGAATAACAAGCACGCTACTATTACGATGGAAACTGGGAAGTTTCCGAAACGTCAGTTCGAATACAATATGGTCCATGAATTAGACCCCTCTTCTTCTCCAGTTCTACTCTACGCATGTACCGTATGTGACCTATCTCATGAAATCTGACATCGGAAAATGACACGAGGATTTCCGGACGTCCGTAACGTCGTACATTTTGATCGCTTATCCACTTCCTTCAATAAACTGTCCGTTTCTTGTGCAGAAATGGTGGCCACGTAATTATATCAAGTAAAAGTTCGGAAAATTTTAGCGAAAATTGACGTCGAAATACATTCGTGCAATTTCCTATTCTAGTACGTCTTAGACTCCGGTTATGCATTTGAGCGACTTTTCAGTAAAAGGATAGTAATTTGTCCGCAAGTGTTACTAAACAGATTTAGCCGTACTTGAAAATTTATTTTATGTCCAATGCTAACCGTGGTAATCAGATTGCAACGCAAAAGTTATTTTAAGAAAAGCAGAGATTTAATACATTCATAGAAGTCACATGAGCAAATATGTGCGACTTGGTGCCCTAAAGTGCAGTGATAACGCAGACAGGGCTTCCTTCGTTTAACTGTGCTGAATTTGTTTTACCGTTTGGAAAATTCTACCTGTTGTCACACAAATTTCTACCACCGAATGGCCATTTCCAGGTTTGAACATATGTAACGCTACATTTCGTGTAGTTCAGTTTCTGTGCAAACCTTATTCGGAAGTAGAACGAGCAAAACATTAATAATTTCAGCAAAATATCAGTATTTATATGGGCGATCTGCCGTGCATTCATCAACGAAGAATGGCGTCTAACAGTAAACCAAAGCACTGGAAATGGCTGTCATGTATAGAGAAAGACATGGTATTGGGTTTAAGGTACATAAATACAAGTATTGTTTAGACAGGTGAAAGAAACGGCCAAAAGTCTCAAATTTTTACTTGGCCTCACCGTACAAAAATGTAAATTACACAGAGATCCGTCAACGGAGTGCTTACTAAAGCACTTCTTAAAGTGGTAACTTATTAAGGTTAGTTTTGCGAGATTCAGGATGGTTACGCTCAAATTGTAGGATAACCTCTTTGAGATAAATTGATGTGTGAATGATTTACTGGTTATTCGATGTACAAGGTCATATACGAATGGATCTTGGCCAACAACCTCTGCTTCGAAAGTAAACGTGATTTATGAATATAAAAAGTTAATGATGGCACGGTGCCGATGAAAAAACGTCATCTACATATCGTAGCCATACGTAAGAAATATATCTGACGTAGTTGAAAAATAATTAAATAGTACCAGATACACGTCGCAAATCAGTCGTCAACTACTTTACGCACACAACTTGTGCACCCTAAAGACAGGGCCAGTTACCTCGCAAAACAACATGTTGTCTACAAAATTTTATGTTTTACTTATGATGCCGTCTATTGTGGCCAAATTGGTTAATCTGTTTCAATCCGTATACATGAACATCAGCCTGCGGTAAAGAGACGTAATCATCTATTCCGGGTGGCCATACACACACTGGGCACACATTTGCATGGGAAAACACTCGCATTGTTGACTTCTGTCCAACAAGGAAAGGCCGCGAATTCCTGGAGGCAATGCACTCAGATGAGGCATGTATATAATATCTCGAGCGCCCCCTACCATTGTATATTCCCGATCGAAAACCGACAGGGCAACGGGCTCTTGGCCCGATGGGAAGAGGCGTGGACTTCTAAACCAACAGGTCGCGAGTTTGAGGCTCGGGTGTTCCACACTTCGGGCTTGGGTATGGCTGGCTGACGACGGCTAATAAGCCAGAAATGGCCATCCCAGTCTCCCTTGTCTTTGTCAGTAATAGCATTTTACGCATATATATATATATATATATGCTCATTCAATGCGAGTTTATACCGCTCAACTAATTTGGCATCTCAGCGTGCTTGTTGGTCTGACCGTCGTCAGCAAACGGACAGATCAGTAGTTGGTGTTCGTTTGAGTAAATTTCGGTCCCGTTTTCGCGGCGGAGAAGTTTTGGCGGCACATGAGATCAGATGATCTCCCGACGACTCCTTTTTATTTTTATCTGGCATCAACTGTGGGCCACGTGCGACTTAATTCGACTGCCTTATTGTCTTGTCTATTCTGAGTCAAATGTGGTACGGAGCACCTGAAAGACGGAATGCGTGTTTATGCATCTGCCAATCTACCGGTCGAGGACCAGCTAGGGAATATCAGTTCGCCCATCCACTTATTGTCCCGGCCGATACAATCTTGTGCGAATACGTTCGCCTGTTTAACAAAACACCTCGCACTACAGTTTTGGCACGGCATGCTGTGGCTGCGAGAGAGTATTTGGAATTAGTGCCTTGTTGTCTGATTGCTGACCTCGGATTATGGAGTAATAGTCCAAGCGAGTTCACATCACCAAGCCCCAAGACGTGTGTCTTAATCTTCCTTTACGTCTAAAGACCTGATTTGCGACTAGAAGGGGACAATTATGGACTCGCTTCTGTCTAAATTGTTTGCGGAAATGGTTTTACGAAGACTCGAACGACTGAAATTCAACTCCTACCTGCAATATTTCTGGGCCAGATACGTTGACGACATTGTCGTTATCATTAAACGGAGAGAAGCGCGGACCTTAAAGGCATCGCTGAATTTAAACTTTCCCGACATCTAGTTTGCCATGGAAGGAGGGATCAAGATCAATTCACCTTTCTAGACGTTCAAGTGTCAAATCTGGCCGACGAGAAGATTAGGACAACGGTCAACTCTCATTCGGCGCATCGTGCACTTTAGAAGCAACCATCCCGTTGGCCACAAACGCAGTTGTATTACAATTGTATGCAAAAAACCTCTTCAAAGGCGTCAGCTGTTTCATCAAACCACTCGAAGATGGATTTTCACACAGACCGGAGGCAACCATCAGGTACCACGTCATGAGGCGAAGGGTTCACTTCCACGACAGGAATCTTTCAGTTTAGCTCACCGAACTTGAAACACACCGCTTGTGCGTCCGTCCGACCTTTGATCCCCTGTGGCCATCTATGCTGCGAAAAAGGCCATCTGAGGAGGTATGAAAATCTGCACCTCGGGTGGGCTTAACTTGTCCCATGCGCACGTCAATGAAACTATTCTACTAGCGCCTGGCCCCTATTCACTTATCCGCAAATGCCAGATGTTGCAGTCGTTTTACAGCAAGCGATTTTGTTATTACTTGAATATGCCTCGGTGAGAAATTTGCGCGGAACACCCTGTAGGCGGAATGGAGTTCAGTGACTAGGTTGCTTATGCCAATTGACGACATTTTCTCCAGTATGTTTATGACTGTCACAAATGGGTTCGGTCAACGATCTTAGTCGCATCAAAGGCGAAACTGTTGTTGTGTGTGTGTGTCCAATCATAGACATTATATCGTTTTTCCTCAGAACTGATTTTAAACAGGTACTCGTGAAGGCTTATGCCGAGACGCTATCAGATTTCCAAACGTCCTGTTATCGAAATGCTGAAATAGAGTTGTACACTGATGCTGGTTGTTTTTTTTGACAGCGGCGAGTATTTTGGGTTCAGAATTGGTTGTTTCATTGCAGACTCATAGTTAAGAGCCACGTTAATAGAAAACGTCAAGACAGTAGTTTTTACTGCAGAAGTCAGTGCAGATTGTGTTCAACTAACAGGTGATATTGAGCTATAATGGTGCCACCGACAGAATGACACAAGTATGGCAGACAGCAAGATAACTGATAAGAGGCCTCACGAGTGTCAGAAATAGCAGCCTACCTTTTGGAAAAGCTGCGCGGAATTTTGATTCGTTCATTGCCGTGGCGCCCGGCAAGTGGTCAAGCAGTATTTTCTGGTAGGATATGGACTTGAGTCGACATTAAGTTAAGTGATAAACAAGCATGGGATGTAGCTATAGGCGAACTCATGAACATGGTACGTGCGTGTGTGTGTTTGATGAGATTAATTAGCTTTCAGCCGCATGCACTGCAATGCCGATAATGTGTGGGTATTTTCCGTTAGAGAAGATCGTTCGGTCGCAGCATCGGGCCTATTGATGGGCTTGGTGTTTTTAGCGAACTTTTCAGTAAGGTGTAGTCGTGCTGCCGCACATGATGGACACAATAAGGTTAGGCTTAGGTGCTAGGGCCGCTATTTCTCAACCAGTTAAAGAACAAGAGCTTTTCTTTTGCACACAATCACTTGACCTCGTGGCCTGTGCCTTCCCCGGCCCACCCTGCAATAATCCCTATTATCACCAGTCCCGTGTTACAGGCGGCTGGGCTGGGATTACATCAGGCGCGGCTGCAAAGCCACATCTGAACAAAATTTCTGAATTTAAATTCAATTATTGCAAACAGCCCCTTGTTAATCGTGCATAACTTTAATCCAGGAAAAAACGATTATACTGCAGAATCCATGGTCAAATTGCTAAGCGCCAACCGACTGGCTTGGTTTTTAAGGATGTGAAATAAATCATAGCCTCTGCTTATGATATTTGCATAAAATGCTTTTGAATCAGTATTCACTGAAAATTACCTAATGTGTCCAATTGGAACTCGTTAAACAGAAATTATGTGCATTGGTGTAATACCGCATTCTGTCTCTGGCAATTTATGACCGCCTTGAGTAGTTTGTGATGAATGCGTCTATTTACTTTGTGCTTACCTTGATAATTGGCGACAAATCCAGTACCCGATTGACCTGCAGATTTCGTGTACTCAACCAGCATCCTTGAGTTTGACGAACGAAGCATAGGTGGGATGTTTGTTCCGCAGTATCGACCTACAAAAAAAAACGGGAGAAAGTTATTTTACGACATAGAGTAAAAGATACAGTTTCGTGTCGCTTTTATTCGTATGCATATTGAAAAGCATTTCCACTCATGGCTTAGTACTAAAAATGTTCTCAATAAGAACCGCATACAGTGAGACGCTATCAGACGCTACGACCGACATTTTCGCACTCAGATGTCGACTGCGGCAAAACAGCACAGATAAAGCAAGCAAGCGATCAAAGTGCGTTTTTAAAATTGTGTCCGTCTATTTTGCACCGCACTGTGTTACACGAAGTTGATTTTATTAAATACGTCGTTGAGTACACTGCATCACCCTTTCAGACATTTTCTCCATACTCATGGCAGAGTTCGTGTATAATAGTTGGTAAATGCCACACAATTTTAGCAACATAACCGCGAGCAGGGTCACTTTACACAATCTATATGATTATATTCATTGTACTCACGCAAGTAAGGATTGTTGTTTACCGCTGTTATCTATCTGCCCTACTGTTAGACTTTGTTTCGTGACGTTGGCGCTCAAAATATAAACTTACCTCTAATTCAACTGATGACGGTAGTTGTAAACCTAAGCAGTCTTTGTTGATAAATCGCGCATTCTTAGTGTGTGTCGCGTGAAGGTAATGCAATGTGTATTTTGTTAACCACCAAATAGGATTTTGGGTGTAAATAAGGGTCGAATGGTATGCCCCGACTGCAAAGCACATTTTTGTGGTCTTAGGTAGACTAAGAAAGACATGGAATAGCTGGAAAATAATTTGAAAAGGACGTTACTTGTCGTTTTCAAAAACCTCAGCATACCAATTAGAGGCGACCCGGAATAATATCCATCTCTGACTTCGACGTACTCATCAGTGCAGTGATGAAGACTGTCTGGATAGACCGCAGTGCTCTGGTCGTTGCTTCGCGATCGATTTGTTGGTAAAGACATGTTTAATTGCGTAAATGACAGTTGGATGTATTCGCCAGTGTTCGCCAGGATTCGCCACTGACAAAAAAGGGTTTCTGAGCTGGTAGAATTAAAACTGGAGCTCTGATTTCTGTTATAGTGATCCGAAGCGCTTTGCCTGTCAGCGGACCTCACGGTGGGACGGAGTGTCCCCGACCCGAACGAACCGGAGTGGTCCATTAGAGTCTGCCCACAGGCTGAGAAAAAAATTAAGTCAGATGTGTTAATGTAGTCGCACCTTTTGCAAACAAACACCAGCCGTCTGTAATAGGGGAGCGGTGGTTATGAAGGAGTTTACAGGTGGGGACGGGAACCGTACAGTTAATTAGGTCAAGTAATTACACGCAAAGAAACTATTGGAAATATGCGTTTGCACTTTGACTGTTTGAGAAATGCAGTACGTATCATTGCGCATTTTGTGCACTCACCCAGATCCTTCATTGAAATGTCCTTTTATTGTTCAGAAATTGTGTTTGCGTAATTATATCAAGTAAAATATCAATGAATGTTAGCGAAAATAGACGATGAACTATATTCGTGCATGACTCCGGTTACGCATCTGAGCGGCTTTTTCATTTAACCGATAATAATTTACCGTCGTGATTTTTAATAAATAGATTTAGTCTTACTATAAATTTTATTTCATGTCCGATGTTGACCATGGTTATCAGCCTGCTAATAGAAATGTTATTTTAAGAAATCCAGAGGTTTTATCAATCCCTTAGTGCCTAATTAGGAGTTCTGTTCGATTTGGCGCTTTAAACTGCAGTTATAACGCAGATATGGATTCCTTCATATGAATGGGCTGAAATTGTTCTGTCGTTTGGAAAATGCTACCTGATGTCACACAGATGACCAACATGATATGGTTATTTCCAGCTTTAAAATATGAAACACTACTTGTCGTGTAGTTTAGTTTCCGTGTATTTCTTATTTGGACATAGAACGAGCAACACATTAATGGTTTCAGCAACGTATCAGTAGTTATATGGGCGCTCTGCCGGGCATTAATCATCAAAAAACGGAGTCTAACAGCAAGCAAACGCACTGAAAATGACCTGCATGTTTAGAGAAAGACATGTTCTTACGTTTGCGGTAGAAAATATTAGTTTTGCTTAGGAACGTGAAATAAACAGCCAAGATCGTCAAATTTTTGTTTGGCCTCGCCGTGCAAAAATGCAAGTACTCGTAGATCCGCAAACGGCGTGTGGTAATAAAACACTTCCTAAAAAGGTAACATATTAAGGAATGTTTCCTCATTGATCCAAGGCATATTTTTTGGTGACTTCCGTTGTGGACAATCGTTTTTCTTGAAAATGAAGTTTGATATTTGAATGAGTCTTCAAATGTGACTCAAACGACCATCTTCATGAAAAGGAGCGCCTGAACACTCACTAATTCGGTAAATGTCTTCAAGAACAATCTTATTTAAAGTTCTATCAGACAGGTACTCCAGAATTTAACTTTGTAGGCGATACTTCGATGCCGATCTTAAACACAGCGTAATAAAAATGAAGAAAAAGCACAAAATAATTTAACGGAAGAAAAGGTCTCTCCATAGGACTTACCAGAACTACTTAGATGAAAACTTCACTAAAACTATTATGACAAGTTATTTTATGTCTGCTATGGCAATGCATTCTCTACATATAAAAACGAATTTTACTCAATTCGAGCCATTTTTAACGTTTTCGGGATATTGCGTTTTTCAAAATACATCAAAATTTCTATACAACGCACCACTGGCTTTACTGTTTTATTTACGTTTTCCACTCTTTTAAACTTTTACTTGATTTGCATGGATATCTGACTCATGGAGTGGTATCGGTTTGTGAGTGATTAACAATCATTCGTGAATTTCGGCACATTTCCTGAGTCAGGTCACTAACTGTTGTTACCCCAACCTCGAACCCTAATCGCCAACTCTAGCCAGTAACCATAACCTCCTAACCTAAACCCCATAAGTTTAACCCTAGCAGTATTAAGTTCATCAGGTGCTGCTGCATAACCGCATCTTGCAAAAAATATACATAACTAAACGATCTCGCGACCTATTGAAGTAAGTAGTAAAACAGGCCATGCAAACATTTCTTAGAGTGGTAACTATGCCCAGTGCAAAAACCCTGACATAATGTTGAATTATACTTTGCTAAACCTGTAAATGAATTTGGCAAACGAAATGACGCATGCGGAATCTGTGGGAACCAGCAAGGGGCATGCGGAGGACACACTTCGTCGAACATTTTACACTACTGACAAAAAGTGGAAAACCTTACAAAATTCTCCTGACTGTAGAAAATGCAATAGTAATCCGGACTGAAAGGATGGTCATCTTCTCTAATTTTAATGTAGCGTAAGACGGCTGCAAGGTGGATGAGGATTTATGATTTTAGTGCTTTAGAATATTCTTTCCATATGCCAATGACACATGCTTTTTGCAACAGACGGTTCGCCAAGCATTCATTTGGTTCCTCTTCTTTTTGCACTTATTGTTTAATAAATCAGAGTACAAAATGTCTTGGATATCCAATTCAAGAAAGTAGTCCATGCAAGTAAATTAGTTTGACCTGAAGGTCTCCCTTGTGCGATCAAAGTGTTTCTGTTCAACTACGCAGGTTGTGGACAGGAATATATTATGGAATTTATGGAGTGCAGATGAACATGCGACGCATTTTTAATACGATGTCCTGATAATACCAAGGTGTAAACAAAACCTACACGGACATTTGTAGAGCTTGTTCACTTGCTCAATGTCTCCTGCGCTTGGCTGGATTCGTTGTCCAATTTGCGGCCGTGGGCAGCATTTCTTAGGTCGTATCGTTTCGTTTTTGCCAGGTTTGGCATAGGCAC
>CACRXP010000575.1:22115-70310 GCA_902702965.1 Spirometra erinaceieuropaei
AGGTAAGTGACAGCCATACCAATGGAATCGCTTTCTCTTGATCATCTTCATCGGGGGATGGTAAAAAGATGACCTATCTGGACCTTAAATATTCACGAAGAACACTTATACATTTTGCTAATAGAAGCGACGATTCGAGTCCGCGGACATAAATGAGAAGAAGAGGTGATATCGAGAACCACGATTGTACTGCCCTGACTCTTCAAAAGCAGACAAACCTTCATCGTCGGAGGTGAGTGTCGTACGGTGTCGCACAGTATTTATAGAGGGGATGGATAAAAGTCACGTTAACACGGTGTTACTATACGGGGGAGTGGTTAATCGGCTTTGTCGCTTATGGCCCGCATACGCACAGGGATCGTTTTTGTAGTCGTCGCGGCAGAGTGGGAGGGAGGGTCACTGCTGTCAATCTGCCTGTGTCTCTTTTTTTGAGGGGGGCGGCATTTGAACGGTGGTGGTCATCGCCCGCATTCGCGTTCATCTTAGTTGCCGTCCTAGGTTGCTAGTCGTGACTGGATCCCCTTGATCGCGTTTCTCCCTGTCTGCCGGATTAGTAGTTGAGGCTACAGTATTAATGGCTACGCCTTCGTCGAGCCGAATTTGGGGTGTGGCTACGTGTAGGTCCGAAGAAAGTTCTCCCGTGTTTGGATTCACTTCTTGCCTGACTTCGCGCTTGCTCTTTCGTTCGTTGAACTGCGTCCGGTGGGCTTGGTAGGCTGCTGGAAGGGTGGCACAACGATTTATTGAAGTAGTATCTGCGAGCTAGACCTCGAGTTTTCCCCTGGCTACGCTGTAAATGCCTCAATCCAGAATTGTGGCGCCCTGGAGGATGAAAGTGTGTCCAGAGTCCGCACAGTGTTCCACCACCAGAGAAAATGGGTCAATTCTCCTCACTGCCCTGATGTGGTCGTTAAGAGGAGTTTGTAGCCGTTTGCCTGTCTCTCCGAGGTAGCTGGCTTTTAAAGAGCTACACTGGGCCCGCTAGATGGTATTTATTGTCTCATCTCGTGGCTGGGAAGCCTTCAGGATCACAGCCAAACGTCGAATGATCGAGACTGGCCTATGAGCGATTTCGATCCCCAAGGGTCTTATGAGACAAGAAACTGTCTCAGAGACTTCGTCGATGAATACCAGACTTTTGGCTGTTCTGCCTCCCGATGTTGGCCTGATTTCGACTGCCTGCTGCGCACGATGAAGTGCAGGGGTTGGGGTATCCGTTGGCCATGGGAAGGCGCTGATGATAGCGGAGTTCTGTCCTTCTGTCATCCGGTTCGCTGCAGTGTGTTTCTGCCCTACCGTAGAGAGTTCGCACACAGCTGTGTTTGTGACAACGGGTGTTTACTGTGATAGCTTAGATTTGGCTTTTGTTGGTAGTCTTCCTACGCATCGTCGTTTTTATGTGCCCGTTTGGTTTTCGATGAACAAGAACGTCCAGAAACGGCAGTGGGTTGTTGCTCTCCACTTCCATCGTGAATTGAATATCCGGAAAACGGAATACAGGTAATTGTGAAATTCGTCGATCATTTGTCATTTGATGATGACGAAGGTGTCGTTGACGCACCGAGCCCAAAACTTTGGCTTGCGAGTTGGGAAAACCAGGCGCGCTTGTTTTTGCAGAACCGCCTCAGCGATGAAGCCGAAGAGGGGCGATCCGTATTATCCTTTTGTGCATAGTCCCCTCGAAGTTGAAGTACGTCTTCAGGCAGAAATCTAAGAGTTGGACTAAGTGTCTCCGCTTCACTGATTCGTCCGAATTGCTCGAGAAGTAGTATGACGAGACGGACGAGTCAGTCCAACGGAGGCATCTAGTTCGACTTTTAAAATTCTACTTGAAAACGTACTTTACCATCGAGGAGACTAGCTACGAACAAATTAGAGGGACGTAGATTGTTGATTCTACTCGGTACGAAGAGAAATGTCACAGTCTTCAAAAGTCTCACAATTAAAAGGTTATAAGAAACCAAACGTAACCCCCTCCTTGAGGAAAAGTTGAAAAAATGAATATAAAAAGGATATTGTTACATTTATAAGGTTAATGAAAACCAATAACAAAAATTAGTATCACGTATAAAGTCTTCTTTGCAGATTGCAGTTTTTGCGGATAATCGAAATGACGCTCACTTAAAAACTGGCATTCTGGGGCCATTTCGGTATCTCGCGAATTTACTTATCTGTCATTAGTACTAAAAGTCTACTTAGGTACACTTCCCAAACCGAAAGCATGGTTTAGAATTCCGGTTAACATTTCATGACACAAATCATGCATATACAGTAGATGTGTTAACTCATGAAATGTCAACCAAAATTTCGAAGTGCGTTCTCGTTTCGAAAAGATAAATTAAGTAGTGTGGTAAAACTAATCAGAACGCAACATAAATTCATAATGATCCTGTTACCTCAGGGGGTAGGCTTTCGAACGACCTTATTTTTGGTTGCATGCAAGATCTATACTCTGCAAAAAATGACTGCTTATTTGGTATGCAATTGTCTAATTGATTTTCGATGCCCTTGAAAATTCAATTATATTTCCTGGAAAACATGCAGAAAAATTTTCATTTTTTTACTTATTCGGTAGGAATTCACGTTTTCTTCCAATTTTATACTCAAAAAGAGTATAATTTGTTTTTAAAAAACTTTTCTAAGTCCCTTAATAATTTTTAACCCGACCTGCTGTAACAGTTGCATTTAGGGTTTTTAAAACTACAAGCTGTATATTTTCCGTGTACGGAAAACCATGCATTTCTCTACGCTGTTAAGGGGAGACCACATGAGGTTCATAAAATTAAGCAGGGGATTTGAGCAATATTGTTAACTTTACAAGCCACATTCGTAAATACAGATACATGACGTTTCATGAACGGCCATTTAACGGTATTAAAAAATCCTACAATGAGAAACTTTTTTTAAAACTGAATCATACTCATTTTTGAGTATGAAATTGGAAGCAGACATGATTTTCTACTGAATAAGTAAAAAAATGAATAGATTTATGCATGTTTTCCACGAAATATAATTGAATTTTCAAGAGCATCGAAAATCAATGAGAAAATTGCATGTTACTTATGTAGTCATTTTTTGCAGATTATAGATCTTTTTTCTTTGGAAAGCCGACACCCTGAGGTAACTGGATCATTATAGATTTATGCAGCATCGTGATTAATTTTACAATGCTACGTAATTTATCTTTTCGAAACGAGAACTCATTATGAAATTTTGGTGGACATTTCATGAGTTAGCACATCTTCTATATGTATTCCTTAACCAAAACAGCTCGTAATTCTCGACCGTGTAACCAAATGACATGATTCTTTACTGGTTTCAACGTTTTATGTTTCGGAGAAAAACTTACAAACGGCTAATTATTGGATGTAATTAAAAACAACACAACCCTCCGCCACCAGCATAACCCCCTATGGACACGTTACCGTGCCTTTGAAACCTGACGATAACAGGGAGCATAGGTCGCACAAACTCACTATCGCGATCTGGTCGATTATGCTCATGCCAAAAACCCAACACGTGGCCAAGTTCGTGTATGACTGAGCCTTCGCTCGCACAGGAGGGGGCGATGGAGACCGCTTGTCCGGTTCCTTCGCATTTTCGTCCGACGTAGGAGCAGCACCTAGGGTAATTTTAAAAAAATATAATATGCGCATATTTTGCAATTTGTCAGGTTCGCTCATGGCTGCAGATGGTTTTGTCACCTATGAAGTCAAATCACGCTTATGGATTTTAAATCAATGACGCCTAAGAAAACAGTTTTATCAGAAATGAAGACGAAATTTCGAAGTCCAGGTGTATGCATAGGTGCAGAAGAAAAAGAGTCGAGCACACGAACACTGTGTTTATTGTCCTGAGTTTTCAGACTCCTACAGGAGTCCATCATCAAAGGTAGCGACAGCAGCAGAACAACCGGCATTTATAAGGCACGTAGGCCAATCATCGACCGACGGCGAAAGACTGTAGGTGACTACTCAGGGCTCTGTAAGCCGGCGCCAGATCGACAACACGATTGACCGAGGCCCAGGTTTCAATCACTTCTCGGCCTGTTTTGGTTCTAACGTGGGCGACTATTTTAGGGGCTGCGAAGTTAAACTCGTCAGTGTGTCAGTTTTATATATATATATATATATATATATACCGGTCTGCGAAAATTTCTGTTCAACTGAAACGAGTCATCGAGCAGTTCATTCAAGTAAACAGCATTCTGTGCTGTTATAACAACTGAAAAAGCGAACTGGAATGCCATGGTGCAGACAAAGTCCGGCTTACTATAACTGAAAAAGACTAATAGCAAAGTACATGGACTGTGATACCCCTTTGAGGAAATGCGCATAAATATAGGGAAAGCAAGAGTTGTCATCATTCGACTTGTACAAACTCATGGGATCTAGGCAATCTCAGTACGATGTAGGACCTGTTTTGTAGTTGGGATTATCAAAACAGAATGGGCTGGTATGGTCAATGGTCAAAATCTTCAACATACATATCTGAACAAAATGTAGCAGAAATTACAAGTTCAACTTATCCACCACATGGGCTTATTGAGTAGACACAGGCTCTGAACCAGGCTACATACTACCCCAAGAAGCCGACCGAGGCCACTGTTAAATGAAAGACTGGGTAGAAGGCAAGATGGGAACCGTCTTATACTTCCCATAGACGTTTTGATAAATTATTAACAAATATTAAGCCAAGCACACTATGAATGTTGAAACTAACGGTCCTAAATGCTGCCAACTGATAGGATGACTCGGGATTCCATTACCGAAAAGCTACGGTGGTTCTCGCCGTACATGTCCTTCCTCCTGTCTATCACCTCTGGTTTTTCTGTCGGATACTGATTGCTACTTACAGTGTGTGAACTATCTTATGAAATGCTGGCTGAAATCCTGAAATTCGTTTTTGACGAGAAAGGATTAATGGTACAGGGGAGCGCACCGATCGTTTTTACGGAACTTACTCGTTCCGTTGTGCCCTACGGGCTCTCTCTCTCGAGCCCAAACGGCAGCCGTACAGCGGCTTAGGACTACTAAGATGGAGTTGTAAAATTGATTATTATGCGAAAAGTTCTTATAGTATTTTGGATCTGTAGGATATCGGCTTCCTAACGAATTTCTTTTACACATCCTACAGAAACAGCGCTCGGTAGAAAATGACAATTTGCATAGCATGCACATTGCTTTTATATTATGTTAAATTTCGAACATATTTTATAAAACACACGCAGAAAGTATGCCACATTTTATCCGTTTGCTGGAAAATCACATAGAATTTGTATTTTATTCCCGACGAAAGCTTATATTTACGTTTCGAAAATGTCAATGCATTAGCGTCTAGCGATATTATTCTTTAAGATGTATGCTTTCTGCATGAGAAGAATCAAATATTTCACTGTCTTTAAGACGGTATCATAAAGTGTTCGTATAATACTTCAGCCCTGATAAACGGGCATTTGCGGTGCTGTGTGTATGGACAAGGCACGATCTTAAAAGTATCGTGGTAAGGAACTACTTATAACCAAAAGATATCCTTTCTCAGGGCGCTAAATTTGAAGATTATATGATTTTCTAAGAAATTCGAAAAAGAAAGAGTATTTATATGCATCTTTTCTACAAAATGTATTAGCACTGCGAAAAATTCATGCTATATGAGATGACATTTCCTACCGAAGGCGCCATATGTGGGTGCTCGAAAAGAACTGCATCCAAAAGCCGGCATCCTGGTGAGTTCAAGGTACTGTAGGATTATATTGCATGATAACCGATATTACAACCCCCCCCTAAGCAACCATTTCTTGGCGAAAATGCAGTTCAGAATTTTAGCCGACATTTCTTGAGATTGGTCACCCATGTACGTAACCGGTAGTCTCCGTGTCGCTAGACCTACCAAGGCTTAGTTGCCAGGTTTTCAAACCGAAAACGTCTTTCCTGAATTTTCTGTGATAAAGATTATTTACTACTTGTGCAATCGATTATAATTTAAAGATTAAAGTATCACTCACCCACACGCCTCGACTGTGAATATAATGTAATTACTGTGGTGGGGCTCTCGTTCGACGAAGCTGACACATGAAATGCCTTCCCACGCTCGCATGGCCTTCAATACCGTTTTCCGTAAGGAACCTTGGTCAAAATACAAGATCAGTGGATTAGGTTACGCACTGTTTTTAGGGAGGTGGATAACCGACACTCATATCGGTGACTGAAATAGTCATTCATGACTTATTTCCTGTAAATGGGCAGTCATACCAGAGTCGATGTGTACATATACCTGTTGCCGTCGAAAGCGAAAATGCACGTTCCCGGATATAAGTAAGATGATAAGGCTATCACGGTAACCATGGATTTATTGGCCTGACGTTTCGCAAAAAGACAAGCTTCCATCATCGGAGGTGTATTGCGTGCTGCATGTCACAGTATTTCAGGGGTTTTCTTCGTGCCGGCGTGTCACTAAATTCCAGGGCTCTGCATCACAAGGTTTGACGGTTATTGTCATGGCGGCATCGGCTCCTCCTAATCATTTGTCGGGTATGAGGAGGGGAGCGGAGGGGGGGTCACGGTGAACAGTCGAAACCCCCTTACACCTCCAACGGCGGTGAATTGCTCCCTCACCTCATCCCGCATCAGTGACCAGCCGCCCACATTTCCACTGATTCGCAATTCTCCGGCGTTTTCTCCACCTCTAACACAGGGAGTTCTAACGGTTCTTTCTTCCCTCCCCCAGCTCAACAGCCTACCATAACTCGGTGCCCACACCTCTCACGCATCAACTGTCTGTTTGTCGTTGTCTGTCCTGTCGCGCCAGCCTGCTTAGTCTGCCCATTTCACTTTCCCCACTGTTCGTTTCGTCTGACGACGGGTCGGTGTCAACGACGTGAAAATATGCGAGTACACGTCTATTTGTGAGATGGGGCCCTTCGGTTGTGCCTGGTGCTCGAAACCATTCTTTGCAAAATTAACTGTCCGTCGTCGAGGTCAACTGTCCCCCGAGTGCAACCACTAGTTCACAGGTGATGGCACAGGGATCGTCGTCATACCAACTCAAAACGAGAGGGAGAATATCTCAAGGATTGGTACTCCAGTGCCGGAAGTGTCTACCGCCACGTTGATCTGAACGCCCATTACGAGGGGCAACGCTCACGACCTACTGACACCGCATTTATCTCTCGTTAACAACAACCCAATCCAGCCCCCCCCCCCCTGAGTCCATCTGCTCCACCACACAGCCTCCTTTACATACTTGTTACGCCTCCACTCGATCAGAAATCTCCAATGACTCTGTGGCCACACCTCTTACACGCCGATGTTTTGTCTGTCCAGTCGCTCCAATTCGCCTTCTGTAACAATCTAGCTTTCCCGTTTATATTTTTTTAACGACGGTTTAGCCTCACCAGCTTAAAAACTCGAAAGCATAACTCGACATTGTCGAATAACCTCTCATTTTTTCTATTATATTCGCTCAGACTCCATACCATCCTTGATATACATAAATATATATGTGCGTCTTCATGATTACTTCTTAAATTATTTAAAACTAAGCATGAAGCTACGTTGGCAGGACATGCATTTTATGGCCGTGCCAGAAATCTCAGTAAATATTTTGACCGGAGACAATCAACAGCTCTGAAATAATCAAATAATGTTTATTTCGCATACGAATACTACCATTGTCGGACGCATATTTTGGTCATCTGCCCTGTAAAATATATTACTAATGAGACGAACATGGCTTGGCTATTCCGCAGCTGTTTGGTTGTCCTTGATTCAAATGCTCTCTGTCATTTCAGGTAAGACCCCAAGAATTAACATCTTAGACATCTAACTCTATGTCCTGTACTTCATAATTTCTGAAATTTCTGACTTAGTACGTATACATATGCGCTTTTAACTCAACGATTTTACAACAAGCCTTATAGCCTGAGCACAGGCAAAAGTTTACATTTTAAGATGCACCGTGGCCAAACATATGATTCCGATGATTTAGCGCAGCCGAAATTTTCTGTGAAAGTTAATTCAGGGGTATTCAGTGAACTCACTGGAAGCCCATGGCCCAAGCACGTAGGGAATGACTCCTGACGGCCAGATTCTACTTGGAAAAGAAGTAGCTGCTCGTCGTCCGCGAAACTTTGGCTTCTCCTGATGATCATCATCAGCATGCAGAATGTCCCTGGAGACCAACCATAATTCCTCATTGGTTTTCTGCTTTAGTTTCTCTTCTGGTATCAGTTTGCGAAGCGTATAATATTTTTCACTTTTGAACCAGTAGCTGTAAGCAGACGCGGTGGGGGAATTCGTGTAGGTTAGGATAATTCCATTTATACGCAAAAGTTTATCCTAATTGACTGAATTTGATTGAAAATCGCAATATCTATTTTGAGAGCACCTGTCGCAGACACAATTGTCCTGACAAACCTCGGTAGGTCGGTGTACGTCCACTGAATAATACCCATCAGATCAGTACTGCAACGCTAATTTCCGGCTTATTAATGCGCCCTATTTACGTGAATTTTTACAGGAGAATCGGTCTTAGAGCTTTCGGGCAGTTTTGGATTTCATGGGCCTTTTTTCAAGTCGGTCAGCTGGCGGGCAATTCATTACTGCTTGTAAAAACAGAGGACTCATTTCCGTTGGCATATATT
The DNA here is from genome assembly GCA_902702965.1 of Spirometra erinaceieuropaei. NCBI lineage: Eukaryota > Metazoa > Platyhelminthes > Cestoda > Diphyllobothriidea > Diphyllobothriidae > Spirometra > Spirometra erinaceieuropaei. The sequence continues at coordinate 30,757 of CACRXP010000575.1, forward strand.
TTGTAATTTGCGTGGGCCTTGTATCGGTTCGAAAACCAAGGAATAGAGCCGGTCACTTTATGAATAATCTGTAGCAGACGTGTCGGCAGACGTCGATTGGCTCTTGAAGATATGGCTTGTAACCTTGTGTAACTAGGTCTATTTGCTTGACATAAAAAACCGACGAGGGCTGGTCTTACAGGCTCACCTGATTGAATCATATAATTAACTTTTTTAAAAAAGGAAAAGATGCAAACATGCCGGCCTTAAAAATATTAGGTATTTGAATCTTCCTTACCATTTTGATCCAGTGGATGACCCTGCCACGGGGGAAGGACTACTCCTACGCCATTTTTGGTCATTTCCAGGTATCATTTCATACTCGTTTCCCTGCGAGTGCTCCGAAACCTAATTGCGTTCCCTTTTTTACCTCACTGCAGTAAGCGCCTAAGCAGACTGCCAACTGAAATTGTTTGGACGCTGTGGAACTCCGTCGGTTCCATTACAGTGGCCATACACCTCGAATTATCACACGCTTCCTTCAGTAGATTCCAGTTCGGATTGCGCCCTTCTTATCCTCTTAATCCAGCAAGTGGCAGTGTCGGTGGAAGCATGTACACGCCATTGTAACTCGCTTACCTGCGCGGGCTTCGTGCTCTGCTTGTCGTGTCCGTCCCTTCCTATTCCAACGAGTGGTTTAGTAAGGTATGTAAAATAATACGGTCTTAGTAAGATAACCATATGGTATCAATGATGTTGCGGCCGCAGAATCAAACCTCGCCAAAATAATAAAACACCTCGGCTTTTAGGGCACACAAGGAGTGTCTTCTGTTTGGCACAGAACTCGTGCAGACAGACGTTTCGCTGGGGTTGTATCGATTGTGAGCAATGTTGAAGGATACACTGTTGCACCGACTAGATTTGCCTATCCCAATCCCGGGATTCTAATGCCGACCGCGTCACATGCCCCGCCATATAGCCTACCCCTACTGGCCGGAAGACTGACACCAAACAACGCGCTAACACCTGCGGTAATTAAGAGGCTGCTAAATCCCAAGCTGTACTGTCTTTGTTGCGCGAAATGGTGGAATCATGCGGCTGGTCGAGAGAATTTTTTTGCGTTGGCAAACGGATTGTCTGTCGCAGATGGTGTTGCATTACAGAACATATTCACACCACTCTCCGTGCCCTTTGGTCCAATGCAGAGATTCTTATAGGCAGTCGCATGACAGCCACTGATTGCACAAGATAAGTTCTGACGACGGGGAGCAGAGATCGATGCGCTCGCCTCTGACGTACTACGCATAGCCAGTAGGCTATACGTCAATTGCGGGTTAGCATATGCCGGGCTTCGAAGTCCGATTTTTCGACTGTTTAACGCTAGACTCAAGGTCCTGTCATGGACTGAGTGCCCCGGCAAGACGGAGCAAACATTTATCGTCCTGCAACCTGGTCGGTGGAAGAAAATTCCGTGCTAATTAACATTTTTGATCGTTGGGAATTAGAATATGTCCCCCGTAATAGAGGTAACCTTGCCGCAAATTACATAACCCCTGAGTGGCTAAGGCAGGTATTCCATTGATGTTTTGGCAGATTTTGAATAATTCATACTGACCCAACTCTGAAAAAGTGGACCATCCGGTGGTATTCGTACCTACGACAGCAGAAGAAGGTTTTGGTACACCCACATTTCTTACCACCTTTGCAATGAGGCCCCGTCGGACAACGTGGGCTTATCATATTTGGATCAAGTTTCCCCACCCAACCTGCTGTACCTTCTGAAATTCACCAAATCTGATGCAGTAAGTTGATTGCCAAGTAGAATTTTCTAAAGAATTTACTTATAATTCACGAGACGACTACCAAGTTCACGAAATTTATAGATGTAATGGCATGTGCCGGGCCTTTTACAGTAGGATCGATGTGAGTTATAAAAAACTAGCCAAAACATCTATGAATTACGTGAGCCTGGTAGTCATCTGGTGGATTCTACGTGAATTTCTTAGGCAATCCTGCTTGAACAACCAACATACTGCATCAGATATGGTGAAGGCCAAACGTTGCAGTAGGTCGGGCGGGTAAAGGTGACCCAAGTATGATTAAATGCGCGGTGTCCGACGGGGCCTCGTAGCTCAAGTGGTTAGAGCGTTGGCTGTACTAAAGCCTTCCCTTTCTGTCGTGGGTTCGAATCCTACCGAAGCGCCGGGTTTTTCACAGATGAGTCAAGATGAATAAGTCAGGTATGTTATCTAATATTGTTTTAGTAATTTAATGGTATGCTACCAATTAAGTGAAGCTATAGAACCAAACCTCGCTAATAAACGATTTCGTGATATTTTATTCACCACTTAATTGACACGTTCAACCCACGAATCGCGGGGATAATACTTCTAGTCTGCTTGTGTGATGCATGTTGCAGAAGGGCCTAAGTGTGTTATTATTTTTACAGAAGACGTATAAATCTGCTCAAGTGGCTCCAAGTCCAATACGGGCTGTAGGCCTGATGACGGGGATTCAAAAATCAAGTCGAGTGGCAAGGAGACTGCCGGCACATGCTAAGATAAAAAAATGAAACTCACCTAACTGCACGTCCGGTGGCGTTTACAGACCCCTTAGATGCCATCGGATTGCCACTCACGCTTTCGACGAGATAGTTTTGTGCAGATTTAGGGGAAGCCTTTTTGATCTCACCATCGATCCAATGCAGTGGGAAACTGCTGTCTAAGTAGTCCTTTTGTGATAACAGTGAGTCCACGTCGGAATCTAAGAGCGCGACGTCTCCAACGAAGCCGGCTAGTAGTGTATTTGCAAATAATGAGTATTTTCGCAACATTGATGACAAGCAATTTTTATAATACGATTTTAAAAAAGCTTTCTACTCGTGGGATTTTCAATACCGTAAAATGGCCGTTCGTAAAAACGTCACGTTTCTGTATTAATCAATGTAGCTTGTAGAGTTAACAGTTTGGCTTATATGCACTGCTTGGTTTTATGAACCCCATGTAGTCTCCTCTTATTAACGTGCAGAAATGTATGGGTTTCCGTAAACAAAAAGAAGACGGCTTGTAGGTTGAAGACGCCGAATGCAATAGTGACGGCGGATCGGGGTTCAAAACAATTTAGAAATTAGAAAACTTATTGAAAACATAATTTTGGACTTTTCGCATATAAACTACGAAGAGGAGGCAATTCTCTACCGAACGTGCAATACAATGAATAGTTTTCTGTTTGCTTTCCACACACTATAAATTTATTTTGAAGGACGTTGAAAATAAATGAGAAAAAGTCATGCTTTATCAATATTCATTTTTTACAGAATTTCGTTCAAAAGCCGACATTTCAAGGTGACTGAATTTTGCTGCCCAATGATTAGTTCTGCAACCTTTCCTAATTGATATTTTTCAAAGGAAATCCTATTTCGGAATCTTAATTGAAATTTCATCCGTGAGCTCACCTATTCTGCATAAGAACCTCGGACTAAGCCTACAGATCTAGAATATACTGATCTACTGCATGAACGCCGTTAATTTCTGTGGAAACTAAAAGCCACAGTACACGATTCCTGTCAACAATACGAAACTCACCGGCATTGGAGATACTGAGGAAGGGGATGTCAGAATATATGTTCCCTTCCGTAATGTCAAGTTCCGGATTAATGTCTCCCGCAACCAAGTCCAGGCAAATATCTCTAACTTCAGCACGCTGACCACCTGCTGGTCTTCCAGCCAGTAATGCCGCCGAATAAATTTTAATGTCAATGTTGTCCTTCTCGTAGTGGAGTGAATTTGACGCATCGCGGCTGCTGGCGACTGTCACTGAAAAGCGGGTGAAGAGAAGGAGGCCGAAGAGTATGGCTATACGAGCATTACATCTTACAACTGCTGAAGCATTTACATCCCTCAACGCGATTTTCCGTGGTTTGAGAAAGGTCAGCATTGAGCCCCATACTGAAGTCTGCATTCTGGTCTTTTATGGCACCCAAAAAAGAATACGATAGCCAACCGCTGGAAAGGCCTATCATAAGCCACTGGTGCGCATTGCGAGTAAGATTTCGGTTGGCGATTGGTAATTTAGAAAATATCTCTGGAAGAATGGAACACTTAAATTGCAAATTGTTTTTAGTGTGGTGAATAGGGACACGTCGCCGTTGTCAATTATACATATGTGCATACTAATAACGCTTCGAATGAAATGAAAATTATCGATAAAACTAGCAAAGCGTTTTGACGTTTTGCTTACATTTATGCTTACCATAAAGCAAAATAGATCGGCATAAACATATCACACTGGCCGTTGAAGTGACCGCATGAAAATTGTTCTGCCACTGACGAAGGGGCAGTGATGGATTTCTGGGTTGATTCAGTCGGCTATCGAGATAAATGAGAACGTGCACGAATATTGAAATGACTGAAAGGGATGGCGCGAATGGCAAAATGTGTTTCACCACGAAGCATCGAATGAAACTGAACTTGAGAAGTGAAGTAATCGTTTTTAATTTTCTCGACACCGACGACTGAATGTCCACGGCCTGAAGGCACAAAGGTCTCAGTTAACAGAATGTGACGGTGTCATCATTCCTGGCGTTGAGGGCGTTCCAATGTGGCCGGACCAATTAACATACAAGGTGATTGCACATTTCCTCCGTAACCTTGTCACTGATTTTAAATGAATACTCAATTGCGATGCACACATTGTTCTTCAGTTCGTTCCCTGTAACATTTGCTTACCCATAATGACTAAAATTTTGACCTAAATCAACTGCGGGCAAATAAGTCCACTCATGGTTCGCAAAACGGAACTGAACCAAGCACTTGAAATCAAATGCAATATCATGTAATTATAGTTTGTATTCGCTCATTCGTTACGTAAATATTCTAAGGTACATGGTTAGAAAAGCTAAACGGATTCTACCTATTGCAATCATGCCGAAGATTATCACCAGGAAAATATGGCATTTTTAATCCCCTCCATCGGTAACTTATGAATTCATGTTTGCGTATTACAGATTTAACAGACGACGCGCATTTTTAGACCTGCCCAATTATATCGATCGCACTAATGACCTAGCATTCGGAGGACTTTCTTTGCACGAATCCTACTTCCTCGTTCTATTTGAATCTCTGTGACCATTGGTCCTGTACAGTTTTTATTTGCAAGCAGTTTGAGCTGTTTTCCTTGATCCTCAGCAGTAGTGTATAGATTATACTTCTCCGTTCTGTCTTAAATTCGGCGATCGTCGTTTTGATAAGTTTTTATCTGAAGGTATTTTGCGTTCTAGTAATGTACCTTCCTTGTTATTGAGGGCACTTTGTGCTCTTCTAGTGAACTCTCCTTGTTAACTTTTGCGGCATCGATTTTTGACTGGTAAAACCAGTAAAGTTGTAAATTGTCTGCGAAATTCACAATTTAGTTAAATGCTCTGCACCACTCAACCAGGTGACTTATGACCAACTGAAAACGTCAGACTTAGTCCAATCAGCAGCCCATTACCCAGCGTGCCCAAAGCCAGCAGCTCATTCCCCGTCGACTTAAACCGTCTCGAACCCTCCCTTGCTACTTTGCCTAAACTGCATCTGTAAATTCCATGCATATCTATCTCATCAGTTGCGTGTGAATCCATCGCACAGAGACTTACGGACAACTTGCTGGAGCCCCAACATACACCAGAAGCACTTGGCTCAGCCGCTCGCATTGTTCGCACACGTGCAGCCACAGCATTGGCCACATACGCATCCAACAAAACCTGCGGTAGACGGCCACCGGCCATAATACACCGCGCATCTCACCACCCCCCCATTCCGATACACACACCAACATCACCCGACACCACACAACAATAGCACGCTCACGTCAGTGGTAAGTGTGCTCCTCAACACATTCTCCAGGTGGCTCCTGGAGCCCGGAACTATCGCAGTACTCCAAGTGACGTGGCCCGCATGGTTGCTGTTTGAAGTCCCAACTCAGTACACGCAGCCTGCCCAGTTATATGTGTTTGTGTGGTGGCAGACCGTGGGAAAAATGCTCTTTCATGCCTTGGCGTCATCTCTGGCATTATTATGCGTGTGAAATGTGAATCACCAAACCATCTAATTTTTGATATCCTGATTCTCTTGTTTTAGGGACCGGTTGTTTACATGGCGCACGTAGATGTGGTCACTAGATATGTCAGCTACTACGCCCATTCCTTCTACCAGAAAACTGGCCGGCGTAGATAGTAGGCGGAGCCTGGGCATGTAAACAGAAAGTGGGCTCGTAGACTCAGTCCATTTTTCTCACTACAAACAATCTGACGCGCCTGAACCTATAAGAGTGCATTAAAAGCCGTGGCTTATGAGGTCGCCAACTAAGAGGAGACCTGATTCTTCTAAATTTGTCGATTTCCATTTTGGGAAGTTTTATTTGAGGGTATTTTGTGCTCGTTTACTGGATTCTTTTTGTCAAAGTTCGCGTGATCGGATTTTTTTGAAGGCTAGAAGCAGGAAAGTTGTCTATTGCCTCGAAAATAACTGTTTAGGTAAATATTCTGCATCGCTATGCCAAGTAGTCTATCAGCGGATGAAAACGCCGTGAGAGGCATTTCAATGGACCCGCACATTAGGTATTCATCTGGTGCACTTTATGTAAGGGGGATTTGTGCCACCTCAGAGAGTTATGTGATCATAAAGGAGAGGGGGCGGATTAACAACGACCAGATATCCACCGTATTTTCAAAATCATTTCAAAGACATTGACGTGCGCAGTTTTTTCGGTTATCAACCAATGTTCAATTGTTTCTAGACTGGGCCCTGCTCCCGGTCAAAGTAAACAAACGCGGTCTGTACCCGACGGATACTTTAAACGCATGACTTTTTTTCTGTATTTGAGAAATGACCGTTATCACGATGAAAAGAATACTACACGAAAGCTCAAGCATTTTATGCCGCTAAACATTCATTAGAATTTGAATAGGCAACAGTAGGGGCTCAAAAATTGTATGTGGTGCACGCACATAAGGGAGAGCATATTAACATGATTAATTTCTTTTAAACTTCTTGCCGGATAATATCAGCACCCTTCACGTTTCGCGCGCATAAACCCGTAGTGGAATCGTAATTGGACACGATTAAATCCCCGGTCTTTGTGGTAGTCAGGATACTTACCGGATAATTTGATTTTTTAGCAGAATCCTCATAAACGATTTTCAATTCCAGGTTTCGCTGGTGTAAAATATTAAGACATGGGCTAGCATGTCTGAAACCGTCGCGGTTTTAGTTGACAGCAAGTCCAGTACCGTGAGTGTGCTATCTGTGCTCATGGACATCGTGCGTCCGATGACAAGGTGCGGTATACGACACAGGCATGACCGCGTACAGCAGTGAAGGAAACTGGGCATCTTATTAACCTGGGCAACTTGAGGCAGACCACTGTTTTGTTTCACACTCCAGTTTTGCTAATAGATATCATGCATAATTCAGTTGAAGTTAACTGGGCCAGTTACCGGACCACAACAGTCATTGAAATCTTACTGTGTCTTTATGGCAGTTATGACGACAGAAATACACAAATGCTTGAAACAGTCACCAAGGCGACTGAAAAAAACATCCTGGGAGAGCAAAGGAGACAATCCCGTATGTGAGTACCATAATGAATTTCGTGTTATTTTGAAAATAGATTTGCGGACTAATTGCATCCCCGCGTGATTCACATACACAATCGTCAGTGCCAATAAAAGCGCAGAGACGAGTCCCAGGAAGTAGTCTTAAAGAAGGAGGCACGATCGCCGGGACAAGAGCTTTATTAGCCAGACGTTTCGGATTCCTTCTCGAATCCATCATCAGAGACAAAAAAGCAGAAACGGGTGGTTGCTGCACAAGGTACTGGACAGGACAGACTACTTTCAAAAAGCCAAAGGTTTACTGGAAGACCGACAGTTCTATGTTCCATGTGCAACGAACCCTTTAAAGGCGCTGACACGCGAAATTAATGCTACGTTGTTGGCCTTGGAGAACTCAGGTGCAATAACACCGACCGACAGACGCATGGCGAAACCCCAAGATACGGCTTTGGTCCGATTCTATGGCCTACCTAAGGTGCACAAAGACGGCGCTCCTCTCCGACCCATTGTGTCGCTCAAAGGGACTCCAACATACGGACTGGCTAAGTGGCTGTTCCGGCGTCTCAAGATCCTAACCGCTGAGTCAGACACCACGGTCTCTTCGTCAGCACAATTCCTGGAGAAACACAAAGGGGTAGGTATCCATCCAAATGAGGTCATGATATCTTTCGATGTTACATCCATTTTTACTTCTATTCCCCAGGACCTGGCGATCGAGACAATTGAGCTGCTACTACGAAGAAAATACGATGAAACAGATAACCGTCTTGGGCACGCCCAAATCCTTCAGCTCCTTAAGCTCTGTCTCAGGACGTACTTCACGTTCGACGAACAATCTACGAACAGGTGAAGGTCACACCAATGGGTTCGCCGATTTCGGGATTCATCACCGAGGCGGTCCTGCAACGGTAAGAGTCGCTGGTCTTCCAACACCACAGACCGAAATTCTGAGCCCGGTATGCGGATGATACCGTCGTCGTCATCGAACGGGATCAGGTGGTGACATTCCAAGAATATCTCAACGTCGTCTTCTGGACATTTAATTTACGATGGAGGAGGAAAAGAACAACCAACTGGCCTTCCTGGATGTCCTCGTATGCCGCAAAAGATTGTGGTCAACTAAAAATCAAAGTGTCCAGGAAAGCGACAAATACGATGCAAGTACCGAACTTCAACTGTAACCACCCAATCAGCCACAAAATCTATTGTGTAAGGACGCTTTATTCGCATGTCGAAACGCGCTGCAGTGAGCCGGACGACAAAATTGCTGAACTACAATACCTCCGACGGGTCTTCAAAGCCAATGGCTACCCGCGCAACTTCGTCGACCGGTGCATACGCAAAAGGGACGAAAGGCCTAACCGCACGGACACCAAATCTTGGCAAGCACTTCCGTATTTTAAGAACGTTTGGGAAGCTGTCGGCCGCCTTCTCACACCACTTGGGGTTGGAGTGGCTCACAGACCGGAGACAACCATCAGGCGTCTGATCATGAAACCGAAAGACCCACTGCCACTGCTAGAAACGTCTGAAGTCGTTTATCGGATCTGGTGCAGTTGCAACCAAAGCAACTAAGTCGGAGAAACCGGAAGACAGCGCCCAACAAGAATTGCCGAACACGCGGCAGCGGTGCGCAGAAATGACGCCAGCTCTCAAGTTGCGGCTCATTCGACGTGATCCGGCCACACATTCAAATTCGATGAGGCCGAAATTCTCGCAAGAGTTGACAACCGCGTGAGCCGGGAGCTACTGGAATCATGGTTTACTGGCCCCCAGTCTATTAACAAGTGCAACGATCTTCCCACTCCATACTGCGTGCTAAAATTTCGCCTAGGCGTAGTAACAAGCCATGCGGGGAGCGCAGACGGGAACACTTTTCCCAACACCGGGGTCGGCGCGTCAGATGGTCGAGCAATCATCAGGCCAACATCCAACGCACATGATGAAATTGCAGCAATTATCGACTCGAATGTCGGCCATCAAGCAGTGATCACACCACTTGCGACGATCTCGGATGAAGGGGGGAGCCGTGAAAGTTCATATGTATGCGGTAGCATGACTACTGCATCCTATAAATACCGCAGCCCCTTGTGCAGCAACCACCCGTTTCTCCTTTTTTGTCTCTGATGATGGATTCGAGAAGGAATCCGAAACGTCAGGCTAATAGAGCTCTTGTCCCGGCGATCGTATCTCCTTCTTCAAGACAATCGTCAGTGATACGTGTTTAAAAGTGATCTTCGTGTTTGACATGACTGTCCAGCAAAACGTACGTGAATTATCTATGTATAGTAATATAGCTTTATTTTCAATGGCACACTTTTTCCGAACTGGTATTAATTTTGACGAATGTACGTTTTGCATAACTGCTGAAACATAGCGCATGACGTGTGTTAAGTATGATTATAGTCATCGAATATTATGCTTGTTCTTTTGCATATACAACACTCCGTCTGCTGCTGTTGTGAAACTGCGCCTTTGTGCTTACTTTCTGAGTGAAGTAGCCCACTCTAAAAAGCCTGACGCCTTCTGAGTCGGGTCATCGGTCTAACTGCTATAGCGACAGGTCTGGCATGGAATTTTATTACACTGAGCTCACCGTGAAGGTCATTGTGATTATGGGGTGAGTAAATCTGCCCATCTTGTTAACTTTTGCAGAATTGCCCCCAGCTGAGTCTGTGGAAATACCAGATATTCAGGTCAAAACTTGCCAACTATTTTTGGGACACTGGTTACGCCTAAAACAGGACATGACATTTCTATCAGACGTTTGTCAGGTGTGAGGTAAAGAACTGCTGACTGCTAGTGAGTTCTTATTTACACAACTATTTAGAAATATATGCTTAGCATGGATCGGCTTGACCTAAAGTTAATGACTTTTTCAGCCAAAATGCAGTCCTCATCCTTTTAGTACGTGCCTGGCATTTACTAACGCCCGTTGAATCAACTGTACCATGTGTTTATTCTAATTTGCCTTACTACAGTCAGTGAAAAATGCCATAACACTTTGGCCGACATTCTGGACTGTGACGGCGTTGAGGAGGGATTAAATAAATGAGGTTGCAACACTGATTTATGTGGAACATAATCGCAAGACAGAATTCGGTCTTCTAAATGCAGCTCAGAGGGCATAACAGCTTGACGAGTGTAAATTACTCCCTCTGATTTTTAATGATATCACCAAATTGAAAATGGTACTCTGGGATTCATGCACAAAATGGTTAAATTTAAACACTAAGAAGGCGTAAGCTAGTAACAGTTCTGCTTAGTAAAAGCGTACTGATTCAGTTTGCAGAGCACAAAAACGCATATTTGCACTCAATCTGCGGTTCTGTACATTGTTGTCTGTTCGTAGATGGCAGTGTATGCGAAGAAATGCAAGCTCGAGATGGTTATTTTGCTCAATCGTGCAGTTTTGTGACAAAAAGTAGGTGGACTTGATTGATGTAAAATTTGTGATATATCTTGAAATGTCAGATCCGTATAACAAATACTAATTTGTTGCGTACTTTCGCAGCAGTGGTTACGTGTCGCTATTGCCGGTACGAAGCACTAAACACACTGTAAATTCGGTGCCCCTTCAAAACCATGAGATGCAGATAAGATGCCTTACGACAAATACACAGAGGGAAGACTCTTTATGAAGGGCTACAACAGCAATGAAGTAAATTATTATTGAAAAGTGTGTCGCATTTAAAAAGAAGTTTTATATTTAACCAGTGTTGATTGCATTTTGAAATGAAAATATGAAGCCATTTTATTCAAATGCACAAAGGGTTGCGGAAACCCAACCAGGCATTGAAGTAAAATTAAGCGGGTTTCAATTAGGATGCGTAATAGAACACAATCAAAATTTTTTGCTGCTGACAGACGGTCCACTCATATTCCACCCCAATTATTCATAATCGATCCTTTGCCAAACAGTAGTGAGGGCAATCCATTCAAAGAGTTTTCCAAAAAAAAATTCGTCACGTTTGGACACTGATTGTTGCCTAGAAGCACAGCTAAGCTAGGGCAGTAATTAAAGCTAAGACTACGGCTCACAAGTTTCTAGACGTCAGAAGAATTCGTTTTGAGTTACATTTGCGACCGATAGCAGGGAAACTTTACCGAAGTTTCGAAATGAATTTCTGATTGGAACGTATTACTTTTAGTAGATTATAATATTGTCTGCTTTGGGACGAAGATTCCACAATAATTTAGATACGCCAGAATACTGGCATTCAAAGGCATTTATTTTCCGAAGTCACGTACAGCGAAATTTTCCGTGTTCCTTTAGTAGAAACTCACAGCTTCCTTAAAAGATATACTCAAAGAAAAGATATCTATTCGGTTTTAACAGCTTTTACTTAAGAGATCTTAAATCACATCTTATCCGTCTGTCTAGTGGTGCTTCCCATTAAGTATACAATATATATCACATTCAATGCAACATTTTTTATGTCTCATGCATTATTTGTCTATTAACCTAAGTAATTTATGCTGTTGTTCACATAGAAAGAAAAATCCAACACGTTTAAAATTATTCGAAAAACAAAGAAAGATTACAATCTCTAAAGCTACTCACACTTCAAGTATACTATTTGAACTAGACATAATTTTATACCAACGAAATACTTTTTTAAACTCCTTTGTTGTATACTTTATTTAAATGGAAAAGGGTACCAAAAAAATTCCGTGGGGCACAAGCATGATTTTAAGTGTTTATTGTTCTCCAAACTCGGTTTCTGCAAGCAGTCAACAAGAAGTTCATTAGAATGTCAACATCCGGACGTATCTGAAATACGGTGACACTATGTCACAAAATAAGCGTTATTACTTTTCTATTTAATTACTTCTTCCCAATCAGAAACGCATTTAAAAAGTTCGACTAGCACTTCAGGAAAGTGGTCACTGAGCGTATTTCAATTTAAGAAACTACGTAAGATTATTGCCACGCGAAGCAAAATAGTATACTCCACGTTCATCGGAATTGGATTTGGCGTATACGGACGCCCTGACAGTAATGGATATTTCCGTCTTGAGTCATAGCAGCCGGCAGGAAAAGCTCCGAACGTCTGCCTAAAATTGCTTAAGATACTATTTGGGTAATTTATAAAATTAACTGTTATCTGTGAAACAAATTTAACTAGGCAACATGATAATGATAGTAAACTTTTAACATGATATCACCTGACTTTCTAACTGCAACTTAATCCCGCAATAGATCGTTTTAATTTTATCATGTGAGACAGGATGCACAGCCTTAAGTAGATATTATATTTTTTGATACTTAGCTAACAACCATCCACACATGCCGCCTTATAAATGATCAAACATCGGACAATTATTGTGCATGATACATCGTCATAAACTTAAAAATCAGTCATCTCCAAGCAATATCATGCTACAGAAATGTGGCCAGTGTTTCATGAGTCAAATATCCTACTGAATATATGTAGGCAGCCTAATAACTACCATCGACTCGTTATCGCAGACATATTCAAACTAATGCATTTTAATCTTAAAGCTCGGTAGTGTCATTTTATACAGACAGACTGCTTTATCACATTGAGAATTATAAAGCATGGCAACGGTAGGTTGGTGGACTCCTCTTACATTTCAGTAGGCTTCAGATCGTGTTATACGGGAACAGTGGGAGTGAGGGTTTTACGAGTGCAACAGTACACCGGGCAATAAATTGGCAAAAGTAAGTAAACAGAGAGATCCTTTAGATTCTGCCGAAGGGCTCGTTGTACGCTTTCATATGGCAACGGAGATAATAGCGTCATTAAAAAAATGAACAGAAAACAAAATTTCAAAAATAACGAAGTTTAAACAATAGTTGAAGGTTATGGACAGTTTTTGTTGTTGACAGTGAAATGCTTGCAACGGCCCGCAACTGGATGCCAAGGTAAAATCCCACATGACACGATCCGCATTTGCCGACATTTAAGTGGTGTCCTTCGCCATACTATCGCCTAAATCGTAGGAGCAATAGATAAGATGTACCGAAGACATGCCATTCTTTTTTTTCTGTAGTGAGATTTCCAGGTGAGTTGAGTTCGGACATATTTTCACGTGTGTAGTATGCTTCGTAATGTGGCACTCGTCCGGCGTAGTTGCAGGCGTGACTGTTTGCTGTCCGTCTCACGCTTCCCTTCAACTCGCTGCTGGATCCAGCTAAGACTTCGCACCATCCAATCAACGCTGCCTCCTTTGTGCTTGGCTGCTGCCGAGAGCAGCGTAGAACGGCGACACACGAGCTAGCGACTAAGAAACCAAACGGACGACGTACACAGACACGTTTAAAAAAAAGAGACGACTGGCTACGCCTGCTTGCTCAGCTATCTGTACCCTGTTTTACAGCCTGCTCAAAGGCCGTCTCTGTCCTGATACAGTAGGTGGGCTAACGCATGAAATGTCAACCGAAATTCCAAAATGCGTTTTCGTTTTGAAAAGATTAATTAAGTAGTGTTGTAAACCAAGCCAGCCTACAGCATAATTTAATAATCTATTTAAATTACGATGCTGGCTATGGAAATAGTTTTTTGGCTGGATGCAAGAAGGATATGCTGGATTAAATGACTACATAAGTGGCATGCATTGTTCGATGCCCGTAACAACTGAATGAAATTTTATAGATAACATGCGTACAAACATTTATTCTGCTGCCTATTCGGTAAGAAATTAGGTAATATTTCAATTTTATACTCGAACAACGGATGCAGTTTTGTTTTAAAATTTTTTCTAATTTTGAGATTTTTTTAATACCATGAGATGGCCGTTCATGAAGCGCCATGTCTTTGCATTTACCAATGTGGCTTGTAAACTTAGCAGCATGGCTCAAATCCACTGCTATATTTCATGGACCCCATATGGTCTCCTCTTAATACTGTAGAAAAATGTATGATTTTCCCGTATGCAGTAAATGCGCTGCCTGTAGTTTGCAAACCCTGAATGAAAGTGTAACTGCAGATATTAATAAAAATTATTTTGGAATTCGCAAGATTGCTGAAAACCGAATTATACCCCTTTTTGGAGTGTAAGATTGAAGGAGGACGTAATTTCCTACCGAATAAGCAGCAGAATGAATATTTGTTTGCATGTTTTCTATGAAATTTTATTAAATTTTTGAGGGCATCACAATTAATGAGAAATATGCATGCCACCTCTAAGGAAGACCTTTTTGGTATGCAGCCGAAAAGTAATTGTTTCGATATCAGGCATTCTGAGGTAACCGAATTAGTATAGATTGACGCCGCTCGGTCATCTTTTTTACAACCATACTTAAGTAATATTTTTGGAACGAAAACACATTTCAGAATTTATGTTGACATTTCATGAGTTAGCCAATCTACTGTATGTAAGCATGGACTCCGTTTTTTGGTCATTTCGACAGCAACACCTTTGAAATGTTTTCGAAAGGAAGCATTACGTACATAAGGTTTGTTAGTACTTCTGCAAATATGACAAATTGGCCTTAAAAAAGGGGTCCTTAACAGCACACCGTCAGTATTGACAGTTTCAGATGAAACTTAAAATCCGTATTTAGTTCCATCACACAACATACACACATGTACATGCTTCGCAGGTCTAGCAAAGACATACTGTCGGTAGGCACAAACGGACTGTGGCCTAATCTGGTCGTGTCTCTGATTGGATCGATGAAGAAGATGAGAGTGTACTCTCATAAAATTGACATATTAACAGACAATACCATGCAGAAGAGTCGGTCCAATTGCATTTAGCAATCAATGTGCACGCTGTCTTTGCGAAAAAGTCAACGCTAGTACATGCTGAGAATTTCCAAACTTTCTTAGCAATACATACCACCATATATAGCCGAGGTCACATTGACAATCCACAAGTTTTTTTCTCAATTTTGTCCATAAAAATATTTGAAAGAAAAGGTCTAATTAGTGAGCTCATTGCCACACTTGCCTTGTTTAATTTTCGAGGAAATTAATTCGCGAACTTGGAGTTAATCTTTCGAAAAAGGCCCTTTTAGGCACGGTCCAAAGTTTGATATGAATATTTGAGCTGAAATCCATCAGCTACTGCGGAATAACCGTTTAATATTCACAAACCACCAACAGGCAGCCAGTAGTATAGAACTGTGAAATGATTTACCGTACTAACAATACAGGTATTAGCTAAAAGCCCAGACACGTGTGTTTTGGCGATCTTATGCCGCTGCCTGACGCAGCTGCGAGGGGCTCAGCTCGTCAGTGGGTCCCCCAGCATTTCCCCGTCTGTTTTCTGGTATATGAACTGCAGTTTCTACTTGCCTTGTTTAATTTCCGAGGAAATTAATGCGCGAACTTGGAGTAAATCTTTCGAAACGGGCCTTTTCAGCCAAGGCAAGTTGAAACTGGAGTTCATATACCAGAAAACACACGGGGAAATGCTGGGGAACCCGTTGACGAGCCGAATTCCTCGCAGCTGATCAGGCAGCGGCATAAGATCGGCGAAACACGCGTTTCTGCGCTTTTAGCTAATACCTGTGTTGCTAGTACGGTAAATCATTGCACAGTTCATTGCCACACTGTTTACTGGTCTGCACAATTGGCCCTCGGAGTGAGAACATGCAAGCAGTTCTTTCACCGATGTCACTGAGGTTATTTATTATTTTTACCACTAGTACGTTGGAAACAGAGATGATAGAAGTTCGACTGTTGTGACCGACGTGTGCTCTACAACAAGGTACAACAGGCACAGTGTATTGCGCATGAATCAGTTAATGTGAACAGAGACTTGCGCAGCGTCTACAAAACTCCCTCCCTCTCCCCATTTTTGCCCGGTGTTAACTCATAGCCGAGTAGACTGGAGTTGAGGGAGGGCGCCGATGGATTGCGCGGCTGGACTCGCACCTAGGCACCCCACTACACCCCCTGATCCACAATAAACACTTGACCAACGGCAGCAGCACATCGACAGGTTATAAGGACGACGAGGATGACTGGGCAACAATGATCACGCCCTGGAAACGCAGCGGGTGCGCAAGCCCGTCTTGCGGCAGGAACTAGATGCCAGAGCCCTTGGGCGTCCCCACTGCACATGACGCCCAAGGCGACATCAGGCGACTGGTGACCCTGTGGCGACTATCGAGCCCTCAACAGCGCTACCATCCCTCATCGGTACCCCGTGCCCCATCTTCAGGACGTTGCTGGAGCCCTTTTCGGCGAAGCGGTTTTCGCGAAGATTGGTCTGGTGCGTGCTTTTCATCAGATTCCAGTCGCCCCTGAGTACATCCCTAAAACCGCCGTCACCACACCCTTCGGTCTCTCTGAGTTCATCCGCATGCTATTCGGTCTTCGTAATGCAGCCCAAACGCTCCAGAGTTTAATCGACCATGTCCTACGTGGCCTACCCCCTGTGTACGCGTACATTGTTGACCTCTTGGTGGCCAGCCGGAATGAGGAAGAACACAAAGAGCATCTTACCTTGGTGCTTGACCGCCTTGACAAGTTTGGCGTTGTCATCAACCCCTCCAAATGCGTGTTGGGTGTGCCTTCACTCGAGTTCCTCGGCCATCAGGTCGACTCTGAAGGTTTGCGTACCCTCCCCTCCAAAGTTGATGCAGTTCGTACTTTTCCTCCTCCAACTTCCAAGCGACAGTTACAGCGATTCCTCGGCATGGTCCATTTTTACCGCCGGTTCCTACCGAACTGTGCTGACCTCATGCGGCCTCTCACCAACATGCTTTCTGGTCCAAAAGGTTCCCTCGAGCTAACTGTTGAAGCACTGACTGCTTTAGAGAGAATCGAGAATTCCCTTGCCGATGCCAACTTACTCACGCATCCCGCTCCCGAAGCTCAGCTGTCTCTGATGGTAGATGCTTCGACCGTAGCCGTAGGTGCAGTCCTTCAACAACACCTTGCTGGTTCGAATCAACCACTTGTCTTTTTTTTCCAAAAAGCTCTTACCAGCTGAGACACGCTACAGTACCATTGGCCGTGAACTACTTGCCATTTACCTGGCTATGAAGCATTTCCGGCATCTCCTTGAAGGTCGAGACTTTACTTTTGTCACTGACCACAAACCGTTGACTTTTGCACTTCGTTCCCACTCCGACAAGTGCAATCCGAGGGAAATCGCCCACCAGAACTACATCTCCCAATTCACTACCGACATCCGCCACATTGATGGCATGAATAATGAGGTGGCTGATATGCTGTCCAGACCGTCACTGTCTTCCCTCCAACTCGCACACGGGATCGATCTTTGTGCCATGGAGGTTGAACAACAGCGAGTCGGTTGTCCTGGCGTCGAGTCTGTTAGTGTTGTCCAACTAAGGAACCCATCCGAGCCCCAGAACCTTCGGATAAGGCACCGTCGTTGAGCTCCCAGCAGTCCTCTGACTTAACGGGTGCGAAACCCACCGTTGTGTCGGCTAGACTTAAGGCGGACGATAGCATCGGAGCAGGACTCGTATGTGGCCTCTATGGATCTCCCACCACAGTGTGGGATCCGAGCCAAGCGCTGGCGGCACGCCTAGGTGCGGCTTCGGCCGTGCCAGCCTCCAATCTCGGTTGTGTTGGTTGAACTCCTGGTTATTTGTTGTGTGGACCAGGGGGTGTGGTGGAACTCGAAGTTGAGGATCCGTCCGAGCCATCCAGCTGCGGCCTTCCTCGTCTCCGGTCTTCGGGACTCTGTCTTGACACCGGGTTAGGGCGAAGGAGGAGGTGAGAATGTAGGTAGATGCAGCACAAGTCTACCAGCACTATAAACCCCTGCGCAAGTCACCGTCCCTGCTCCCACCGCTGCTGCAGCTATGGGGCACACGGTGGAGATCATCGAAATCGATTTTCGAACTGTCGGAGGTGTCCAACTCCAAGACGTTCCTCTGACCACCGGCTCTGGTACCATACTTTGTGACATCTCAACTCGCTTTCATCGTCCTATCGTGCCCGCCTCTATGCGTCGAGCTGTATTTCAAACTCTGCATGGAATCTCCCACCCATGATCCGAGCCTCTCAAGAGCCCCTCACGGAAAGTTGTGTCTGGCCTGACATGAAAAGGACGTCAAAGCTTGGGCCCGGTCGTGTCTGAGCTGCCAGCGCAACAAGGGGCAACGTCACAACAAGTCCCCACCAGGCACTTTCCCCAGTCCTGACGCACGGTTCAGCCATGTGCTCGTGGATGTCGTAGGGCCGTTGCCTCCATCCAAAGGTTCCACCCACCTTCTTGTCTGTGTTGGTTGATATACCCGCTGGGCTGAAGCTAATCCTTTACCGAGTGTGCAGGCTGAAGCAATCGTGGAGGCCTTTCTCAGTCGTTGGGTCGCCATGTTCGGTGCCCCATCCATGGTTACGACCGATCGTAGTGCCCAGATTGAGTTGGCACTCTTCCAAACGCTACTCAATTTCCTTGGCTGCAGACGCATTCGGACGACAGCCTACAGCCCGGCTACCAACGGTATGGTTGAACGTTTTCATCGTAAACTAAAGACCGCCCTGCGCGCCGTAGAAGACCCAGGAAACTGGTCGGACAACCTTCCTCTTGCAGTCCTCGGCATCCACGCAGCTCTGAAGTCGGATCTCGGCTGTAGCGCAGCTGAATTGGTTTTCGGAACTACCTTTCGGCTCCGGTTTCACCTCGAACTCCAATGACTGAGTCTTATGTCGAAAAAGACTTGCATAGCTGTACTCATGTGTTCGTCTGATGTGACCGTGTGCGTCAGCCGCTGGAATCACCATACGGAGGACCGTTCCGCGTGCTCGCGCGTAACGCTAAGACCCGCCGGATTCTTCGCGGTGACGAGGAGGGCTTGGTCAGTGTCGATCGGGTCAAGGCTGCTGTTGCAGAGGAGCCGCCGGACGTGTCCCAAGGACAAAAACGTGCTGACCCCCTAACCCCTGTTCTTCCGTCTTCCCTATCTCCTGCTCATTCACCCTGCCCACTGCCTCGTCCTTCCACTTCCTTGCCCTCTACCCCACCATCCCGCATACGTCTTCTTCCTACATGTCTACAGCCTCCAACTACAACATCATCCTCCACCACAGCACGCATTCAACCCTCCTCGACTGTACCTACTGCTTATATCAATCGCAGTGGCCGTCACGTTCATTTTCCTAATCGTTTAGTTACGCATTTTTTTAGACTTATGCATATCCTCCGGCGCCGTATTACGTCACCCTCCTGTCTAGCAGGGGGTACTGTGGTAAGGTGCCGGGCTAATTTACCTTTGACAATTTAGTCCCATTTTCTTTGACCGGATTGTTTGTTTGAATGCGACGAAAAACGACACACCTGTAAAACCCGCCTTGCTAGCGTGCTCCACCGTCGTGCTTTATTGTCAAGTTTTCTTAACGTTCAAAATCTCTATATTATTCAATGCTCAGTTTTATTTGCTGCATATAAGGCTAGGGGCTCGTGAGATATAACTCGTTAGTTCATCAGAACATTACCTTTCTACGACAAGGCATCACGAATTAGGTAATAACCTGACTACTCCCAAAAATTAAGCACCAAAGATTCGGCCTATTTAATGGAGAACGTCTTAACTAATTTATCAGCTCACGATCGCAGCCAATAATAATTCCCCACACTGCAGAGGTTAAGTAGACATTGCCATGTATTCTGCTCGTAAATTACTACACAGTTTTTACTCGCTGATACGTTTAAACATATGAAAGGCGCTAACATCAGTTTAAATTCTATTGCACTTTTTATGATTTGCCTTGTCATCATTCTCTGCTCGCAACCATTCAACTTCGATAACAACCATATTCCCATCTGCAGTTACGTATCGGACGCTCGTAGGTGGCCGTTATGGCGGGCTGTTCCCGCGCTAATTTGTTCCTTTGGATTTTTGAAACACTTCCGTCGCTTACATACTGATATATGCTGACCTTATGGGCATCGCATGTGTAATCGCAAGTTTTCGATAGTGTACTAAGCTGCAACGTTTTAGCGATACGTAGCCGTGGCGCCATTGGCTGCTCTCAACCAGGTAAGCCTCAGTTCAGCCTTGATGTAGACACCGGAACAATGTTATCTTATGCGTCTTGTAAGACAATCCGAATTTTGACCAAATGAAAACAATTCAATGCCGCCCACAGGTGATGTGCTTTATCATGAAATGTTAACCGGAATTCAGGAATGTGTTTTCAATTCGAATAGACCCCTAAGGTAGTGTTGTAACGATAATAACCTTGCAGGAGAAACCCGCTATATTTTGGTCCTATCAGGATGCAGCGCTTTTTGGTGGTCAGGAAAAGCGACACTCCGGAAGAAATGACTACTTATTTGCACGACTTCTATTAACTAATTACCGATGTCCTTATGCGTCAACATGTATTTAATAGAAAATACACACACCCACTTTGCTCTGTTAACATTGCACATTGTCCATTGCTCCTTGAACAGTAAGTTTCTTCACCTCTATTTTTAGGTTTAAGGGATCCGTAAAATTCGGTTTTAAAGTATTATTCCACACTGGAATAATACTGAACTCGATCTGCCATTACACGTAGGTTAAGGGCTTTGAAAATACAAGCTGCATATTTTCAGTAAGCAAAATCACACAGTCGAAAAATGTTAGCCGAAATTCTGAAATACGTGTTAAACTAGGAAGGACTACTTAGGCAGAGCTGTAATAGTAACTAACACTCGGGCAGGATGTTAGCTCTTGAATACACTTCTCTTCGGTCTTCTGTAAAAAGCATGCTAGGGAAAATGTGACCACCTAAATAGCAATATTTTTTACAGTTGTTCCTGGTGTTCTTATGAATTAAAATATGTTTTATATGGAACATACATAAAAGCATGCTTACCTTTACTCACCTGCTGGTAGATAAAGCCTTCTTATCTTTCGTATTCAAAGACGGAGAACCTACCTGCGTTAAACTGTTTTAAAGACTGAGACTTTTCAAGTGTGTGTAGTGCAGTATCACACCTATCTGCTTATTTACGCTGTTAATTAAGTACACCACACAGTCAGCATCCGTCACAAACTTTTCGCACTCTATGTGGTATGTACTTCAAGGCACGGAGGAATACCTGATTTTCTTTACCCAAATAGTATGCACCTTGTGGAGTGAAACCGATAGACGCTCGTGCAACGGCTGATCTGGTTGGAAATTAATCAGGAATTTGAAAATGTTTTCAAAAAATAAATATATCCTTTCATCCAGTATCAAATGTGAAAAAGACATGATCTTCAACCAAAAGAGTGAGCGAAATCATATTTTTATGCCTGCTTTCCACAAAATATATTTGACGTTATAAGATCCCGAAAAATCAATGTGAAAATGGAATAACATTTACGTTATAACATTCTGTCAAAAGGCAGAAACGATCGCTGAAACAGGATGATTGCTGGAGATGGTACTGTAGAAATCGGGTCCAGTGACGCCGACTGACGCATGACGAGAGCCCAAAAACGATCTTGACCCAGTTCTATGCCCTTCCAAGATGCACGAGGACGTCGCTCTCTCCGACCCATTGTATCGCTCAAAGGCGCTCCAACGTACGGACTGCCGAAATGGTTGTTTTATCGTCTCAAATTTCTGTCCGCCAATACAACCACCACGGTCTGTTCGCCAACACAACTGGGGTCATGGTACCTTTTGATGTCACCTCTCTCTTTACTTATAACCTGCAGGATCTGGCTGTCGAGACCATCGATCTACTTCTACAAAGCAAATACAATGAAACGGAGAATTGCCTAGGACATGCCCATGTCCTTCAACTTCTAAAGTACTTCTCAGATCGTACTTTAAATTTGGAGGAAAGATCTACGAGTATTCTTGTAACATTCTTTTCGAGTGACACAGGAGGACGCGTATCCGATGACGAAGCCAATTTCTTAAATGGCATTTTTGCTTACTTTTACCGCGTGTGACCTGGTTTTGCAAGTTGCAAAACGACACCATTTCGATTATGTGATGGTTTTTGCTGTAGTCAATTATGCAGACTGCAAAGCTATCTGCCACAAGACTCTGCATTAGTGGTCTGATGCTTTTCAGGCAATTTACGATAAATAAATCCCTTACTGACAAAGATAAGGGGGATTTGAATGGCCATTTTGGCCCACTAGCAGTCGTCAGCCAATAATACCCAACCCCGTATGTGGAACTCCCTGGGCTCGATCCCGAGACCTGTTAGTTAGACGTCCATCACCCCTAGCCACTGAGCCACGGGCTCGTTAGCCTGTCGGTTTCGGTCAGGAATGTATAATGGTTGAGGGACGCTCACCGATCGCTCTTTGAGAACTCACTCGACATGTTGTGCCTTACGGACTCATTCTCGATTCAAACCAGCATCCTGACCGCGGCGTATGATACAGGTAAATAGCACTACTGACAATGACAAGGGAGACTGGAATAGTCAGTTTTGGCCTATTAACCGTCGCCAGCCAGTCATACCCAACCATAGATAAATTCCTCCATAGCCCACCAAGCAGTAGACATTATCCGGCGGTGCGGAGTGTCGCTTCCTTGTTATGGGTTTACTATTCTATCTTAGACTTCATGTTTTAATTATAGGCACCAAATATCATCCCCAGTAACCATAAACTTAAGGAACGGTTTGCCTTCTTGATGCAATAAGCCTTGTCAGGCTACCAGTTAGACAGGAATATACTCGAATAAAAGAAAACTTTGGAGATATTCCATTTTTCGATCTGACACTCAGTGTCACTTGTCCCATGTAAACAGTCAAACGATAATTTAAACCAAAGCTTGTAAACAAATTCTGCTAGCGCGTGGCTATAGGAACAAGTACGCCAAACAAGGCATAACATGATAATTTCTATGAATAATTAAAAAACGCACAAACTTGGGGGAGAAGCCAGTGAAAATGGGTCTGAAGCAGGTGTTAAACACCAGAGACCGAGGTGTCAGCGACTCATCCGTGAGTTTATACTTTTTGGTCAGTGCTGCTGTCTAACCGCAACGCTGTTAGTAACGCTCAGCGCCCAAACCAAGGCCACAAACACACTAAAAAGGAGGCTCCTTCCACAATGAAATGTAAGTATTCGACAGTACCCATGCCAACAACAAGTAGACGTATGTTTTCTATTATGCATATCTACACGTGCACTGTGTACAGTGAGTGACCTAGCTCATGAAATGTTGGCTGAAATTCTGAAATGAGTTTTCGATTAGGAAGGATTACTTGGTCGCGGTTGTAATACTGACTTCCTTGCGGCATACTCGTATAACATTTCGGACTTGGCAGGATGTCGGCTTTTAAATGCACT
This sequence comes from Spirometra erinaceieuropaei, assembly GCA_902702965.1. Taxonomy (NCBI): domain Eukaryota; kingdom Metazoa; phylum Platyhelminthes; class Cestoda; order Diphyllobothriidea; family Diphyllobothriidae; genus Spirometra; species Spirometra erinaceieuropaei. The sequence goes on from CACRXP010000575.1 coordinate 54,516, forward strand.
TCTTTTTAATCTCCTGTAGAAAGCGTACTTCATACAAAAAGGACTACTTATGTAGCATTGATTTTCGATGGTCTTGCAAAATATGCTTTATTTTGGTCGATCAATAGAGAATAACGTCTTCTTTATTTTATATACTTAAGGAAGGAGTATAATTAGGTTTTTAAAAGTTTCTAATTATGAGACTTTTAAAACCGCGAAATGTCAATTCACACAGCATCGTACCTGGCCGTTTACCACTGCTTCTCTTGAAATGATCAACATGGTCCGCATCCATTGCAAAATTTTATGGGCTCTGTATGATATCTCTTTAATGGCATAGAAAAATATGTGATTTTCTTTACGCGGAACGCATACACCTTGCACACTGAAATTACTAAGCGCTAATGCAACAAATGATCCGGCCTTAAACTATTCAGCAATTGTAAAACTTTTTTAAAACCTAATTATACTCCTTCCTTAAGTATGAAATTTGAAGAAGACGTGATTCTTTATTGATTGACTAAAAGAAAGCCTATTTTTATTTATGGTTTCTATAAAATATATTTGAATTTGCAGGACCATCGAAAATCAATGGGAAAAATGCATGCTACTTAAGTAGTCATTTTTTTACCGAGTACGCTCTCTATAGGAGATTGGAAAGAAGTGCATTTAAAAGCCGACATCCTGCCGAGTCCGTAATGTTATAAGAGTATGCCGCAAGATAGTCAGTATTACAACCGCGACCAAGTAATCCTTCCTAATCGAAAACGCATTTCAGAATTTCAGCCAACATTTAATGAGTTCGGTAACTCACTGTATGTGTCAGAACATGGCAACGAAAGGCAAACACCAATGATAACCGCAGGTACGGAGAGGGCTGAGTAGTTTCTAGAAGCGTGCCAGTGGCATGTGATGGAGCCTCGCCGATTCACCGCCAGTGCGTTGGGATGTGAACGGAAGTGCGCAGCGTCCGGATGGGTCTGAGTAGCTACATGGCAAGACCAATCACCTGCAATGAACACCATGCCCCATTGGCCAGCGTCTATGCAGTCACAGATGTACGCTACCGTTGGGGGTTTGCAGTGGGTTAATGGTACCTTGCCATTCAGCCCCAGCGAACCATGTTTTTTCCTATTTCACCGAATCTCGATATTTAACAGACTGTTGGGAACGCGACAACAACAATATAGCAACCTGGATATGATCGTGTCAAAAGTGTGAACCGAAGTAATATCGACGAATATAGTCCGCAGCGTCAAGCAGTCATGCTCCTTTTGTCATGTCAAATGTTTCCGAACTGACAAACAGATACTCATATTTCTTAAATATTAGTTTATATTTATGGCTGTGTTGATAAGTGAATGCCGAAACATAGAGAGATCCTCCAGGAGTAGCCATAAACAAAGATGAATTCGAGGGCTTACTTTTGGGATAAAGTATAAATAACAGGGTCAACAGGTCATCTATTTTGACATTAGGCTCACCATATTTTCCACAGAAATCAGTGTGTTTTTGACAAATCATCTTCTAGGAAATGCGCTCTGTTTTGCATCTTTACCGCGCAGAGGAATAATCCTTTCAGCTTACAAGGCCTGTTTTACAAAAACACGCTCTTATTACCTGTGTAGGTACAGTAAAATAAAATGTTAGCTGAAATTCTGAAATGCGTTTTCGATTAGGAAGGATTACCTGGTCGCGGTTGTGTTACTGATTATCTGAAGGCATACTTTTATAACATTTTGGACTCGGCAGGATGTCGGCTTTCAAATTCCATTGTTTTCAATCTCCTGTAGAAGGCGTGCTCGGTAAAAAATGACTACTTAATTTGCATGCATTTTTCCCATTGATTTTCAATGGTCTTGGAAATTCAAATCTATTTTATAGAAACCACAAACAAAAATATGCTTTCTTTTAGTCAATTAATGGAGAATCACGTCTTCTTTATATTTTATACTTCAGGAAGGGGTATAATAAGTTTTTAAAAAAAGTTTCTTATTATGAGTCTTTTTAAGTCCGCGATATGTCAATTCACATAGCTTCGTACCTGGCCGTTTACCACTGCTCCTCATGAAGTGTACAACATGGTCCGCATTCATTGCAAAATTTTATAGACCTGTATGAGATCTCTTTAATGACATAGAAAAATATGGGATTTTCTTTACGCGGAACGCATGCACCTTGTAGATTGTAATCACTAAGCGCTAATACAATGAATGTTCAGGCTCCACATTTTTCGGCAATTAAAAAACTTTTTTAAAAACTAATCAGGCCCCTTCCTTAAGTATAAAATATAAAGAAGACGTGATTCTCTATTGATTCACTAAAAGAAAGCATATTTTTTTGCGGTTTCTATTAAATATATTTGAATTTCCAAGACCATTGAAAATCAATGGGAAAAATGTCTGCTATTTAAGTAGCCATTTTTTACCGAGGACGCTTTCTACAGGAGATTGAAAAGAATGGCATTAAAAACCCGACATCCTGCCGAGTCCAAAATATTATAAGAGTATGCCTTTAGATAATCAGTATCACAACCGCGACCAAGTAATCCTTCCTAATCGAAAACGCATTTCAGAATTTAAGCCAACATTTCATGAGATAGGTCACGCACTGTAGTAAATCCGCGGCGCTTGACCTACCCTATTAGCCGACAAGAACAATAACGTCTCTCCAGCCAACAATATAGATGATAACGGTGCTAGGCACATTATTAACTAATGAGACGCAGAATTCACAGATAACATGTAAAACAGTTCACCCCTCGCGCCTGACGATATTCACCGAGTGCTCAAACCCTGGATATGATACAACTGACAGGAACATGAAGGTATTTTTGAAATAATGATTGCCGTATTCTCTACAGCAGTCGGATGTTTTACATGGATCAATTTCAAAGAAATTAGTCCACACTACATAATTTACTCCCGTTGAAAAATTATTTTTAACTAGGCAAGTGTTGGGCAGAAACATGTTCTTACTCCTTGTTTCATAAACGACGTCGCTGGTCTTCACTTCCCTTCGTCGGCCTCTTCTGTGTGAGTTACTTCCAGGCCTCTGAGTTGGCCTACAATCATTTCAGAAGGTTTTTAGAGTGTCCTTATAGCGTCGTTTCGGTTTTTGCGGTAGGCGAGCGCCAACGGTTACATTTCCGTAGAAGAGTTGTTTTGGTGTACGTCTGCCTTCCACTGTCATGAGATGGCCTCTCCAATGTAGTAGTAGTCACGTCAACATGGTGTGAATGCTGAGGATTCCGGTCCGGTGCTGAATTCTCATACCTGCTCGCGTGGCTGCCGCTAAGACTGGCTTCGTGCATATGATACAGATAGACATCGTGCGGCAATGTGAGAGCCATTTGACCTCGCCCCTCCAAGCGACGCTCAAGGCGACCACTATTGACTGGCCCACATGCGGCACCTACATCGTCTTGGTAATCTTCCTGCCCGCCATTCAGCAGGTACCCCCTAGATTTCAAGATCAGTCTCGTCCGGAGATTCCACCCGATCCCCACTTCCACACAGCGTTGCAAAAATAACAATCAATTATCTTTGCTTCCAATGAATTTCAATGCATATCGTTTGCAATCAACAACACTTCAAAACCTTCCTATAATCCTTAGACAAAGCGTTTTGTCGTCCACGATTTGTCTGCGCTTAGACTGATAGCGAACAAATGACCAACTCTAGCGTCCGCCAACGCACGCAGCATTTCAGAGAAGTGTTGTGCAACCATCAACACTGTGACCTATTCGTCAACTGTCATTGCGTTTGTTTGCTGCTCTCTCCATTCCATATCTCGGACACAGTCCTGCGTAAATAATATAAATCATCATCTTTTGAGGGTCGCAGAAATCCACGCAAAACTATTCCCTGCCTCCTTGACATATACGGCTCATTCCAAACTGTGCTGACATCATTCTGCCGATCACGAACCTCATCTGGGTTTCCATAGTGCCGTATGACTCTCTCCCTAGGATGCCTTAGCGGTTTTCGAGCAGGTAGAAGCTGCTTGACGATGTCGCAATTCTGACCCACTCCATTTCTCTCGAACCTTCAGTACTGATCTTTACGTGATTCCACAGCAATACCTGACAGGTCAAATTCGGCCACCATCTTCCTTCATCACAAGGCTACCCCCAAAGCATCGTGCTATAACATACTTGAACAAAGGATTTCGACCGTCCGTTTAGCTAGGAAAAACATCCGGCACTTTAGCGACGACAGGTAACTTGTCTAATTCACGGACCACCAAAGCATTCCCACTAGCAAAACACATGCTATATCCGTCAACCGTACCATAGTTTCCAGTTCACCACACATATACGTCATGTTGAAGGTCGCTGATGCACTGTCCAGACTTTGCGTCCTTTATCCACAATTCTGTGTCACGATCGACCCGACGGATATAGATCCGACGTATGTGTATTTAATTTTTCTCTGTGGCAAGGACGTCAGTCTTGCAATCAGAGTGAATGTAGATGTCTAGTGATCTTTCTATCTAGCATGATAGTAATTACATCAGGAAAGTTCCAAGAAAATCACATGAACCTCCGCCCACATTCTGCAGACGAAATAATTATTAAATCAGGCCCGCCGACGCGATATGCGTTGTGTCCTCTGAAAGAAAATTTAATTTGGAATCCGGATATCTCTGCGTGCCCTGCATGCGTTTATATTTCATGCGTTGTCGAAAGACGCACAGGATGATTTATCCAACTAACCGAACCGCAAATGGCTAAACTGGGATGTGAAATCTGACAGACATTACGGTACGTATAATATTAGGACATACAACAGGTGGCCTAACTAATGAAACGTCAGCCGAAATTTCGAAACTCCTTCGCGTTTCGAAAAGGTTAATTAAGCAGAGTTGTAAAACTAATAATTTTGCAGCATAATTCTATCAGTATCCAGTTACAACATGGTGTAGGCTTTCGAATGAAATTTTTGCGACTGCATGCGATCAGGTTCGCCGACGCGATATGGGAAAGAAGTTTATTCAAAAGCCTTCACCCTGAGGTAACTGGATCACTGTGCAATTATGCTGCATGACGATTGGTTTTGCAGCCCTTCCTAATTAATCTTTTCGAAACGGGAACGCATTTCGAAATTTGGCTGGCATTTCATGACTTAGCCCACCTACTGTGTGTGAACACTCATTCATTTACTCAAATTGCACGCACGAAGGCGTAGTCTATGGCAGTGCCCCCGGTTTCGCGATACTGCCTCATTTGCTCTCGCCGATAACACTGTTCTGATAAGTAATCCTATCACGCTAGTGGAATAGTATGAGTCATCACTGGATTATGGAACTTGAAAAACGATCCATGACACGGAATCACTGACGGTAGTTTTACCCACGCCAGAGTGACTTGGAGAATTGTACAAACGCCCTCTGCAAAAGTCAGGCAGGATGTGCTGACCGTATGGCCGCCATATCTGTCTTAGTAAGTTTTCGATAGCTTGTGAGGCTGCAGCGTCTCACTGAAAAACGGCAGATGACATAAAACCATGATTGACTTCGGCACGGTGGTTGCTGTCGACCAGATAGGCCCAGGTTGGACGGTATGTAAACCCCGATTTAGACGCCGAGAGCGAACTCTTGAATCTGCTACGCAAGACGATCCACCTTCTCACTGAGTCAACAAATCCAGGGCCACTTGTAGTAACTGTGTCCTTTCACGAAATGCTAGCCGACATCCCTGAACGTGTTTCTGATTCAGAAGGAATATTGAGGTAGGTGTTAAGCATTGGTGATCTTGCAGCAGAACCCCAAGATATTTTAGTCCTATCAGGGTGCATCCCTCCGAACAAGTTTGTTTCCGGCCATCATACTGAGATTTTTAGAAAGGCTGTTCTATTCTTGGTTAATATGGGACCCCATCTGCCATCTCACATACAGTCTGGATTTCCAAACTCTAAGGTATATGTTTTCAGTGTCAGATATCCTAAATTCCTAAACACAAATCAGAAGTTGTCATAATGGGATAAGGCAATTTCGTTGTGGATTAGAAGCAAGAAGAATAAATTACGAGCGACATCAATGCAGTTAAGAGTACGATTTTTTATCAGTGGACGTTTCAAAGTGTCACATTATTCATGATTACAAAGGATTTTAATAATGGAATATACTTTCCCATCACGTACCAGATTCAGATAAGCCGTAGTGAGTTTGCAAATGAATAAAATAACGGAACGTTTTGTGCATTTTCTCGCACAATATATTTGAATTTACAACAGCATGTAATAACTAGTGGAGTCAATAAATTCATCGCCGTCTACGGTAAATGTGTCGTTTACCGAAATGCCAGCCAACATCCATGAATGTGTTTCCGATATAAAAAGAATAATAAAGTAGGTATTAAACATGGGTGATCTTGCAGTAGAATCCCAAGATATTTCAGTGATATCGGAATGCCGCATTCCGAACGAGTTTCTTTCCGGAGACCATAATCAAGTTTTTAAAAATCTTGTTTTATCCTCGATTAATACGGAACGTGATCCGTCATCACGCGCCCATTCTGGGCTCGAAAAACTCAACTTAAACATTTTCAGTGTAATAGGTGCTCAGTTTTGGACTTAAATTTAAAGTTGTCATAATGGGAAAATGAAATTTTGCAGTGGACTAGAAATAGGAAGGATAATTTGCTAGCGACATTATTACACTTAAACATACGATGCTTTACAAATGGACGTTTGAAAGTGTTTAATTTTGCATGACTATACAGAATTTTAATAATAAAATATACTCCCCAATCACGCACCAGATTCTGATAAGGCCTAATACGTATGCAAATGTGTAGAATAGCGGAACGTTTTGTGCATTTTCTTGCAACTTTAATTTTACTTTACAACATCATAGATAATTATTGAGATAAATTCAGGGTGCGGGCCTTATAGACGGTTGGAAATATTCCCGTTTAAACGTGACTTCGATATTGTTGCATAAAGTTGTATGACATTTAATGTAACAATTCTGCTTACTAACAATTTTGAGCCGAAAAAAGCATTTCAGAATCTCGGTTAATATTTCACGAAATTGCAAATTTACTGGACAGTAGGATGGCTAATTCATGAAAAGTCAACCGGAATTCCTAACTGCTTTTTCATTTTGGGAATAATAATTAAGTAGGATTGTAAAATAAATTAGCTTGCAGCATAATCTGCCAATAATTAAGTTACCCCAGGACACCGGATTTCGAAAGAACTTTCTTCAGCTTGCATGTAAAAAGCTCACTCTGTAAAGAGTGACTACTTGATAAGCATACAAACTTGATTACTACTTGATTAGCATAGACTTTCGATGCATGTATGATCGACAGTGAAGAAGAAGAGTCGAGCACCGAACACTTTATTTATTATCCTGAGCATTCAGTCACGTACAGGAGTCTAGCGTCAGATGTAGTGGCAGAAACAGGACAGACGGCAGTAATAAGGCACGTCGGCCCAATTATCGACCGACGTCGCAAGACTGAAGTTGACTACGCAGGGCTCTGTACGCTGGCGCCAGATCGATAAATCGATTGACCGAGTTCTCATCTGAGGTCCAGGCTTCAATCATTTCTCGGCCTGTTTTGCTCCCGGCGTAGGCGACTATTTTGGTGGCTGCGAAGTTAAACTCGTGACCCATTTCGTAGGTTTGGGCGGCCACTTGTGATAGTGCCTTGCCTCGCCGCACAGCCAGGTTATGTTCGTGTATGCGCGATCCGAGCATGCGTCCAGTCTGTCCTGTGTAGTTACAAGGACAATTTTTGCACGGAATACGATACACTACTCCAGCTTGCTCTTCAGATTTTAGCCGGTCTTTGATTTTCATGACCCTGCTGCGCATGGTGGCTTTGGGGCGGTGTGCAATTCCAACACCGAGCTCCGCAGCAATGCGCTCGGTCGCTTCTGAAACACCCTTGATGTATCGCAGATAATGTCATATCGTCGGTGGCGTTGACGTTCGAGTTCTCTGGCGGCGACCGCGTAGGCAGCGACTTATAAATGCTCTCGGATAGCCATTTTGCACAAACTGGTCGCGGAGATAAGAGGCCTCACGTGCTCTGTCCTCCGGTTTGCTGCAATGGCTTTGGATCCGTTTGAAGAGCGTCTTCAAACAGCTTCCTGCGTGAGCCACTGGATGGTTGCTGTGAAAACTGAGAAGCTGTGTGCTGCTTCGTTGCCTACCTATAAACCGTCGTTTCAAGTTCACCGTTAAGGTTTCGTCTGACGAGCTTATCCAGGAAAGGCAATTGCTGTTCCTGTTCTTCCTCCGTCGTGATTTTTATATCAGGGAACATTGCGTTGAGCAGGCTGTGGAAATGTTGTAGCATGTCCTTATTTACGATGAAGGACATGTCGTCAACGTAGCGGCGCCAAAACAACGGTTCATGTTGGAGGAAGGCGATCTTTTCTAACTCCTGAAGGACCAGTTCTGCCACCAAACCGGAGACCGGTGAGCCCATTGGAGTTCCCTCGATTTGTTCATAGGTCTCTCCCGCAAAAGTGACGAAAGTTTGTTGGCAGAATTCAAACAGTCTCAGGAGGTTATCAATTTTGAGGGCATTCTGAGTCTCATCGCACGCCTCTTCAAGTCTCTTGCGCAAGACTTCGCGGGCCACGTTTGGTGGGATGGATGTGAATAACGACGTCACATCGAAGGACACTATGATTTCGTCCGATTGAATTCTCCGCCCTCGGCGGTCTATGAGGAATTGAGATGCTGATCGAACTGAGGTAGACGAATTGCCTTGGAGCAACTTCAGATTTGAGTACATTCACTTTGCCAAATTGTAAGTGTGGCTGCCTTTTAGGGCAAAGATTGGCCGAAGTGGGACATTTGCTTTGTGGATTTTGGCAGACAATAGAATCGGGCTAGAGAGGTGTCAGTTGCCCTCATTTGGTGCCATTCATTCTCTGTGATCACATTTTCATGTCTGTATTCTCTAAGCAGTTTACTCAGTCGATCTGTCGCTGCTTTGGCTTGTGACTTCTGTGCTGGCCTCTAAAATTCTCTGTCATCAAGAAGGGCTTTAGCCTTTTCACTATAGTCTTCTCTATTCATCACGACGGTTGATCGTCCCTTGTCAGCAGGTAGAATGATAATGCTGTCGTCCATCCTTAGTTCCCTCATAGGCTTTGACTCACTCTACGAAATACATTTGGTTGGTCTGTGTGTGATCGGCAAGTAGGTAACACGCTGTCGGACGAAGTGTTTCATGTCGTCGGATGTTTCACTTCTCACAAGCATAGATTCCAGGGCTGAAATGAAGTCGACAGGATCGGCATCTGCAGTGTTGAAACAAGTCCCATGCTGGAACACTCGTAGTTGCTGCTCTGTAAGCTGCTTAGACGAGATTTTGTGGACCAAGTTTCAGCTTTCCGCGCCTGGTGGTTTTAGCTTAGTCAGTGTCCGTTCCGAAATTTCTCTCTTCTTGGCTTGCGTGTAGTGTGCCACAGCAGAGATCGTCTTCCCAGGATCGGTGGCGATAGAATTGTCGAGAGTGTGGACACACTGCCTTATGTTCTCCTCGATCTCAGCCTTGTACTTCTGCAAACGCCGGGGACAGTCGTCAATCAGAACTCTTGTCATCTGTTTGGCAGATGACTTCGCAGGCACCAAATTAGTCGCTCACGCCGGAAACGAAACAGGCCGAGAATTGATTGAAGCCTGGGCCTCAGATGAGAACTCGGTCAATCGATTTATCGATCTGGCGCCGGCGTACAGAGCCCTTCGTAGTCACCTCCAGTCGTGCGACGTCGGTCGATAATTGGGCCTACGTGCCTTATAACTGCCGTTTGTCCTTTTTTTGCCACTACATCTGACGATAGACTCCTGTACGATACTGAATGCTCAGGATAATAAGCGAAGTGTTCCGGTGCTCGACTCTTCTTCTTCACCTAGGTCAGTATAGGTCAGTATATTTTAAGAGTAATAGGCAATGCCTTTGAAAACCCTATTGTAAACGTTACATGCAATATCTCACTATAAATAAACATGGTAATGAAATTTTGTCAGTAATATACACATTTAACAGAATATTTTTCGTGGAAATGTAGAACCGAAACTTGTGAACATTCACTTGTAGATGATTTCAGTAAAATGTTATGACAGTCATCCGCATTAGCGGTATGAGTATGCAAGGCGTTGGTTTAGCACCACAGAGCTGTTCTGTTCAGACAAGCGATAGTGTCCAAGCAAATATGCATCGAGTCTTTGCTTGAACGTCTCCGTAGTATCCGCCATTATTACGTCCTCGGGAAGCCCGTTCCAGCCACCGACGACTCGCTGTGAAAAACAGTATTTGCGAACGTCCAGGCGGCATTGGGATTCTCTAAGTTTTAGAGAGTTCCCACGCAGGTTTGTTGTTGCGGCCAGGGTGAAGAAATCGTCGGGGTTTAGGGCACATTCCCGGTTCCTCAATATCCGATAGGTCTGCATGAGATCTCCTCGAACCTGCCTGTACTCAAGAGGAAAAAGTTTAAGTTCCCTAAGTCGGCAGTCGTAAGGTAAGGTCCTGAGGCCTTTTACAATTTTTGTTGCTCTCCTCTGAACTCTTTCTAGCAACTTATTGTCTTTTTTTAGCCACGGGCGCCACGCTTGGATTCCATATTCCAGATGCGAGCGAATGAACGCTCCGTATAATTTTCCAAATAACTCTTTGCCTATGTCCACGAAAGATCGTTTAATGGCAAAGAGAACACTAGTTGCACCTGGAACTCGAAATTTCGCCTTCATTCGCGAAATATATTTCATTAGAAACATGGATACACATTTGTTTGCTCATTCAGTAGCACATTACTTATTCTTCTTTTTCTTTTTCGTTTTCTTATGTTTCTAATTTTATCATCAAAGCAAGGTGTTTATTAGTTTTAAAAATGTTTCTAATTTACAGATTTTCTAAAACCGTGAAATGGCTGTCCATAAAACGCCATGTCTCTGCATTTACCGACCGGGCTAGGAAAGTTAGCAATATGGCTCAAATCCACTGCTACATTTTACGAAGTTTATGATGTCTCCTTTTAATATCAGATGAGAATGTATATTTTCCCATACGCTGAAAATATACACTTCGTAGTTACACACCCTGAATTAGAATATGGTGGAAGATCGGTTTCAAAATGATTTAGGAATAAGAAAAGCTCTTGAAATCCGTATCATACTCTTTCCTCGAGCATCACAATTAGATGACGTAATTTTCTACCAAATGAGCAAACAAATGGATATTTGCATTCATATTCTCCATAGAAATAAAATAGAATTGTTTTGGGCATCAAAAACCATGAAAAACTGCTTTCTAATCAAGTTGCCGAAAAAGAAGTTCGTTCAAAAGCTGGCATCCTGAGGTTACTGGATTATTATATAATAATGCTGCCAAATGGTTTGTTTTACAACTCTACTTCATTAATCTTTTTGAATTATAAACGCATTTTGGGATTTTGGTTTTTATTTAATGGGTCAGCTGTACGTCATGCGTTTAGTCAGAGCAAATCCGTAATATACACTCTCGTGCATGCTCAGACGGCGAATTTATGGAGGTTCATGGAATAGGGGAACCGTTGTTGTGCATTCCCTAGTGCCACATAGGCATTTGATCATAATTTTACCATCATGGCCACGAATGAAGCACTGGCTGATGACATTAGCTGCGCATGATTTGGCTTTCAATAAACTGACATTTTAAATACCTGTGTGGTCTTATGATTTCTGTGAAGGCCGACTACCTGTGCTAAGGGCTCATTGGCTGATATTTTGTTAACATCTCTGTAGAGCACTAACTGAAATTCCATCAATGGCGGGACATTAAATTGACAACCGTCTTTCGCCTGTAATAATACCAAAAAGGGTCGATTCCCTCCTCAGGCATCCTTGGCATGTCTTGACATACCAACCAACCCCTCGCGCAGCACTTTACATTGGGTGATCGTCGCTCGTACCTTCCTTATTATTTCTCACCCAGGAGGTATGCTTTGCATGCATCGTCCATCGATGCATAACACTGTGAAATGAGTGATCGCGACCTACTCACAGTCCTGCATTGGCATGATATGCTGGCCTGTACACATATGCATTGGACGAAAACGTCGTCAGCTGCCAGCCTTTTTCTATCTACTCTGCCAGAAATTTAATCACAAAAATCCCAAGAACATCACATGAGTCGTCGCCCACACTTGGGGGCGTGCTGTCTATCAAAGCGGTTCACTGACGCCATATGCATGGCGTCGCCTTGCAAAAAAAATTTTTTTGGGATTTGGAAATCGCTTCTGGCCTTGCAAATTTTTACTTTTTATTTGAATGAGAAGGACTCGGTGGACCATTTTTTCAACTAGCCCGAACTATGAATAGCAAAATTGCGAGAGACGTGTGGAGAGTCTGGTGTGCGAATGAAAAACTAATAAGCGTTTGACTTGGGTGATACAAGCTGAAGGCCCTCATCACGATCGTGTGTCTTGTTTTATATTTTTATTTTCATTTCAAAGTCTAAAAGATGTGTTCCTAACTGTACATACAGTACACGCATATATCGCAAGCATACCTATACAAAGCCTCACTCTTTACTACGGCCGCTGGCTCTGTGATACTGCGCACATAAAACCATACTTATATAGACATTCTAACAGGCTTGTGGAATAGTATACACCGCCACTAGAGCATGAAGCATAATAAACCTGCAGTAACAAGGGGTCGCTCACAGGAATTCATATTAGACCAAAGAAGCCATAACGTTTAGACAAACACCCTGAGCGAGCATAGTAACGAATGCGTTGATCGTATGACTACCGTCTCTGCCGTCGTAAGTTTACAATGGCCTACGAAAACGCAGGATCTCAAAGATGCATATTCGCTTGGCTAAGAGCCCTGACATAATTCAGGGCGGGGTGTCTGTCAACCACATAAGCCAAGATTAGACTGAACGTAAGCCTTCATTTAGACGCAGAGACAGTACTCTCGAATTTCCCTTGCAAGACATTCCGCCGTCTGACCAAGTCAAAATAACTCATTTCCACCTACAGCAGATTTGCTATTCCACAAAATGTTAATTAAAATTTTGGAATGCGCTTTCCACTCGAGAATACAATGAAAGTAAAGTTGCCGTCTTAAGAAATACCGAAAATAGAAACACTTACTACCGAAATGTGCATTTCCATCAAGCATTAAAAATTACCACGGCGGGCACAGTTAACAATATATAAGCAGAGGAAGCATATGAAAGAAAATCATGCCAAAGTAATCATCTTTTACACAATGTTGATTTTATCTAGGGCTGAAAGGAAGCTCATTCCAACGCCGACACTCTGAAGTAACTGAACTACTTCTGGATTGTATTGTGCAGTCATTAATACAGCAACTCTACTTCAGTGCTACTTCCCAGTCGAAAACACATTTCTGAATTTCGGTGGAGATGCAGTGAGATAAAACATCTACTTTTCATGTTAATATGAATAAACAAATGCATATAAAAGACACATTGAGTAACATATTCCGGTGTATTACCGTTCGCTACGTCGAGAACGCGACTGCTGCAATGACCAGTGGAAATTGAGTGAAACTCTGTCGTCCACTTCAAAAGGCTAGGGATAGATACAACTATAATCTTACAACAAACGTGCTCAATAATATTATGATCTATGGTACGGTGTCAAACTCCATGACCAATGATCTCAGTTTTGAAACTCAATGGATCCACACCTGGGGTAGCGTATGGCTGATGGGTGATAAGTCAGAAACGGCCATTCCGATCTCCCTTTGTCTTTGTCGGCATCACATCATTTAATTCTTCCCTTTGTCCATTTAGTAAACAATCAGGGCCTCATTGGATTTTATACCTTAAAAAGTTTAAAAATTTGTTTTACATTTCCAAGCAATACTAGACCTGATTTACCATCACACTTGCGTTCGGAGTTTCAAAAGTTTAAATTGCATATTTGAGGTTTGAAGAAATTCCTTCATTCCTATACGCTAGTAAGTGTCAGGTGGGACTCATAAAATTTTGCTGATATTATTTTCTGCAACAGGGATAACCGGCATTGCGAGCAGAATAGTGAGCAAGCAGACATTCATGGCGTCGATGAGTAGATCTAAAACTGACGTTGGACATGGGTAGCGTGTAAATACAATTAAGCCACATCTGTAAAAGCTCGCTTTTTTGCATCGGTCCAACTTTTGCCGAAGACTTTGTACAACCTGTTGGCTTGGGCGGACAAGTTGTTGAGAGTTATGTAATTGTCGCGAAACCTTTACTGGTGTCGATCGGCCGAGGACGTCAGATGCAGTGGTGTGGATGTTATTTCTCAGTTGACAACCGAATATCCACGGAATCTGCAGTTTTGCATATGTCGGACTAGTTGGCTGCTATAAATATAGACGGGGAGCATAAACATTATGCAGAACAGTGCATTTAACGCAGGCTATTAGCAACCTTTATTTTTGGTGATGAAAATGGGCTCCATTATTATCGTGCTCGCAACGTGCGTGGCCGAGGACGTCCAATGCAGCGGAGTGAATAGCGTTCCTCATGACACTATACAATCTCCACGGCTGTGTTGTAACTGTAAATCTAGAATATTTTGCCGATTAGGTACTGAGTGATTATTAAAAAAACAACTATCGAGCAGACAAATTAGACAGTACATATTCCTCAACTTACCGTAGGTGAGCTAACTCATGAAATGTGGACTGAAATTCCATAATGTGTTTTCGACTCGTAAATATAACCTAAGTAAGGTTTAAAAACTAACCATCTTACCACATAGTTTTATAATAATTCAGTTACCGTGAGGTACCGGCTTTTAAACGAACATCTTCACGGACGTATACAAAATCACACAACATAAAAATGGCTCCTTAACTAGCACAACTCGTTCTAACTGATTTTGGTGCTCTTAAAAATTTAACTTTATTTTATGTAAAAAATGCAAAACCACACATTTTTCTTCTTTTCAACATATTTCAGCGTTAGTTTATCACCACGAACACCGTGGCCTCTTCTTCAAATCACAATAAACTTTGACGATTCTTTATTCCCTCAAATTTTCGGGAAACCTTTACTAAAATGACACTAAGCATTACTTTTCGAAGCACGTAGTAATTCACAAAGTATCTGCTGTTTGCTTCCTTCACATATGCTCATCCCGAAATATGCTGGCATTATTATGCCGCACATGGATCTCATTGAGGCTTCCACGGTGTCGTTTGTTCCTCTAACGGCGCCTCCGCTGCGTTTGAGAATGTCAAACTGCCCTGAACAACGTCATAATTTTGACCTACTCCATCCCAGTCAGACCCCTCATCGTCATGGCCTCCAGTGCTGGAGTCTATGCAAATTCCCAGCAACACTTCTCGGGTTAAATTCGATCCTCGTTTGGTTTGCCAGTAAGTTGTTACCCTCGACAACGCACTGTAACACAGTTAAACGGAGGAGTCCGACAGCTTGCTCAGTTGTATAGCACTTTGGTCAGTTACGTGAGCAAAGGCATTTCGCCTAGTTCAAGGACCCCAAACCCATTTCTTCCGTTCTCTATTCGCATTCTAACTCAACATTTAACCATATGTAGTGTAGGCGGCTAGCTCATGAAATGTCAACCAAAATGCCGAAATGATTTTTATAGGATTCTACAATTGAGTTCATCTGCCGCAATCCTTTTTTAGGAAACCCATTTCTCACACTCCTGTATCGTTTTGATATGCCGTCATCCACTTCTCGTGGATTTGAGTCTTCTAGAAATCGCCTTGTCCCTCTGACCACCTAGACAGCTGATTTAAAACTGGGGTTTCACCAATATGAAAATCTCAATCACGGTGTGGGGGCGAACAGCTTATGAAAGAACGAACAGG
>CACRXP010000575.1:70554-102871 GCA_902702965.1 Spirometra erinaceieuropaei
TCACCATATCTAACTTCTCCTTACCTATGCCTAGACTGATGAACTTATATTGAAAGGCTGTACCGTCCAACGACATCGCTGTACGACGTACGAGCTCCGGTTAACCGTCTGCTACAGAAGCAGGCTCCCTGATGCCGGAGATTCCACTGTAAATAAGCCTTACTAACGTCGATGCTGAGTTCAGATCTGCTGCACACGTATTTCTACCCGACGCTGCCTATCGTTGTTGCTGTAGATGCTTCCAACCACGGAGTTGTGCCGTTATCCCGTACAGTTTTTCTGATAATTCTAAAAAGGCAGGCTAACCCCTGCGGAGAAGATCTACGGACAAGTAGATAAAGAACCTGTACCCCACCTCTTTGTCTTCATTAGGGTTCCATAAGCTGTTGTACGGTGGCCGCTTCACGTTTTCTACGGACCACAAACCATTGCTGACAATCTTCGGTTCGAAGAAGGGCGATCATCGCTAGCTTTACCTCCACCGAGCATCGCTATCTGTGGTTGACTCCCGCGTCATGTTTGCAGACGCTGTGGTGATCCCATCTTCCCTCCGACCCTCTGTACTACGCCAGTTCTGTGCTAACCACGCTGGTACCAGTCGAGTAAAGTCTGTTGCTCGCAGTTTTGCTTACTGGCCGGATATCGACGGCGACATCAATGACGTGGTTCGACGCTGTTTCCGATGCCAGCAAGTGGCCAGGATGCCGCATCGTCAACCTCCAATACCATGGCAATCACAGGAGAGACCGTGGTCACACGTGCATATCGAATTCGCTGGCCCAATTAACGCAGTCTCCTATCTAATCTTGGTTGACGCCTACTCGAAGTGGCCCGAGATAGCTCAACTGAATTCAGCGACCGCATCTGCCACTATCGTCTTCCTACGATGCATCTTTAGCCATCATGGCTTACCAGAAGACTTAGTTTCAGATAATGACTCTCAGTTTACATCGTCGCCGTCTGAGGATTTCTGCCGTCAGCAAATCATCCAGCATCTTCGCTCACCACCGTACCATCCTCAGGCTAACGGTCAGGCGGAGCGTTTTGTCGTCACGTTTAAGAGAGCACACGGGGAGGGGACCACGGACAAAATAGTCCAGACGATGATACGATGAACCGGGGAGGACCACTATCTTTGTGCACATTTGGAAGAACGTAGAATCTGATCAGTGCCGTTTCTTGCAGTCTCGACACGCGTCAGTCGATCGGTAATATTGCACCTGAGTTCTCCATTGCCAACAGTGTCGCCTAGATCTCGCGTGTCAGCGTTTTAAGGGGCAGGATTCGCATTGGACATAGGACTGAAGTTCCTCCAAAGGGGTTCGGCTATCCGAATGTAATGTGTCCTGCCTAATACGAACATAGAACGCCCCTTTTCCGCTTGTCCGCAGGCATGATAACGAGATCGCTGTCGAGTTTGGTTTTTTTAGTACATCACGTTATATCTTGGAATGTACGTGGCGCGGATGACACATGGCGTCAAATAATGTTCTTCGATTCATTTGCCGCTTCTGTCAGGTTGAGGATTGACTCCACTGTTGTAATCACGTTTGCAGGTTTGGCATAGGCTGTGTTAAATCTAGCCTCATGTCTTACCATCGGCATTTGTTCCCCTGCCGGTTACGTTGACGACATGTGGTGCACCAGTCTGTAGTTATTCGATGATGGTGGATTGGGCAGCTTACGGAATTTGTTCTCTAGTACTGCTTCCTTTGCCGCTCTCTGTTTGCCGTTTCCGTAGGTCACCCACTGCTGAAGCAGTTTTGTACCATTCTCCACCATGGACATTCAGTCCTGAAAGAGCACTCTGATTATTCGTCTGTGGCGCTGGAATAATCCGCGTCTCGCCATCTCTGTGGTAACGAGGAGTTTGCATGAAGCAAGCTTAGGCAACAGAGCATTCTCGGAACGCCTGTGTAGAAATTGAATCTGCGTATATGTAGACGACTCCCTAATGTTAAAAATTTCCTACTGTAGAGCGGATGAGGGCGCATCGAGCCCGAAGGGATTTCTGTCGATATCGAACACGGATGATTTAATTGCGACATTAAACGAATCTGGTGCGGACCAACGAGCCATCATCGCCTCCAAACCAACCCAAGCGGTGATTGCAAGAGTTGTTAATTATAGTACGAATGTGGCCCCATGGCTGATAAGTACTATAAATACTGCAATCTGTGTGCCTCCACTACATTTAACTGCAACCAGCGATGGTGATGGGTTCGAGTTAGGCCAGTAACCGCATTGTCCCCCTGATCGCAACTTCTTTTTTTCTTCTGAAAGCATGGTTGCATTTGAATCGTCAGGGCAATATGTCTGTGGTTTCCGAGATCAACTCTTATTCTCCTATCTATAAAGCATTTGATTTTTTACTCGAAAATATCGTTTGCTTTCAGTTTGCATATGACAGTCGCCTCACAGTCGTCAGCGTGGCCGCTAATTACTACTCTTCGCAGTCCGCTGTTTGAACCGCGTGTGACTTGCCGTCGGCCAATCAAGTGATCAGCGTCAATCGATGCAGAAACCTACGCTGATTGACAGTGATTGGACAATGCTCCGATAAAGGCACATTCTTTGCGGAGGAACTAACAACACAAAACTGTTGGAAACGGCTGTAAAAAAGAATTGATGTCGGCGACCCCTGAGCCGCATGCTCACAAACATCGTCTCGACTTTCATGGTTTCGTTTGTCCCCTACGCAGACAACTTCGCTGCACTTGTCGCGTAAAAAGCTGCCTTGGTCGACGTCACAATTTTGGCAAACATTTCCTTTCGGCCGCACCTATCACCTCCATCGTCGACGTCTCTAGTACTGAATTCTAATCTTTCTCCACCATAGATTAATCATTCGCGTCATTGCGCTATGACACAGTTGGACGAAGGGTCCTGACCGTCTGTTAAGCCGTGAAACGCCGACGACCCTCTCATGAGGGCAGGCACTTCACCTAGTCCAAGGACCACAAGTCCATTTCCTTCGCTCTACGAATGCACACGGACTAGCTAAACAATCACGAGATCCGACAACTCTGCTTAATCATCTCACTTCACCCTCATTTTGGCAGGCCATGAATTGAGGTCGCTAACGGGCTCTGCGCAAAGCCTGCATTCGTCATGTGCAACTCTCTGCCGCCATTAACCTCAGTGATATAGCTTTCGAGGACTGCCGTATTCGTTCTAATCTGTGACGAGGACGCCGCAGTTGCAGTCAGACAGTATATACAGTGGGGATGCTCTTTCTCCTGGAATATGGTCTGACATTCTGAAATAAGTTTTTAGTCTCGAAATGCTACGTTAGGATGGTTGCAATACGAATTATCATGTCGCATAACGTTAAGGTAAACTAGTCACGCCAGGATGCTTGCTTTCAAATGGGTTCCTTATTGTCCGCCTGCACAAACTATTTTCCGTAAAAAAATGTTTATTTAAATAGAGTGAAGCTTTGCCATTTTTTGATACCCTTAAAATTTCAAATATATTTTAAAATAAATTTGCGCATACATATTATTTATGTTGCTCTAATCGCACTAATTTACGTCTTTTTTAAAATATGGGTAAGGTTGCAGTTGGTAGCCAGACATTATACGTTGATACTGTCGACGTGCGTACTTGTTATCAGTAGGTGTGGTTACCTTGTCTAGGAAACTTGTTATCAGTAGGTGTGCTCTTACTGAGTTAGGCAGGTCGCAGGTTCCGGTCAGGCTGTTGGATTTAGTGATGAGGGTTAGGGTTGGGCGTAGGTTAAGTTTTATGATTAGGGTTTGCGTTTAAGGATCTGGTTTTAGTGTTAGGGTTAGGGTTCAGGTTCCCGTTAGGGTTACGATTAAGGTTAACTTTAGGGTTAGGGTGAGACTTTAGGTTAGGGTTAGGGTTGAGGTTAGGATAAGGTTGGGGTTAGGGTGAAGCTTACGATTAGGGTCAGGCCTAAGGTTAGGGTTAGGGTCTGGCTTGCGGTTAGGGTTAGTGTAAGGTTATGGTTAGGGTGTGGCTTTAGTCTAGGGTTAGGCTTTGGCTTAAGGCTAGGGTGAGGCTTAAGATTAGGTTTAGGGTTTGACTTAAGTTTAGGGTTAGGTCTTGGCTTAAAGATAGTGTAAGCGTCGAGGTTAGGTTTAGGGTTAAGCCTGGGGTTAGAGTGAAGCTTAAGCTCAGGGTCAGGGTTTGGCTTAAGGTTAAGGGTAGGGTTAGCGTTAGGGTTAGGTTTAAGGTTAGGGTTAACGTTAGGTTTATGGTTAGGGTTAAGTTTAGGTTTAGCGTTAGGCTCAATTTTTGGGTTAGGGTTTGGCTTAATGTTAGGGTTAGGGTCATGCTTGGGGTTAGGGTGAAGTTTACTTTTAGGGCTAGGGTTTGGCATCACGTCAGGGTTACGGTTAACCTTAGGGTTATTTTTCAGATCACGGTTAGGTTTAAGTTTGGGGTTAGAGCGAAGCTTAAGGTTAGAGTTTGGCTTAAGTTTGGGGTTAGGTTTGAAGTTAGCGTTAGGGTAATAGTTGGATTTATGCTTTCGATTGAATTTAGGGTTAGGTTTTAGGTTGGGTATATGGTTACATTTGGGGTTAGAGTGAAGCTTACGGTTAGGGTCAGGGTTTGTCTTAAGTTTGGGGCTAGATTTGAGGTTAGCCCTGGGGTTATAGTTGGGTTTATGGTTTGGATTGAGCTTAGGGTTAGGTTTAAGGTTGGGTTTATGGTTAAGGTTAGGGTAAGGGTTTGGCCGAATGTTGGTTTTAGGATTAAGTTTAGTGTTAGGTTTATTATAAGGGTCAGTATCAAGGCTATGCTTAGGATTGTGGAAAGGTTTTGATTTAGTTTTAGGATTTTGGTTACGTTTCGCTTTTGAGGCTGATGCTTACACCTTTCGGTTGAGGTCAGTGTTGGATTTTATGGTTAAACGTAGAGTTCAAATTTCTGCCATTATTCCACTTACTTGAAACTTCCCGGCCCATTCCCTGGCAACTTTATTTTTTCCTAGAAAATTCAGCATTCCTCTACCAGCCCTTCCATCTTCCCCACCCATATAACCCCCTTTCCCACTATTCCCGTACGACAGGGACCTGGCTGTCGGCCTCCCCATTCCTGTCTACCAACTGCGATCTAACCAAAATATGCAATTTGTTCTAGAAGTAGAAGCTGTATAATTTTAGGGCAAAGTAACTCATGATTTTTTATAGGCCAGGAGGAAGAGGACATATAAGACTCAGAAAAGATTTTGACGGGTGTGGACCATGTTGTCTACTTTATATGCAACTAAAATAGATGTGCTGGTGCGTTGCTGTATGACTGGACGTTTCACTGTCTTAAAAATCTCATAATAATTAACTTTTGTAAACAGAAAAAATACTGCTTATTCAAATAAAACACTTGGAGACGACGAAACGTCCTACCGACTGAGTAAAAGATAAATCATTTCTGCACGTTTTCTGTGAAATAGGTTTAAATATATAAGGGCATTAAGAATAAATAGGAAAAAGCTTTACTCTCTTTAAATGGCCATTTATCGCGGAATATAAATTCCGCAAGTTGTTGAGTAAGGAGCTCTTTCTATCTAGTCTGATACAAATTTTATCATGACAATCCCAGGAACATCACATGAGTGGCCGCCCACATTTAGGGGCGTGCTGTCAATTAAATCCGGTTCGCTGACGCCATAAGCACGGCGTCGCCTAGCAAAAACGTTTTCTTCGGGATTTGGCAATCGCTTCTTGCCCTGCATACTTTTAATTTTATTTGAATGAGAAGGAGGCGAAGACTCTTTTTTCAACTTCCTCTAACTGTGAAGAGCAAAATCTGTGAGAGACGTTGGGAGACCTTACTGTATGAATGAAAAACCAATGAGCGTTTACCGTGGAACGTACGAGCTGCAGGCCCTCATCACGAAAATGAGTCTTATTTCATACTTTCGTTTATATTTGAACGTCTGAAAGATGCGCTCAGAACTGTACTCACATTACACGCATATATCACATGCATACTCATACAGAGACTCATTCTTCACTAGGGCCGCTGGCTCTGGCATTATGCCCATGTCAATGCTACTGATGTAGACTTTCTGATGAGTAGACTTTGTCAGGTTAGTGGAATAGGATACACCACTAATGGAGCATAAAACAAGAAAGTCGAGCAACAACAAGTGATCGCTGACAGGAGTTCATATTTGACCAGCGTAGTCGGAAGGCTCATACGAACACTCTGAGCGTGCATAAGCACGAATATGGTGATTGTATGACTAGCGCCTCTGCCGTCGTAATTGTACGATAGTTTACAAAAACCGCTTCATCCTAACGATCCATATTAGGTAGGCTAACAGCCCTGACAGACTTCAGCGCAGGGTTTCTGTCAACCAGGTGAGCATGGATTGGTCCGAACGTTAGCCACTACGCAGTGCTCTGGAATCTGCGTTACATGACACTCCGCATTCTGACCAAGTCAAAATAATTCATTTCCACCTACAGAAGATGGTCTATTCCACAAAATGTTAATCGGAATTCCGGAATGTGTTTTCGACTTGAAAAGACTACAGAAGTACAGTTGCAGCAGTATTGATCATGCTGAAGTATTTCAAAATATTTCGAAAATATCAGAATGTTAGTTTTTGACCGAGCTTATTTTCGTGAGTGGCCACGATAAACACCTTGCAAAAGATTATTACAGTCATATGCAAGACCTCTTCTCATTGCTTTACGTCTTCCTTAAGAATGTGAACATCGTTTATGGAAAAAATGCAGAGCGTAGTGTCTGCAGGTAGCCGAAATTATCTCGCTTGATATGACTTAAATATTTTTTGATTATCTTGCACGGCATATAATATCACTAGTCTAATTAAGTCATCGCCTTGAACCTAAAACTCCGATTATCACTTCATGAGTTAGCACGTCTACTGTACATAGTAATAGTATAGTAATAGTATAGTATATAGTATAGTATAGTAATAGTATAGTATAGTAATAGTATACGTTAATACGCATACGGATGGATATCGTTAAGCGCAATATTGTTAGTCAAATTTGGGCTCAGGAGACTATCAAATAACGTAAGGACGGAGTAAATATTTCCTGTGCGAATAATGAGCTCCAGAATGATTTAGCCATAATTTATATTCCAGTTTGCATACGTCGGCTGCAGAAACAGTTAAAACTCCAATTTTTATCGGAATTCTTTAAGAATTTTGAAACTAGAAGCGGTGGATTTTCCGTGTTGAGAAAATCCTAAATTGCTAAACTTTATTAAAGGCACCATGTAGAATTCATAAATGCTGACTAACTGAAACTTCGGAATGCGCGTTCGATTAGAAAGTGAGTACTAAAGTAATGCTGCAAAGGTTGTTATTATGCTTCAGAATTTCAGGATATTTCCATACCATTAGCTTGTGGTGTCTGAAAGAGCTTTTTTCCATCCGTCGTTGGGATAAATGTTACGAAATTACTACATATTTCGCATTGTTAAAAGTAATCATTTTTAAAATGTGATATTTCTGCGGGTAAACGCATGGGTTGCATTCGAAAGCCAACACTCTGGTGTCATTCAATCATTTCTTAAGTATGCCGGAAGTTAATTTTTGTTGCATTTCTTCTTACGTAATATTTTCCAAACGAATACGCAGTCCCAAACTCTCCTTATCATTTATTTAGTCCACACTTCCACTTACAGAATATTGTAAATCAAAATAGGGTATTAGTAGACATATTAACTGCATCGTACGGAATACGTTCAAATATGTTCAGACTATGAGAGAAAGGATTGTTGCAAGGATTGGGTAAAACGTCGCTGTACATTTCCAGCTGTTGTGAAAATAATGTGTCTCAGAACGATTCGGTCGTAACGTTGCCTTCTTGGCAGTGCTTTGGCTGCATACGTACATACTTCGATTTCAAACAATTCTGATTCCCTATTTGTTATCACCCACCATTCGGGATTTCCATCCCATTTTTTCAACTAGCCCGAACTGTGAATAGCAATACTTGGAGAGTCTAGTGTGCGAATGAAAAATTAATGAACGTTTGACGAGGGAGGTATAAGCTTCAGACCTTCGTTACGAAGATGAATCTTGTTTTGTACTTTCATTTACATCTCAAAGTCTGAAAAATGTCCTCTTAACTCTACTTACATGAAGCACATATATCGTAATTATACCCATACCGAGACTCACTCTTTACTACGGCCGCTGGCTCTGTGATTATGCCCATGTAAATCCTACTGATTTGTACATTTATATAAGTATTCTTGTGCAGTCTCGTGGAATAGTATACACCAGCACTGGAGCATGAAACAAGAAAAACCGGTGATCGCTGACAGGAATTCATATTATATCAGCGTAGCCAGAAGTTCTATACAAACATTCTGAGCGAGAATAAGAACGAATATGCTGATCGTATGACAACCGTTTTTGTCGTCGTATGTTTACGAAACCGCAACATCCAAACGATGCTTATTAGGTACGCTAACATCGCTGACAGAATTTCTGGACGGGTTGTCTGTTAACCAGATCAACCTGGATTGAACTGGCCGTTAGCCTTGATTAAGACACTAGACTAGTCGCCTTTGCCCAAATCAAAATAATTCCTTGTTATCTGGCATAGATGAGCTATTTCAGGAAAGGTTAATTAACAATCTGCGACGCGCTTTCGATTCAAACAGACTACAAAAGTATAGCTGCAACATTACTGACAATGCTGCAAAATTTCAAAATATTTCAATGATAGCAGTATGTTCGTTTGTGATCGGGCTTATTTCCGTCGGTCGCCAAGATAACCACTTTGTAAAAATGAGTAAGCTTTTTGTATTTGTCTTCCTTTATTTGATTTTGGATGTCCTCAAGAATGTGAATGTATTTTTTGGCAAAAATGCAGACCATAGTTTCTGCAGGTAACAGAAAGTATGTCGCTTAAAAGCCGTAACCCTGATGTGACATGCAATTTATTTCACTGCTCTACTTAAGTAATAGTTTCGAGCCGACAACGCATTTTTGAAAGTTGTTTATCAATTCATCAGCTAGCCCCTCCATTGCGCATAGTAAATTAAGAAATAATATAGCGTTAATATACAAACTGATTGACATCTTTAAGCGCAATCTTGTTGGTCATGCTTGGCCCAGGGCACTGTGAAATGACCTAAGGATTGGGTAAAACTATGCCGTAAATTTCCAGGTGTCGTGTGAATAAGGTGCTCCAGATAATTTTGGACATAATAATATGCGCTTGCCGCTTTGACATTTTAATGGCAGGTTAAGCGACAGGGCTTAACTGCCTCATCCACTGTCAGGAAACATTGTATGTGTTAGATGTGAAACCCTGCGACCACTGGCAGGAGTTTGACTTTGGCAAAAGAAGCTTGACGGTTTCTGCAAATGTCGTCTATAAGAAAAGAATGGTCACCAATGCTGCCGTCGTAAGTTGTCAGTATAGGATAAAACTGCTGCACCCCACTTATACGAATTATTTGGCAGGGAATCTCCGACATACCTCGACGTGGTGGTTGCTGTGTAGCCAAAAGAGTTTCAGGCACGGACTGAATTTCGATTTGAATATGTGAGCTGAAATCTATCAGCCACAGTATATATGCTTATTCTCTTGAAATGTGTTTTCGGTCTTAGAGTTGTAATACAAATTGTCATGAAACATAAAGTTAAGGTACACTGGTCACGTAAGGACGTTTGCTTTCTAACGTTTTCCGTATTGACCGCCTGCGTTAACTCCTGTCCGTAAAAAATGAATATTTAAATAGCCTGCTTTCTAACGTTTTTGATGCCCTTGAAAGTTTAAATATATTTCAAAAAAATGTGCGAATATATTTTTTTTATTTTTCTCTGATTGTAGCAGATTGCGACTTCTTTAAAATATGCAATCTGTTTTCGACCTACAGGCTGCATACTTTTTCTGCAAGGAAATTCATGCATTTCTATAGGCCATTAGGTACAGGACAAATGGAACTCAGAAAATGTTATAATGAACGTAGACAAAGATGTCTACTTTATACGCAGGAATAATCAATGTGTTGACGCGTTGTTGTATGATGGGACATTTCACAGTCTTAAAAATCTCATAATAATAAAATATTTTTCAACAGAACATGCTCCTTTTCTAAAGACAGCATTTGAAGAAAAAATAACTTCCTACTGAATGAGCAGAAAAAAGAGCATTTTGCATGTTTTCTGTGAAATAGATCTGAATATATAAGGGCATCGCGAATACATTGCAAAAGCGTCAATCTAAATAAATGGCCGTTTACCAAGGAAGATACATTACGTATGTGGTTGAAAAAGGAGATCTTGCCGATAGAAGCGAGGAAACGAGTCGCAAGAAGTAGTCTTGAAGAAGGAGACGCGATCGCTGGGACAAGAGCTTTATTGGCCTGACGTTTGGGATTCCTACTCGAACCCATCATCAGAGACAAAGCAGATACGGGTGGTTCATGCATAAGGGGCTGCAGTTTTTATTGTATGTGATCGCCATGCTACCGCATACATCTGAATGTTCACGGCTCCAACCTTCATCTGAGATCTTTGCACGTGGCGTGATCACTGTTTGATGATCGACATTTGTGTCATTACTTGCTGCAATTTCATCACATGCGGTGGATGTTCGTGTGATGGCTGCTCAAA
The DNA here is from genome assembly GCA_902702965.1 of Spirometra erinaceieuropaei. NCBI lineage: Eukaryota > Metazoa > Platyhelminthes > Cestoda > Diphyllobothriidea > Diphyllobothriidae > Spirometra > Spirometra erinaceieuropaei. The sequence goes on from CACRXP010000575.1 coordinate 81,143, forward strand.
CAGCTGATCCACGGGACATGGAGTTTGGAAAAGCGATCACTTGTGCGCTCGCTGCTTGGCTAATTACTCAGCCTAGACGAAGTCTCAGCATCGAGTATGGAAGGGGAAGTTCATGGCAATTGTAAATGGACTGGGGGCCAGTAAACCATGACTCATGCAGCTCCCGGCTCTTGCAAGAATTTCGGCCTCGTCGAATTCGAAAGCGTGGCTGGATCTCGACGAATGAACCGCAACTTAAGAGCTGGCGTCAATTCTCCGCACCGCTACAGCGTGCTCGCCACTCTCGTTCGGAGTTTTCTTCAGGTTCTTCCAACGCAGTTTCTTTGTCCGCAACTGCACCAGAGCCGATAAAGGACTCCAGGCGTTTCTAGCCGTGGCAGCAGGTCTTTCGGTCTCACTACCTGACGCCTGAGGGTTGCCTCCGGTCTGTGTTAAACTCCAAACTCAAGTGGTGCAAGAAAGCGGCCGATAGCTTCCAAAACGTTTTTGATTTTTTGGTGTTCGTGCGGTTAGGCCTTTCGTCTCTTTTGCGTATGCACTGGTGAACAAAGTTGCGCGGGTAGCCATTGGCTTTGAAGACCCGTCGCTGTTATTGTAGTTCGGCAATCCTGTCTTCCGTCTCACTTCAATGCGTTTCTACACGCCCATAGAACGTCCTTACACAACTGCGGTTGTAACTGATTGGGTTGTTGTTGTTGAAGTTCACTACTTGCATCGTATTTGTCGCTTTACTGAACACATTGGTTTTTAGTCGACCACAATCTTTGCGGCATACGAGGACATCCAGGAAGGCCAGCTATTTGTTCTCTTCCTTCTCCATTGTAAATTGTGTTTCCGGAAAGATTGCATTTAGATGTTCCATGAATAGCAGCTGTTGATCCCGGTCGATAACGACGAAGGTATCATCCACAGACCAGTCCTACAAATTCGGCCTCTGGTTTTGGAAGGCCAGCGACTCTAAAAGTTGCAGGACAGCCTCGGCAATGAATCCCGAAATCGGCGAACCCATTGGTGTGTCCTTCACCTGTTCGTAGATTGTTCTGTCTAACGTGAAGTAGGTCCTGAGACAGAACAGCAGGAGCTGAAGGGTTTGGATGTGTGCAAGACGACTCGCCGTTTTATCGTAGTTTCTTTGTATAAGCAATTCTATTGTCCCAATCGCCAGGTTCTGGGGAATAGAAGAAAAATGGACGTTACATCAAAAGATACCATGAACTTACGGAGGCCATAGGATTGGTCTAAAGACCTACCTTCTGCTCTCGCCATGCGTCTGTCGGTCGGTGTTATTGCACATGAGTACTCTAAGGCCAACAACGTCGCATTTATTTCGCGTGTCTGCTCTTTTACAGGGTTCTTTGAACAAAGAACATAGAATTGGCGGTCCTCCAGCAAACCTTTGGCATTTTGAAGGTAGTCTGTCCTGTCCAGTACAACCATTAGTCGCTTCTTGTTCCCTATCACGATGAACAGCTCTTTGTCGTTCTGGAGTTCTATGAGCTCAGCACATTCGACTTTGGAAATGACTTCCCCCTCTTTCTACCTAGTCTGGCAGAAATTGCATCACGAAAAGGCCAGGAACATCACATGAGTCGCCGCCCACATTTGGAGGCGTACTGCTTATCAAAGCGGGTTCACTGACGCCATATTCATAGCGTCGCCTAGCAAAACAATTTGTTCGGGATTTGTCCATCGCTTCTTATCCTGCATATTTTTACTTGTATTTGAATTTTAATGACTCGGAGGACCAATTGTTTTTCAAATAGCCCGACCTGTGAATAGCTAAACTGCGAGAGACCTATGGGAAATCCTAGTGTGCAAATGGAAAACTACTAAGCGCTTGTCGTGGGAAGTTTCAGATGCAGGCTTTCATCAAGAGAATGTGTCTTGATTTATACTTTCATTTACATCACAAGTTCTGAAACATATACTCCAAACCGTACTCGCATTACGCGCATATATCACAAGAGTACCCATACGAAGACTCACACTTTACTACGGCCGTTGGCTCTGTGATTATCCCCATGTAATCCTCGCTGATGCCATGCTTGTGGAGTAGTATCTATCACTAGAGCATAAAGCAAGAATGACGAGTAGTGACAAGGCACCGCTGACAGGAATTCATATTTGGCCGCCGTAGACAGAAGGCTTATACAAACACCCTGAGCGAGCATAAGAGCGAATATGCTGATCGTATAACGATCATTTTTATCATTGTAAGTTGTTAGTAGCCCGGAAAACTGCAGCATCGCAGCGATGCATTTAGATAGTCTGGCAGTCCAGATAGACCTCGGCACGGAAGATACTGTTAACCAGATAAGTCTGGATTTGACTTGACGTAAGTCTTGATTTAGACTCAAACATAGTGCTCTGTAATTTGCTTTGTAAGATGTTCCGTCCTTTGTCCAAGTCAGAATAATACATCGCCACCTGCAGTAGATGTGCTAATTCACGAATCATAGTGCCAAATGAAAAAATACTAAGCGCTTGACATAAAAAACGTAACCATCTTTTAAAAAGTGCGTATCGTGGTGACCCGCGAAAAAAGCACGATCAAAAACTAACATTCTGATATTTTCGAAATAATTTCAACCGCTGCCGCATGATCCATAATGTTGCAACATTATCTTTTCAGTGTTTTGGAGATGGAAACGGATTCCAGAATTTCGATAAGCATCTTGTGAATTAGCACATCTACTCTAGGTGGCCACGAATTATCCTGAATTGCCCCAAAGGCGGATCATTATGCAAATATAATCATGCAAGACTAAATCAATGCATACGTCGAGTCCTATCCATGCTTGCCTGGTTAACAGTACCTTCCGCGTTCTATCAGGGCTGTTAGGTCATCTAATATGTATCGTCTGGCATGCTGCCCTTGTATAGAATAACAAAACTTATAATGGCGGAGATAATAACTATCGTATCAGGATATTCGTTCTTATGATCCTTCATGATGTTTAGATAAACCTTCTGGCTACGGTGGTCAAATATGAACTCCAGTCGAGGATTACTTGTCAATGCTCGTCTTTCTTGCTTGATGTTCTACTGGTGGTTTATACTATCGCGCAAGCCTCACATAGCTTACTTATCAGAATGTCTATATCAGTAGGCTTTACATGGGCATAATTACAGAACCAGCGGCCGTGGTAAAGAGAGCGTCTCTGTATGCGTATGCTCGTGCTATATGACGGTAGTGTGAGTACAGTAAGAAGCGCATATTTCAGACTTTGGGATGTAAATGAAATTATGCATCAAGACGCATTGCCGTGATGAGGGCCTGCAACTCCCACGTTAAACGTTGGTTGGTTTTTTATCCGCACACTACGATCTCCCATTCGTCCCTCACAGTTTTGCTAATCTTAGCTCAGGCTTGTTGAAAAAAATGGCCCTCCGTGTCCTTTCACCCAAATAAAATTAAAATTATGCAGAACCAGAAGCGATTGCCAAAACCCAAACATAACTTTCTGTGCTGAGACACCGTGCATATGGCATCAGCGATGCGGATTTGATTGACAGCACGCCCCAAAAGGGGGTGACGACTCATGTGATGTTCTTGGGATTTTCATGATAGAGTTTCTGTCTGACTAGATGGAAGGAGCGGGAAGTAATTTCCAAGGTCGAACTTGATGCGCTTAGAGAAATCCAGAAGGACAACGACCTGGTCTTCGTGCCATCTGACAAGAGGCGCTCTATGGTTGCATTGGTCTGGACAGAAAATCTAGTTTTGTTAAAGTCAAACTACTGCCAGTGGTTCTAGGTTTTCGTATCTATCACATGCAAAGTTTCCTGACAATGGATGAGGCAGATGAGCTTAGTCGTTCAACGTGCCCTTAAAATGTCAAAGTGGCAAACACATGGCCTTGATGAGGAATAATCTGGCAGAGCAATGTAAAGGCCAGCCTTTGTACAGTGCTGCATAAGAGGTTGGTCTGTGTTCCTGACATACCTAGGAAGTTGGAGGAAAAAAGTCAAGCCTATTTGTGGTTTCGACATGTAGGGGTTGAGCTGTAGTGAGTTGTTTTGGAAATTTATCCTATATAAACTACGTCAGTACAGAGGTATTGACAACATCATTCACAAATGCGGAACTTGGTTGGTTGTCGTTTGAAAGCAGAATCAAGTAAAACCACTGGGCGCCCACGATTGATATTCTCAGTAAGAGGAATGTGAAGTTATGATGAATAAGGAGCTATTATTCTATCTAATCTGACATAATTTCTATCATGAACATCTTTTGAACATCACATAAGTCGTCGCCCACATTTTGGGGGGTTGGGGCGCAGTATCAAGCAAATCGGCTTCGTTGACGCCATATGCATTCATCGCTGACATACTTCAGCTTCGAAGAATATCGCACGCGTACACTGGCGAAGTTGTTGGCCATACGATCTGCATATTCGTTCCCATGATCGCTTAGGGTGATTGTATAAGCATTCCGGCTACGTTGGTCTAATAAAGACTCCTGTCACCGGCCTATCTTTATTGCTCGTCTTTCTTGTTTCGTGCTCCAGTGGTGGTGTATACTATTCCACAAGCCTGACAAAGTTTACTTAGCAGAATGTCTATATCAGTAGGATTTACAAGGACATAATACTAGAGCCAGCGACCGTGGTAAAGAATGCGTCACTGTAGGGCTATGCTTGTAATATATGCGTGTAGTATGAGTACAGTTTAGACCGCATATTTCGGAATTTGAAATGTAAATGAAAGTATGAAACAAGATCATTTTGTGGTTATGAGGGCCTGCAGCTTGTACATCCCACGCTAAACGCTCCTTGGTTTTTCATTCGCACTCTACGGTCTGCCATACGTCTCTCACAGTTTTGCTAATCCTAGTTCAGGCAAAGTGAAAAAATGGTTTTCGAGTCCTTCTGATGTAATTAAAAAGAAAACGTATGGAGGGCCTGAAGGGATTGCCAAATCCCTAACAAATCTTTTTGTAAAACGACGCCGTGCATATGACGTCAGCGAGACGAATTTAATTGGGAGGACGCCCCTAAATGTGGGCGACGACTCATGTGATGTTCTTGGGATTTTCATGATGCAATTTTTGTCAGACGAGAAAGAAAGAGGCCCTTATTTAACCACATTCATTATATATATTCCGCGACAAATGGCCATTTAAGTGGTATTAGGCTTTTTCCATTTATTCTCGATGTCATTCTTAATTCAAATCTACTTTACAGAAAGCATTCAATAATGCTATTCTTTTTTCTGAATCCGTAGAACGTTATGTTCTCTTCGAATGCTTTATTTGAAAAAGGGGTATTTTTCTGTTAATGTATTATATTATTATGAAATATACAACCCTACAGCAGCGCACCAACAAAATCATTATTGCTGCATATAAGGTAGGCAACATGATCCACATCCGTCAGAAACCTTTCTGAGCCCTACATGTCCTCTTCCTATTGGCCTATAGAAATGCACAAATTTCGTTCCGCGAAAAGTAAACAGCCTGTCCTTCGAGAACAAAGTGCATATTTTAAAGAAGACGTAATTTGGTAAAATAAACGCAACTAAAATAATATGCATGCGCACATTTTCCGTAAAATGTATTCGAACATGTAAAGGTAGCAATAATAGCGAAAATTCACGCTTTTTAATAGCCATTTTTACGGAGCATTGTTTGAGCAGGCTGTCAATAAGGAACACATTTTGAATGCAAGCATCCTGGCGTGACTAGAGGATCTTAACGTTATGCGATATGATGATTCGTAATACAACCCTACCTAAGTAGTCTTAAGGTACTGAAAACACATTAAGAATTACAGACGATATTTCAGGAGAGAGAGCATCTCTACGTATATGCTGCCTGATTGCAACTGCGCTGTCCACGTCACAGCTATATTGGTGGGGTTAATGGCGGCAGAGTGTTGCATTTGACGAATGTAGGTTTTGAGCAGCGCGCGTCAGCGACCTCACTCCATAGTCTGTTGATATGAGGGTCAAGTGAGATAATTTAGCAGAGTTGTCGGATCTCGGGAGTGTTCAGCTAGGCCGTGTGCAAACGTAGAGCGAAAAAAATGGACTTGGACTAGGTGGTGTGCCTGCCCTCATGAGAATGTCGCAGGCATTCGCAGCTAAGCAGCCGGTCAGGACCCTTCGTCTACCTGTGTCATAGCGTATTGACGCGAATGATATATGTTTAAAAGAGAAAGATTGCTACAGGCGTAGACGATGACGGTAAAAGGTGTTAGCGGGACGGAATTTTTTAAAATTTCTACGCCGCCTAAGGCAGCTTTTAAGTTGTCCACTGCAGCCAAAGTGTCTTCGTAGGGGACAAACAAAACGATGGACGCCGAGACGATGTTCTTGAGCACGAGGATCAGGAATCGATGGTAGAAATTCTTTTTTACAGCCGTTTTCAGCAGTCTTGTGTTGTTAGTTCCTTCGCGAAGAATGTGCCTTTATCGGAGCATTGTCCGACCGCCGCCAATCAGTGTAAGTTTCATCCTCGATTGGCACTGATCATACGATTGGCCGACGACAAGTCGCACGCATTTCAGGCCGCGGATTGACAAGAGAAGTTAGAATTTGGAAGGCTGCACGTGCTAGTGGCCACGCTGGCGACTGTGGGGCGGCTTTCATATGCAAACTGAAGGCAAACGATTTAAACAATCAAATGACAGATGGATAGGAGTAAAGGAGGAGATCCTGGGAACCACAGCTATATTGCCCTGACGATTCAAATGCTACCATGCTTTCAGAAGAAAAGAAAAAAAAATAAATTGCGATTATGTGGCCGAGATCGACGAGATTCGGCCACACATTCAAATACGATGAGGCCGAAATTCTCGCAAGAGGTGACAACCGCGTGAGCCGGGAGCTACTGGAATCATGGTTTACTGGCCCCCAGTCCATCAACAAGTGCAACGATCTTCCCACTCCGTACTGCGTGCTAAAACTTCGCCTAGGCGGAGTAACAAGCCATGTGGGGAGCGCAGAGGTGAACAATTCTCCCAACACCGGGGTCGGTGCATCAGATGGTCTAGCAATCATCACGCCAACATCCAGCGCACGTGATGAAATTGCAGCAATTATCAAGTCGAATGTCGGCCATCAAGCAATGATCACACCAAGTGCGACGATCCCGGATGAAGGGGTGAGCTGTGAATGTTCAAAGGTATGCGGTAGCATGGATACGGCATCCTATAAATACCGCAGCCCCTTGTGCAGCAACCACCCGTTTCTGCTTTCCGTCTCTGAAGATGGATTCGAGTAGGAGTCCGAAACGTCAGGCTAATATAGCTCCTGTCCCGGCGATCGCGTATCCTTCTTCAATGTGTCTTGATTTACTCTTTAATTTACATCACAAAGTCTGAAATATGTGCTACTAACCGGACTCGCATTACACGCATATATCACAAGAATACCCATACGAAGGCTCACACTTTACTACGGCCTTTGGCTCTGTGATTATGCCCATGTAATCCTCGCTGATGCCAGGCTTGTGGAAAAGTATCTACTCCTAGAGCATAAAGCGAGAAAGACGAGTAGTGACAAGGCACCGCTGACAGGAATTCATATTTGGCCGCCGTACCCAGAAGGCTTATAAAAACACCCAGAGCTAGCATAAGAACGAATATGCTGATCGTATAACGATTATTTTTATCATTGTATGTTGTTGATAGCCTTGAAAACTGCAGCGCCGCAGTGATGCATTTAAGATGGCATGGCAGCCCTGATAGATCTCGGCGCGGAAGATACTGTTAATCAGATAAGCCTGGATTGTTCTCGTCGTAGGTAAGATGAACCGACTTTTGACCAGGACAGAATAATTCATTGCCACCTGCATTAGGTGTGCTACTTCACGAAATATTAAGCGACATTCTAGAGTGCCGATTTGAGTCAAAAAGACTACATAATGAATATCGCAGCACCATTGATCATGTGGCAGCATTTTAAAATTGTTCGAAGATATCTGAGTTTTAGTATTTGATGAAGCTTATTTTCGCGATTCGCCACGACGAACACTGTAATAGATAAGTACGTTTTTATGCATGACATATTCTCATTGATCTTCAAAGTCCTGAAGAATGTGCATGCGTTTTATAGAAAAAATGCGACGAATTATCATTTTCTCAAAAGCGGATTTTCAGCAGGTAACTAAAGGAATCTCGTTCGTAGTTCTGCACCCTGATGTGAGTTGAATATTTCTCAAAACCGCCTTTTTGAATTTTGGTTATCACTTCATGAGGTAGCACCTCCAATGAAAATAGTAATTTTAATCAAATCAAGGCTTTAGTACATGCATTTCTCGACATCGTCGGGCGCAATATTTTCGACCATGTTTGGCCTACGACGATTTGAAATGGCGTAAGGTGTCGGCAAATCTTTGGTGTGCATTTTCAAGTGTCTTGTGAATTATGAGCTTCAGAGGGATTAAACCATAATTGTACATTTCCTGTTGCATAGTTTATTTCTAAAAGCCGATTTAATTTTCAAACTTTTATCGAATTTCATCCGGAACATGCCAAACGACAGTGCCCTGACGTGACATAAAAATTTCCCAATTATGCTGCACAATAATCAATAAAACAACTCTTCTTGGGCAATATTGTTGAACAAAAAAACGAGTTTCCAAATACTGCTTATGGCAGATGGAAGCAGGTTGGTTAAAAATGCGACGTTCTGGTATTTCTTAAATATCCTGAAATTCTGCTCAGTCAGGTGCAAGGTTACCAGTCTACTCTAATACTTATATTCGAATGAAAAACGCCCTTCAGAATTTTGGTTAGCAAATTGGCACCTTAAAAAATACAGATGAAAGATTTTCATCACATTGAAAATTCACAGTTTGTGTTTGGAATGTTCCGGATGAAATTCGATAACAGACTGAAAATTGAATCGGCTTTTAGAGATAAACTATGCAACAGAATAATGTAGAATTATGGTTTAATCCCTCTGAAGCACATAATTCGGACAGCACCTGAAAATGCACAGCAAAGATTCACCGACACCTTACGTCATTTCAAAGTGTCGTAGGCCAAATATGGTCGACAATATTGCGCCCGACGATGTCAGAAAATGCATTTACTAAAGCATAGATTTGATTACAGTTACTATTTTCATTGGAGGTGCTACCTCATAAAGTGATAACCAAAATTCAAAAAGGCGGTTTTGAGAAATATTCAAGTCACATCAGGGTGCAGAACTTCGAGCGAGGTTCCTTTAGTTATCTGCAGATAATCGGTTCTTCAGAAACTGATAATTCTTCGCATTTTTTCTATAAAACGCATGCACGTTCTTCAGGACATCGAACATCAATGAGAGGATGTCATGCATAAAAGCGTAATAATTTGAATCATGTCAGAATCTTAGTAGGCATATTGACTACGTTGAAAGGAATACGGCCGGCCATGTGCAGACCACGAGAGGATGGATTGACGCGAGGATTGTGTGGCAATTTGCCGTACATTTCCGGCTGTTATGTGATTAAGGTGTTCCAGAATGATTCGGTCAAAATTTAGCATTCGTGGCAGTACGTGGGTTGTATACTTGCATACTCTGTGTTCAAAAATGTCTAATTCCCAATTCGTTATCACACTCAATTCGGAATTCTCAAACAACAAGCTGTGCGCTTTCCATGTAAGAAAAATATCACATCCTTATCTCCTAACAAAGCATCACGTAGTGGTCATAAAAATTTGCAATGGAGTTGACCCATATGTCACATAGTAAAAGTAACATCAGTAAATGCTGAAATGTAATATCTTATTAACGGAAATTTCGCAGTCATATGAAAAATCTTGAATAGAAAAAATTAAAAGGAACTGTACGTTTCCATCAAGTATCGAAAATTAACAGTGTGCAGTACGCTAAAAAAACACGTATAGTGACAGCTGTGTTTTCAAAGAAAGATATTTGAAACTAGAAGGGCAGACGAAACATATGAAAAAAATTTATGCAAAAAAGTATTCAGCTTCTAAAGAATGTGATTTTATGGAAGGATGGATAGAAGCCCGTTCCAAGACTGACACTCTGAAATGACGGAACTATTTCTAGATTATTTTGTGCGGTTATTAATATAACAACTTTATTTACGTAATCTTTCCCGGTCGAAAACACATTTCTGACTGACTGGCATGTTGTGAGATAAAAAATTTATGTTTTCATGGTAATTTGAATCATTGAATGCATGTAGTGCACAATCTGACTGATTATTACCGTGCAACACCTTCCGCAGCGTTGAGAACGTGACTGATGGAATTACCAATGGACACCGAGTGAAACCGTTCCATCCACTTTAAAAGCCTTCAGGTGAATTCGAACTTAACTTCGCATTGTTATGCTAAACAACTCAGTGGTGCATACATAAGGGTTTCAGACGATTCTGCCTTCAAAATACAACCAATTACGGATATGTGATTTCTGACAATTTCTGCAATTGTGACTAATGTTGTCAATACCCTTGTAGGGAAGTAGTTTAAATCACCTTACTAACGATCATCCCCTATCGGGGGAAATCACAAATAGGTTTGATTTTTTCCTCCAGCATCATAGGTATGTCTAGGAACATAGATCAACCTCTTATGCAACACCGTAAAAAGGCTAACCTTTACACTGCTCTGACTGATTATTCCTCATCGAGGACATGCGCTTGCCAATTTTAAATTTTAATGGCAGGTTAAGTGACAGGCCTCAACTGCCTCGTTCATGTGACGGGAGACCTTGCGTGTGTTAGATGCGAAACCCTGCGACTACTGGCAATATTTTGGCAAAATTACTGTCATCTGTGAGCAACGAATGGTCACCAGCGCTGCTCTAGTAAGTTTTTGATATAGAATAAAATTGCTGCGCTCAACCAAATCGAATTAAATAGCAGGAAAGCTCAAACATACCACGACTTAGCCAGAAGAATCTAGATAGGACTGGACGATAGCCTTGACCTAGTTAACAGACAGAGCTCTCGAATCGTCCGTCACGTTGAGAACCTGACTGTTGGAATGACCAATGGAAATTGAGTGAAACTCTGTTGTCCAATTCAAAAGGCTTTGGATGGATACGGCCATAACCTTAGAGTAAATGTGATCAATTATAATATGCTCAGTAATAGAATGTCAAACTCCATGAATAAAAATATCGGTTTTTAATCTCAGTTGATCTCCACTTCGGGTAGAGTATGACTGATTGATGACGGCTTATAAGCCGGAAATGCCCCTTTCGGTCCTCCTTGTCTTTGTCGGTATGATATCACTTAATTTTTCCTTTTGTCCACTTAGTAGAAAATCACACCCTCTTTACATTCTTTACCTTAAGGAATTGTATAATTGGGTTTTAAATCCCCGAGCAATAGTAAACCCGATCTACCACCACACTTCAATTCAGAGTTCCCATACTTTAAACTGTATATTTTAAGGATAAAGCAATTCCTTCATTCCTATATGCTATTAAGATATCACCTGGGACTCATTAAATTTTTCCATGAATCCGAACGATATAGTATCGAATCCTTATACAATATTAATGTTCTTCTATACTGAAGTATTTCTTACGGATGCATGGAAGCAGTTTATGCGAGACCGAACATACAGCATGCACGCGTCATTACCGTAAAACAAGACTATGGAAGCACATGCTTCCGCATAATAAAGAGAAAGAACAATTTAAAAAGAATATTAAACAGTCAGCAGGGAAAGAATAACCAAAGAGTAGATGTGAAGAACCAAGACGGTGAAAATTCTGGGTATTCTAATTTAAGCGGAATTTCAAATGTGACACCGAATGTACGCCTGACTAAACTTGCTTTATGCATTGTTAGAGTTTTCATGCTGAAGAAGTGTGATGGACGTTCTAATGTCGTTTTCCGGTGAAACCCGTTTCACGGAACATTACCCAGGTTTTATCGTGCATTATGTCTCATTTACATATTACATGAAGTCTGAGCTGAACAGCATACGTGGTGTTTATGCCCTTACCTACTGCCCACGTTGCCTCCGTTGTCCTAATATATAGAGACTCAGTGAGAAGTTAAATGGTGACGAATATGATGATCACAGGGCGACAATGAGAATTAACTGGACCAAGTATAAGGTGTGTGTCTTAGGGCAGGCAGATATGCCACATTAGCAGAGAATAAGTGCATTATCAGCCTTTGAGAATCCTTTTAAAATATATGATGACCTCGTGGAATTTTTCCTTTTCAGTAATACCTGCTTCTCAGAACATTAAGTGTGTCTGCATATACATGTTCTCCATTCTTCCAGTTACTTGAAATCCGCTTATTTAGAGAGACGACTCTGACCTGGACAATGAAGCTGGTGGTTATGCCCTTACCAATCAGAGACGAGTCTACTTTCTATTGACGGAACGACGGAAATGCAAAGTCTTAGTTGAACTCGGTTACTTGACTTAAATTGATAGAAGAGGTCATATAAATGTGTGAATTAGAAGAGTTTGCCAGACAGAGCAATCAAAAGGGGACTGAGGTAAAAGTGCATCATCGACAAACGCACACTTGACCCAAGTGTGATAAAACTCGCGTCGTCCGGCGGGGCCTCGTAGCTCAGGTGGTTAGAGCGTTGGCTGTACTAAAGCCTTCCCCCTTACTGCGTTGGTTCGAATCCCACCGAGGCGCCGAGTTTTTCACAGTTGGGTCAATATGAATTATTCAGAATCTGCCAAAATATCAATTAATTTCTAATTGTGAGATATTTAATGCTGTGAATTGCCCGTTTAGTAGACGTCATACCTCCGCATATACCAATAGGTTTTACAAGGTTTTCAATATGGTTCTAATCCACTGATTAATTTTATGAACTCCATATGGTTTCCTTCCATGCTGTAGGGAAATGTATAATATTTCCGTACGCGGAAAATATAGGGTTTGTTGTCTGGAAACCCTGGATGCAATTGCACCGGCAGTTCAGATTCAACATCTTTTGGGAATTGAAAGGTTATTGAAGACCGATTTATTCACTTTCGTCGAGTAGAATATTGGAAAAAAGGCGTAATTTCAGACAGATTGAGCAAAAGAATGAATAGTTAGTTGCTTTATTTCCATAAAATATAATGGATTATTTAAGGGCATCCAAAATCCATGAAACAAATGCCTGATACAGAGGTAATCATTATTTACAAAAAATATCGTTTTTGCATGCAGTCGGAAAGACTTTCTTTCGAAATCCGGCAGTCTGAATTATTATAGCATTCTGCTGCTGGATGATTAGTTTCACAACCCTACATGTTTTATATTTTCGAAACGAAAACTCATTTCGGAATTTCGGCCGACATTTCATAAGTTGGCCTAACTACTGAATCCGTCATATGGGCAGCTCACGGAAAGATGTCACCGACGTGCACTGCCCAGGTCATGCATCCTTCATTTCTAACTCTCTAGCAAGATCGGTCCGACCGATAGAGCTGCTCAAGTGTGCCATGTTAGGTCCTACCTGTGACGAGGATGTGACAATTGCAATCAGGGTGCGTTTAAATATCTTATGATTCTCCGGTGTGATCTAGTAGAAATTTCCTGACGAAAGGTCCAGGATCATCCCGTAACTCTCACCCACAACTCTGGGCGTCCTACAGATTTCGCAAGTAAATTTCAGTAAAGCAGCGGTGAATTGGACGACTAGCTGGATTGTACATTGAAGCTGAGAAGGTCCTGGTAATTTATCTTGGAAGACTCTTAAGGCTGCATTGCGAAATTCTGTACTGGCTTCTGGCAAATCAACATTTAAATGGTGTAAGGCAACTTCCTCTGCTAATCGACGGGCAGAAAAATATGAAATACGAATAAAGGTGAAAATGCGTTAAACTTCCAGTAGTGATGCGCTTTGCGCAGTTTGCAGCGGAGAGGCATTCTCCGCTCGAGAGTCAGCAACACATAAGCAACAACGCATTTTAATAAGTGTGTCCGCGAAGGATTGTAAACGAAGAGAATATGTTACAAGACCACAGTTAGAACTGAACTGGGTGTAAACGTTTCCGAGCGTTTCCGAAAGCAAATGACATGGCTGTTGATCAACGAATGCCACTTGCGCCTACACGAGTATCCATCGCCATTTAGCATAAAACGAAGAAGGGTGCGACATTGTTTAGCAAAACTTTTTACTGATTCTCTTGATCGAGCAATATCCATTTTGACAAAAATTGAACTGGAATTAAACGGATGATCATAGACAAAAAGTTCAGAAAATTGGGAGCCGAATACAAAGCAAAATGTGGTGCACAATTTATTTTTCAGACCGTTTACTGGATTAAAACTGGGGTGCTGAGTCAGCAAGCCAAATGCAGCACGGCAGCCAATAAACCAGCCGAAATTATCGCTGCACTTGAAAACGTACAAGTAAGAACCAAAGCAATCGACGAGGATAAGCACTGTACGTCAGAATGTCCCCTCTCTACTTCTAACGAGCAGGCCCACCAATAATATATCGTCCGCAATAATAGGGGCAGTAAGGGGGTTAACAAGGTTAGGATATAATACGGCTACCAGCCGTCAACGGAAGACATCTGTCCTAAAGCATCGCGTATATTACAACCAAAATGCTCATGTCCTCCTAGACCACCAACTGTCTAACAATTCCTGTCCTCTTCGCGAGTCAACTCAGTGATCGGCCAAATAACCGTACTGAGAAAAGAGACACGATATCTGGGATATAGCTTTATTAGCCTGACGTTTCGCATTCCTGCTCAAACCATTATCAGAGTCCAAGACATACCCGGCAACCGTGTCTGCCACCCAAACCCGAAATGTTGGAATTTGTTATGGTTAGCTAACCCGAAAACTACCAGAATCCCATATGACCCCGTGTCAGTCCAGCGCATCTACAGCAAAGCACAGTTGGGGACCTGTGTGATACAAACTCTTCAGATAACACAGCTTGAGAGGGCATAGTCCAGGGCCCATGCGATGAGCTTTCGTGTGGCCCGTTTGAGGTGCGCACAGTAGCCACTCAACGGCGCGCAAACGTAGCTGTGTTAGGGCACTCTTCCAAAGGGCAAAAACACATAGCAGTGGACCGGAGGAATGAGTACGAGAAATACGGCATCTTCGGGACCGACTGACAAGGAATGGATACCCAAATACCTTTGTCAGCCGCTGCCTCCGCATCAACCCATGGCAAACAAACGGATTAGAATCGCCAACACTCTGACACCGTCTATCATATGTATAGAATGTGTCCGGCTTGGATATCGCCCACCGTCTGACAGCGCCCATGCGCAGCATATTCATGCAAATGAAGGACCGACTAGGCGTGGAAAATCAAACTGGTGTCGTTTATCATTACCCTTGCCGTGCTTGTCCTGGCCAGTACACAGCTCAGACCGGACGACAACTAACCTCACGAAGAACGGAGCATAAATTCACAGTCCTGAGAGACGATGCACTGTCTCATGTCGTTACACTCTGGAGGAAGGGCACGAATTCAACTTCACGAGCTCGCGTATAATGGCGCGGATCAGCAATAAGACAGGGCTTCCGTCAAAGGCGTCTGACCGCACATCCAATCCAACTCCAACACCAGCCCCCCTGTTCTCACGCTCTCCGGTCTCTCGATCTATAGGGGAGACCCGACTCGCAGCCAAGGCTGCGCTGAGCCACGCGCCGTGCGACGGTGTGGAGTCAGCCTTATCGCGAACATGCCCCCTAGACTGCCATCCACTGTTCTTTTTTAACTGCAAAACTGCTCATATGACTTGGAATTTCCAAAGGCGGCCTGTACCAAACTGTCCCAGTTTATCCCACATTCGTCTTCGATGCAATAAAATACGAGTCCGCATAGAGTTCTAAACCTTATGTCATTTTGCCTGGCGGCGAAAATGGCGAGCACTCAGCACATTCTCTTGGAGTGATGTTGTCAATATCTGTGCTGACGATTTATTTGGATTCCACTTTATTTTCAAACAACTCCCACTGATAATTTGATTTTCAACTCTTTTGTTCAGCAAAAATGCTCCCCATAGTAAGTAACTCAGATCACTAATCATACTCTTGCCAATCATACTGATAAAGCGGTCACTTTTACGGAGTGCAGATTTCATGGTTGACCCGAAAGGAAGCCATTATGTAGCGAGTGCACTGACGTTGCTGGAATATTACTGACGATTGCTACATGCTAATTACTATAACAACTCCATCATAGTAATCTCATTCAGTGGAGAATTTACTTCGGAAGTTCAGTTAACTCGTCATAATATAATGTGTTCATTGTACCTCCTAATCCAGATCAAAGAATGACGGTAATACGCACACTGACTGATGAATTCCGGCGCATTACCATTCTCCAAGACAAGAGCATGACAGCAGGGATGACCAATAGGAATTAATTTGGGATCTACCGTCCACCGCACATTGCTGACGAATATTTCGTCATGATTTCATATATTTTTCCACCAACCAAACTATCACTCGATGTAAAATGACAGCATATGATTCTGCTTCAAACAACAAGCATTTTGAGAATCTGGGAAGACTGACGATTTCTCCAAAAGTGGACTGCCTCGAGTATAAGCTTGCGCACCGATGTTGTCGGACCACGCGTCGCTTGCACTGGATAAACATACACTAAATACTTTCCTAACGTGTTAAATACCTGTATGACTGAGATGATTTCTCTGCGAGCATTGTCTCATTGGAGACCAGCATTACTTTCTAGCCAGCCATGTCAAATCAAAACATATTAAATGTCGTTGATGATATAATTGGTCCTACACTCTTGTGAAGTTGGAGAATAGTACTGAGACCTATGCACAAAGAACTAAATAGTCATTTATTATGTCCAGCCATCATCTGACAACCACCAATATTCGTCTTTAGTTTTAATTGGAATTTCTTCTATATGACCACTTGCCTCCATGCACCCACGATCAGTTGGTTAAGAGCTGAGTTTAAAGGCAAACCGAAAGTACACATTTTGATTGAGTACATAACTAGACTCCTCGGCTTTCCTGACACTACGTAATTCATTTTGATCGTTAACTTGACAATTATTTCTTCTTGAGATTTTGCGCCGACAAATTAGTCCGTGCATCGCGCTTTACTGGCCTCAACAATGGCAATATGGTATTGGAATATTTTAAAAGCAGTCTCTGCACACAAGATGCTCCTACCGACATTAGAACAGGCTTCGCACTTCAATAAACGGCGTTGAATTAGTAAAGCCGCACTGTTGAATTTTGAGAGAAAACAAACAGGACACATCAATTATCTGCAATGCATATGTACACTTCGCATTGGATGTTGTCTCCTCAAATCCATAAAGTTCTGTAATTCCGAAACACTTCCGCCACTGATGTGAAGACAGACATTTCCTCTGATTCACGCATCAGCAAATCCTTCTTTTTGCTCTTCAGTCACGCCTTCTACTAACTTAACATGCGCTACATCCGTCAGCTGCACGAAATCCTCCAGTTTACCACATGTATCCGTTCTATCGACAGATCCAGACACTGCATCCTTTGTAGCTCAGAGGGGGTATGCATTCCGAGTTGATATAATAAAAAAATAGAAGAGGTTCTTCGGAAAAGTCGAGTTGTACTCGTGAATTTTCGAGCTGGTGACACCAACCCGTCGTCAGACGAAATGAAACAAGGGGGAAGGTTATGTTGTCACAGTAGACCAGTTGGTGTGATAGGACAGAACAGACCACTGGCGTGTGAGGTGGGGTGGGTCGTCTCCCGAGGTTATGGTAGGTTCCTGAGTGCCTACAACACTCTGCAGTAATTGATCCCACCGATAGAGCTGCCGATGAGTGCCCTATTAGTTCCTCTTTGTGACAAGGACGTGACATTTGCAATCACAGTACATGTAAACGATCTTTCATTCTTACCTGACAGAAAACCATCTAATGCGTCTCCGCCCATATTTGAAGACGTCATGTCAATTAAAGCGGTGTTGACAACGTCATACGCGTGTGCTGTCATCATACGGAAAGATTTATGCAGGATTCGGAGATGTATCCATGCACCGCACAACCATAATTTTATGTGCTCAGAGCGACTGAGGGACGACAAAATATTTCAAACCGTAGATAGTCAAAATGTAAGCCAGTGCATACAGACATAAATGTGTTAGGGTGATATTATAATAAATGGAAAAAGATTCAATCTATATAAATGGCCATTAACCGGGAAAAATAAATTACGCAAATATTTAAATAAATTGCTCTTTCAGCATGAATATGCTAAGAACATCACATTAGTTGCCGCCCACATTCGGGGACGTGCTGTCGACTAAAGACAGTTCGCTGACGCCATATGCACGGGCTCGCCTTACAAAAAGTTTTGTTCCGGATTTGGCAATCGCTTCTGGCTCTCCATACTTTTAATTTTATTTGCATGAGAAGGACTCGGAGTCCCTTTTTTCAATAGACGAACTGTAAATAGCAGAACTCTGAAAGAAGCATGGGAGACTCTAGTGTGACAATGAAAAATCAATTAGCGTTTGAAGTGGGAGGCACAAGCTGCGTGCCCTCATCACGAAAATGGGTCTGGTTTTACACTTACTGAAATATGCGCTCAGTACTGTACTCACCCTACACGCATATATCACAAACATAGCCATACAGTGACGCATTCTTTACACGGCTGCTGGCTCTGGGATTATGCCTATGTAAATCCTACTGATATAGACATTCTGATAAGTAAACTTTGACAGGCATGTGGAATAGTATACACCAGCATCGGAGCATGAAACCAGAAAGACGAGACGTGAAAATGGACCCCTGACAGGAGTTGATATTTGACCGACGCTGCCAGAAGGGTTATACAAACACACTGAGCGATCATGGAAACGAACATGCAGATCGTATGGCCACCACCTTCACCACTGTACGCTTTTGATAGTTTTTGAAACTGAAGCATGTCAGCGATGAATGCATGTGGTGTCTGCTAAGCGGATTTGCTTGACAATGCGCCCCCAAATATGTGGGCGACGACTTATGTGATGTTCTTAGGGTGTTCATAATAGAACTTATGTCAGACTAGATAGAATAATTATTCCTTATTCATCATGACTTCACATTCCTCTTACTGAGAAAATCAGTCGTGGTTGCCCAGCGGTTTTAATTGATTCTGCTTTCAAACGACAACCAAGTATGTTTCTGTGAGGTCTGACAATTTCCGAAATTGTGGCTGATGTTGTAAATACCTTTGTAGTGACGTAGTTTAAATAGGATAAATTTTTAAAATAACTCACCACAGCTCATCTCCTACATGTCGAAACCACAAATAGGCTTGACTTTTTTCCTCCAACTTCCTAGGTATGTCAGGAGCACAGATCAACCTCTCATGCAGCACTGCACAAAAGGCCAGCCTTTACACTCCTCTGACTGAATATTCCACATCAAGGCCATGTGTTTGCTACTTTGACATTTTAAATGCACGTTGAAAGACTAAGCTCATCTGCCTCATCCATTGTCAGGAAACTTTGCATGCGATTGACACGAAAACCTAGAACCACTGGCAGTAGTTTGACTTTGACAAAACAAGATTTTATATCCTGACCAATGCAAACAAAGAGCGTCCCTTGTCAGGTGGCACAAAGACCAGGTCGTTTTCGTTCTTGATTTCTCTAAGCGCATCTAGTTCGACCTTGGAAATTACTTCCCTCTATTTCCATCTAGTCAGACAGAAACCCTATCATGAAAATCCCAAGAACATCTCATGAGTCGTCACCCCCTTTTGGGGCGTGCTGTCAATCAAATCCGCATCGCTGACGCCATATGCACGATGTCTCCTCACAGAAGGATATTTTCGGGTTTTGGCAAACGCTTCTGGTCCTGCATACTTTTAATTTTATTTGCATGAGAGGGATACGGAGGGCCATTTTTTTCAAGTAGCCTGAGCTAAGATTAGCAAAACTGTGAGGGACGAATGGGAGATCGTAGTGTGCGGATGAAAAACCAATCAACGTTTAACGTGGGAGATGCAGGCCCTCATCACGGCAATGTGTCCTGTTTCATAATTTCATATTCATCTCAAACTCTGAAATATGCGCTTTTTACTGTACTCATACTACAGTCATATAGCACGACCATACGCATACAGAGACGCTCTCTTTACCACAGCCGCTGTTTTTGTGATTATGCCCATGTAAATCCTATTGATATAGACATTCTGATAAGTTAAATTTGTCAGGCTTGTGCAATAGTACTTGTACTTGGCTAATCAACAGAAGAGCAAAAAATACGAGCATTGACAAGTACTCCTCGACTGGATTTCATCTTTGACCAACGCAGCCAGAAGGTTTATCCAAACATCCTGAAGGATAATAAGAACGAATATGCCGATGGTATAGTCATCATCTCCGCCATTATAAGTTTTGTTAGTCTTTACAAGTGCAGCATGCCAGACGATACATATCAGATGACATAACAGCACTGATAGAACGCGGAAGATACTGTTAACCAGATAAGCATGGATAGGACTCGACGTTTACATTGATTTAGACTTGCATGATTTAGATTTGCATGATAATCCGCCTTTGGGGCAAGTCAGGATATTTCATGGCCACCTACACTAGATGTGCTCATTCACACGATACTAATCGAAATTCTGGAATCCGTTTACATCTCTATAACACCGAAATGTAATGTCGCAACATTACTGATCATGCGACAGCGGTTCAAATTATTTCGAAAATAACACAATTTTAGTTTTTGATCGTGCTTTTTTCGCGAGTCACCAAGATACGCACTTTGTAATAGATGATTGCGTCTTTATGTATTTCTTTTTCTCATTAATTTTTGATGTCCATGAGAATGCGAATGTGTTTTATGGAAAAAACTGCGAACAATAATCATTTTCGCAGAACGGCGTTTTTGCAGGTAATTGAAAGAATCTCGTTTGATCTTTCGCACCCTGATGTGACTTTGGTATTTTTCGCCTATCCTGCATGGCAATTAATAGTACACCCCCACTTAGCTGGTAGTTTTGAGCCGAAAACGCGTTTTGAATTCGGGTTATCAGTTCATGAGGTACCACCTCCATTGTACATAGTAATTTGAATCAAAACGTTACGTCAATATACAAATTGACGGGCATAATAAAGCGCAATATTGCTGATCATATTTGGCCAACAGCACTATGAAATTACGTAAGGCAATGCGTGAATATTGGCTCTGCATTTCTAGGTACCGTGTGAATTGGGTGCTCAATACGGATGTGCACATAATTTTGACTTCCAAGTCGCATAAGTCGGCTGTAGAAACACTTAAAATTTCAATCTGTTATCGAATTGCTTTTGGAATTTTCAAAATACAAGTGGTGTATTTCCCTTTTTAAGAAAAGCTTGCATTGCTTTCCTCGATTAAGGTGCCATTTGGAGCTCATACATTTTTGTTGACCGAAATTCTGAAATGAGATTTTCATCAGAAATGCGTATTGAGGTAAGGTGGCAACATTGCGGAACACTCTGTAGAATTTAAAGACATTTCTTTAATGTCAGGATATCGGTTTTTGAAAGAGCTTCTTTCTATCCGTCGTCAGGACAAATGTTCTGAAATTGTCCAGCCGAAAATGCTTTCTTTAAATTCTGATTATCACTGCATGAGATAGAAAATCTACTGACAATTACGGTTTTAGGCGTGAATTCTTTTCATTGGTGTGCGACGACCTTTGTAGAAAAAAATGCGATTAATCATGTTTTTTCCAAAGTTGATTTTCTGCAGGTAATTAAAAAATCCCGTTCAAGCGTATGCCTTCCTTGGTGTGACCTAGGTATTTCTCGATTATCCTTCACGGCAATTAATATTACAAATCTACTTGAGTGAAAGTATC
>CACRXP010000575.1:102912-116529 GCA_902702965.1 Spirometra erinaceieuropaei
TTGTGGTTGTATTTGAATTATCCTGTGTGCTACTGAGATCCGCTAGTGTACAAAATGAGTAGGAATTATTATAAGTAATAAGGGATATTTTGATAATGGTAGTCATTGTTCCCTGAAAACTTACCAGCAAGGGCGAGAAGTATAGCGATCAGGAAGACCTTCATCACGTCAGAGCTATAGTATTTAAAGCTGTAAAGGTTAAGGGATTACACGCAAATGAATTAAAACATTCGACTAAGAAGGGTTAGTTAACGCATAACGGTCTTTCATGTGCTTTGCACGAGAATCGCGAACTCACCTCAAGCTGATCGAGATCAGTGACTGTGGCGCATAGTCGACCTTCCAAGTTCCCCCGCTTAAGTAGCCAGAATGTCTGACCACGATTGGTCAACTGACTCTTTTGGCGACGGCACTGAGTGCAGCACAGTGGGCGTTGGGTCTCTGTCTTGATCAGGCACCAATCTTAACTTTCGAATGTATATGGATTATGTGCTGATTCTGGCATACCTTAAGCATTTTTTCCAGCGTGCTCTCCACCTACGGGGGAAAAAAAATTTCTACCAGTTAACCATGGCAAATCAACTTAAAATAAATGACGTTTGTGCAATCTTCGAGTGAAGATATGTGGTCATAAATCCTACTTGATCTTTTTCGCAAAAAGCATCGACCGCTCTCGAAAAATACCTTGACCTAAATTATCGTTGTAACACAGTGGAAGGTAGAAAGCTGTATTTACTTCTAGCCATCTTTAGCTTAAGACAGACCGAAATTTCCCTTTGGGTAGGCACATTAAAATAACGCATAAAAACGATGCTGTTGAACCGCATTGTTCAAGCTTAATCGCCCGAGATTCCAGGTAGAAAAACGGTTAATCGCTCATACGCGAATACCTTGATGATTATTCATTATATTCGCATCTTCATTTGATAGCCATCAATTTCTACGTTTATTTTACTCAGTATTTTTCATGCATGACTGCTTGCTACCGCGTATTCACAAGCTATATTACGTTGAGCGTTGCCTATGCGCAATTTCGATGCTTATGTCGGTGGACACAGTAGTAAACTGCCGTGCTGGATGTCTGTTCCTGAAATCCCACCGCAAAAATTAATCCATGTTCTCTAAATTCATTTTATCAACAGAGGCCACCGAACACAAATTTAATTAAAAAGGCCTTGATTTGCAGAACGTACATTGATCCCTTCAGGAAACAACGTTGATTTAGATAATGTACCGTCATATTTTTCGACCGGTAAAATATGACTCAATGAGCGTTTGAGAAGCATGTAGTAACATCGCATCCATGGATGTTACCAGTATCTATTCACATTTGCTCATTCACGCCATTTTTATGTGCAAACATCAGTTTCACTTTAAAAGGAAAATGGATTTTTGCAAAATAACACATTCATATTTGTTTAGGTACTAATATAATTCGGAAATTCTTCATGAGTAGACCAACACTCTACTTAAAAGGCATCTCTTGGTAACGATCTCCCCACTCCACATGATTCCCAAGTCTGCCACAAATGACTGGTGTCCATGCCGTGGCTGCAGCCTCTTTAACAGCATCACAATATCTGACTACCCCTTACCTGCGCCTAGACTGAGGAAATTATATTGAACGACTCTACCGTCCAAAGACACACACAATAACTCTCGGCTTTGGTTGCTCACCACCAACACCATGGCCTATTCTTCAACCCACAATAGATGTTGTTGGCTGCTCATTCCCTCAAATGCTTGGGAAAACTTTAGTTTAATAAAACATCATTAATCTTTACCTTTCAAAGCTCGTGGTAATTCAAAATAAACTACTCTGCGCTTCCTTGACATATGCTCATCCCGATCTGTGTTGACCTTATTCTGTCGCTCACCCACATCATCTATGCTTCCACGGTGTCGTTGGTTCCCTCCATGGGCGCCTTTGCTGTCTTTGACAGGGTAAAACTGCCTTGAGCGGCGTCACAATTTTGACCCACTCCGTCCCAGTCGAAGAAATCATCCTTATCATCAACGCCTTCAGTGCTGGAGTCTATGCAATTTCCCCGTAACACATCTAGGGTCAAGTTAATCCTCGTTTTCTTTGCCAGAAAGCTGTTACCCTCGACAACGCACTGTAACAACGTTAATCGAAGGAGTCGGACCGTTTGCTTAGTTGAAAAGCACTTTGGTCAGTTACGTGAGCGAAGGCATTTCGCATAGTTCAAGGACCGCAAAACCATTGCGTTCGCTTTCTTTTCGCATTCTTATTAGTTCAGCACGCGCATGACTCAACAGTTTACCATATGTAGTGTAGGCGGGCTAACTCATGAAATATCAACCTAAATTCGAAATGCTTTTCGATTCTAAAAGATTACTTACATAGGTTTGTAAAACTGATCATCCTGCAGCAGACTTCTATGATAATTCAGTTGTCGCAGGATGCGGACTTTTGAAGGAACTTAATTCGGCTGAATGCAAAAACCATGCTCCGTGAAAATGAATGCTTATGTATCACACATTTTTCCCATTGATTTTTTTATTCCCTTAGAAATTCATATAAATTTCATGAAAACATGCCTTAAAATATTCATTCTCTTGCATATTCAGTAGAAAGTGACGTCTTCTCCCAATTATAAACTCGTAGGAATGGACTTCAATGAAGTTCCCTCGGCTGGCGTAACACCAGCGGGAACAAAGCGTTAGGATGCCAACGGAAAGTTGGCTCACTGCACTGCATAGTTTTATTTCATATTGTGTCTAGGATAGCAGTTGACAATATACGTTTTTCAGAAGCCTTAAATGGTGTGATCTAACAGATTTCAAACAGTGAGCGTTTGTTCCACCATCTGCCAGATATCAGTGCGTGGATGCCTTGTTAGGCAAATTTCTCGGTGCTTTAGGGCTACCTGAAACGACGTCACCCAGAGTTATACGTAAGGTTCACTTAGAAGAGATGAGTCAAATTATTTCCTCTGCACCAGCGTTTGAAAAGCTGACCACTTTGAAAGAGATATTGTTCGCAGAATGCAACAATAGTCATGCTGAGTCCCGTCTTGAGGAAGGGGAGCAACACCAGTAAAGGTCGTGTGTTACGTACAAAAACGGAGTGCTGTTATAAATCTTGCTCGGGCGTCTGTCCACTGGTGTGATGTAGGGGTGAATGTAGGTGTCATGTGTGAATCGGTCAGAATCAGTTTGGTGAGTTAGTTGGATAAGTGCAGAGACCCTGGACGCCTGAGATTGGCTGTCCTAGAGGCAGCATGCACGCATGTTCCGGTCGCTCGAGTATCGGTAATACTATTCTGCCTATATATCATGCGTTGTTGTGCGGCTGCTGGTTGGGCTCGAGAGAGAGCCCTTAAGGCACAACGGAACGAGTGAGTTGCGTATGAACGATCGGTGAGCGCCCCCTACCATTGTATATTCCCGATCGTAAACCGATAGGGCAACGGGCTCGTGGCCCGGTGGGTAGAGGCGTGGACTTGTAAACCAACAGGTCGCGAGTTCGAGGCTCGAGTGTTCCACACTTCGGGCTTGGGTATGGCTGGCTGACGACGGCTAATAAGCCAGAAATGGCCATTCCAATCCCCCTTGTCTTTGTCGGTAATACTATTCTGCATGTATATATATACGTACTCGCGAAAGTTAATTGGTAAAACGTGCTCTGCAATATTTGTCCCAAATCCTATTTGCCTCTAGAGTCGTTTGGACACTAGCGCTCCCTAGTCAAATTTGTCGCATTTCTTATGAGCGTTTCATCTTTGTACTAGCATTTAAACACCTTTTTTCGAGAACAACACAAACTTTTATTCAAACTCCATCGCCAAATGTATTCCTCATGATAACATTTCTAGTAACTTACACGGATAAGCGGCCGATTGAAGGGTAATTAATAAAGAGGTTAATTGGGGATGGTCACTCATGTCATTGGTGCTGTAGGAAAATCGTCGCAGTAGAGATCTTGTCTTATCAGGCTTTAACTCACTAGAATCTCTCGGAGAAGGGCGTAAGACATTGTACTTAAATGCTAGTTAGCTTATCTAATTAGACGTTTGCGGTAAATCATTATTTTCTTTCTCAGGGGAAAGCACAAGCGGTCTATACTGTGATTTGGGGTTCCATAATTGACTTCTGTCTAACTCGTGAGATGTCTCGCCAGACAAAACCACTTAGTTTTCACCTTGATACACCGCCGACGTCGGCCACTTTTGAACGTCATTAATCGAATATCCACTGCCCTCGCAGACTGACCTCTGTTCCAAATCCAAGTCACAGGACATCTGTCTTCGCGTCTGACGTTTAGTTAAATTAGTGCAGTCACCGCGTGTCGTGTCATCGAAAACGTAGTCTAATTTCAAATTGCGATGACTCTAGCATGTGAAGAGTTCGCGAGAGAACAGAAGGATTTTATCTCAGAGAAAAGTTTGATGATCGTTCGATCGTAAAGCAAACTGATAGAACT
Organism: Spirometra erinaceieuropaei; assembly: GCA_902702965.1. Lineage (NCBI taxonomy): Eukaryota > Metazoa > Platyhelminthes > Cestoda > Diphyllobothriidea > Diphyllobothriidae > Spirometra > Spirometra erinaceieuropaei. The sequence goes on from CACRXP010000575.1 coordinate 107,360, forward strand.
TTCATAGAATTCGAACTACAGAAACGTTGGAGAAGGTGATTATTTTGCACCCGTTGAGAACTGCTGGGAATTTGAAAGATCACTATGCAGACACAACGCACACTCTTCCAATGTGAAAGACAATGCCATGCACTTTTTAAAACATCCATGGAACTGGAGAATTACAGTCATATCTGTGCCCTCACATGATTGGCGAAAACGTATTTTACGATCACGTTTTACGCACCATTTCTAGCCGTCTGTCGTGTTTAACTTTGTGTCGCGATTTTGTTCGGAAAAAAGCGATTCGAACTACCCCAGGCCGCCTAGGTGGTTGCATGGCGTCCTCTCCATCGAAAACATTGTTTAGGCGGATGGGGTGGAGTTTTCGAATACCGGATGTGAAGACACAAGCGCACACAGGGCGGACATTCTCATATGGTCTAGCCTGCTAGGCAAGGACGGCTACCGGGCTGTGACTGTCATACTGGACGCGGTTTCATGGAGTCACAAGTGTAAAACTCAAACTGCATTACAGTAGATGTGCTAACTCATGAAATGTTAGCGGAAATTCTAAAATGTGATTTTGACCCGAAAACACTGCTTAGAGTAGGGCTTTAATACTAATCATCTTGCAGCATAAACCTAAGATTGTTCAGTTGCTTCGGGATGCCGGCTTTTGAATGAGCCTATTTTCGGGTGTCTGCAAAAAATACACTCTATAGAAAATCACTACGTAACTTTTGTGATTTTATCTAATGGACTTTCGATGCTCCAGTATATTCAAGTATAGTTCATGCAACACATGCATAAAAGTATCCATTATTCTACTCGTTGGTCTGTTAATTACATTTTCAAATCTTATACTTTTATAAGGGTGTCATTTGGCTTTAAAATACTTTTCCCACTCCCAAGTAATCTTGAACTCGAAGTGTTGATGCACTTGCACTCAGGGTTTCCGAACCACACGATGTATTTTTTCTGTATACTGAAAATCATATATTTTTATACAGTATGAAGAGCCGACCATATGGGGCTCATGACATTTGGCAGTGGATTTGAGCCATATTTTAAACTTTACAAGCAATATTGGTTAATGCGGAGACAATATGTTTAATGAAGAGAGGGCACTTTACGGTTTTAAAAATCTCAAAATTAGAAACGCTTTTTAAAAAAAAACTAAATTCTTCCAATTTTCGAGGTAAAAATTTGAAGAAGACGTAATTTTCTACCAAACGAGTACAAGAATGAATATTTTTGTGCGTTTGTCGTTGAATATATTTGAATTTATCAGGACATCGAAAACCAATGAGAAAATCTATTCCACTTCAGTAGCTATTTATTACAGAGTGCAGTTTTTGCAGGCGACCATAAAGAAGTCCTTTGAAAGAGCGGATCCTTAAGCATCTGAATTATTTTGGTGTTGTTCTGCTTTCTGGTTAAACTTACAACCATACCTAAGTAGTTTTCCGAGTTCCAAACGCATTTCAAAATTTCGACCAACATTTCATGAGTTAGCACATCTACTGTAGTCGCGCTTACATTATTAGCCCCAACTGGCGTCGTTGCATTTTCGCGCACGGCCAGCGATGTCATTGTGTATGCTACAGAGCATTTGCCTCATTGTATGGCTGTGCAACGTTCATAATGGCGATTATATGAACCTCCTGAGACTGTACAACCACAAAGCGGGTCCCCGGCTAGTGGCATCCCGTAGGCCATTGACAAGTTGACAAACACATCAACCGTATTAAATTTCATGTAATCACAGTTAACAAGAGACAACTTTTTTCATATGATCAACCGTAAATTGGTGCGCATTAGTTTCATATTTGCAGGTCAGTCGTAAAAGCACACCATAATCTGATTAAGTCGGACAATTTTTTCCTCCGATATCAGCCAGTTATCTGAGCGTCAACTTGATGAAAGTCCTCGAGCCCTCTCGGAGGAAGTTAAGCTTTCGGCCAATCCATTCACGCCATCTTTATGTGCCAACATCAGTTTTACTTAAAAAAGAAAATGGATTTTTGCAAAATAACACGTTCATATTTGTTCAGGTACTAATATAATTCGGAAATCATTCATGCGTAGACAAACACTCTAATTAAAAGGCATCTCTTGGCACGGGTCTCCCCACTCCACATGATTACCAAGTCTGCCACAAATGACTGGTGTCCATGCCGTGGCTGCAGCCTCTTTAACAGAATCACAATATCTGTTTACTCCCTACTTACGCCTAGACTGAGGAAATTATATTGAACGGCTGTACCGTCCAAAGACACACACAACAACTCTCGGCTTTGGTTGCTCACCATCAACAACGTGGCCTTTTTTTGAGTGTTCATTCCCTCAAGTGTTTGGGAAAACTGTAGTTTGATCAAATATTATTAATCGTTATCCTTCGAAGCTCGTGGTAATTCAAAATAAACTACGCTGCGCTTCTTTGACATATGCTTATCTCGATCTGTGTTGACATTATTCTGTCGCTCACGAATTTCATCTATGCTTCCACAATGTCGTTGCTTCCCTCCAAGGGCGCCTTTGCTGTCTTTGACAAGGTAAAACGGCCTTCGGCGACGTTACAATTTTGACGCACTCCTTCCTAGTCATAGCAATCATCCTTATCGTCAACGCCTCCAATGCTGCGGTTTATGCAATTTCCCAGCAATGCATCTCGGGCCAAATTTAATCCTCGTTTTATTTGTCAGAAAGCTGTTACCCTCGACGACGCACTGTAACGCAGTTAAACGAAGGAGTCTGACAGTTTGCTCATTTGTAGAGCACTTTGATCAGTTACGTGAGCGAAGGCATTTCGCAGAGTTCAAGTACCCATTTCCTTAGCTCTATTTTCGCATTTTACTAGTTCAGCACGCTCTTGAGTCAACATTTTACCAATTGTAGTTTAGGCAGCCTAACTCATGAAATTTCAAATTAATTCCGAAATGCGTTTTCGTTTCGAAATGATTACATAAGCAGGTTTATAAAACTAACCATCCTGCAGCCGTAGGAACTTCTTTCGGCTGAATGCTAAACAATACTCCGTACGAATGAGTGCTTATATATCACGCATTTTTCCCATTGACTTTTTATTTCCATAAAATTCAATTATATTTCGTGGAAACGTGCATTAAAATATTCATTTTCTTGCCCATTTAGTAGAAAATGACTCCTTCTTCCAATTATATACTCGTAGGAACGGACTTCAATGAAATTCCTTCGGCTGGCGTAACGCCAGCAACACGTCAGTGAACAAAGCGTTAGGATGCCAACGGAATTTTGACTCACTGCACTGCGTACTTTTATTTCATATTGTGTCTAGGATAGCAGTTGACAATATACGTTTATCAGAAGCCTTGAATGGTGTGATCTAACAGATTTCAAACAGTGAACGTTTGTCCCCCCATCTGCCAGATATCAGTGCGTGCATGTCTTGTTAGGCAAATTTCTCAGTGCTTTAGGGCTACCTGAAACTACTTCACCTATAGTTATACGTGAAGTTCACTTGGAAGAGATGAGTCAACTTATTTCCTCTGCACCAGCGTTTGAAAAGCTGACCACTTTGAAAGAGATATTGTTCGCAGAATGCAACAATAGTCATGCTGAGTCCCGTCTTGAGGAAGGGGAACAACACCAGTAAAGGTCGTGTGTTACGTACAAAAAACGGAGTGCTGTTATAAATCTCGCTAGGGCGTCTTTCCACTGGTGTGATGTAGGGGTGAATGTAGGTGTCATGTGTGAATCGGTCAGAATCAGTTTGGCGAGCTAATTGGATAAGTGCAGAGACCCTGGACGCCTAAGATTGGCTGTCCTAGAGGCAGCATGCACGCATGTTCCGGCCGCTAGGAGATCATGATCAGTTATCCTAGAGACAGAAGACTTATACACGCCTGGCGCGCTAAAATATCTAAACACTAAATCTGATATTCATATATATCTATATATGAACGCGCGAGATTTAAGTGGTAAAATGTGCTCTGCAATATTTGTCTCAAATCCTATTCGCCTCTAGAGGCGCTTGGACACTAGCGCTCCCTAGTCAAATTGTTCGTATTTCTTATGGGCGTTTCATCTTTGTAGTATCATTTAAACACCCTTTTCCGATAACAACGCAAACGTTTATTCCAACTTCATGGCTAAATGGACGCCTCAGGATGACATTAATGGTAACTTACAGGGGCAAACGGGTGATTGAAGGGTAATTTATGAAGAGGTTAATTGGAGATGGTGACTCATGTCATTGATGCTGTAGGAAAATCGTGGCTGTATAGATCTTGTCTTATCAGGCTTCAACGCACTAGAATCTTTCGGAAAAGGCCATCAGAAATTGTGCGGAAATGCTAGTTAGTTTATCTTATTGGACGTTTTGCGGTAAATCATTATTTTCTTTCTCAGGGCAAAGCACAAGCCGTCTAGACTGTGTTTTGCGGTTCCATAATTCACTACTCTCTAACTGTCCATGCAACGTGAGATGTCTCGCCAGACAAAACTACTTGGTTTTTACATTGAGACAGCGCCGACGTCGGCCAATTTTGAACGCCATTAATCAAACATTCGCTGCTTTCGCAGAGAGACCTTAATTCCAACTCCAAGTCACAAGACTTCTGTCTACGCGTCTGACGTTTTGTTGACCTACTGCAGTCACTGCGTGTCTTGTCATCGAAAACGTAGTCTAATTTGAAGTTACGATGACTCTTACACGTAAGATTTAGCGAGAGAACAGTATGATTTTATCTCAAAGAAAAGTTTGATGATGGCTCGACCGTAAAGCAAACTGATAGGAGAGAGGGTGTTTATGTTGCACTCGTTGAGAACTGCTGGGAATTTGAAAGATCACTATGCAGACACAACGCACACTCTTCCAATATGAAAGACAATGCCATGCACTTTTTAAAACATCATTGAAAGTGTATTATTAAAGTCATATCTTTGCACTCACATGCTTGGCGAAAGGATAATTTACGACCACATTTTAGGCATCAATTCTAGCCGTTTGTCGAGTTTAACTTTGGGTCACGATTTTGTTCGGCAGGAAGAGGTTCAAATTACCCCAGGCCGCCTAGGGGATTGCATGGCGTCCTCTCAATCGAAAACATTGTTTAGGCGGATGGGGTGGAGTTTTCGAATACCGGATGTGACGACACAAGCGTACACATGGCGAATATTCTCATATGGTCTAGCCTGCTAGGCAATGACGGCTACCGGGCTGTGACTGTCACACTGGACGCGGTTTCATGGAGTCGCACGTGTAAACCGGGCTCCACAAGGAGAGATCCAGAAGTGTTCACAACATCAATTAATGTGTTTGGTGGGACGTCATTGTGATGTTTGTGGGTACCGCATACCGCCATACAGTAGATGTGCTAACTCATAAAATGTTTGCCAATATTCTAAAATGCGATTTTGACCCAAAAACATTGCTTAGAGTAGGACTGTAATACTAATCAACTTGTAGCATAACCCTAGGATTATTCAGTTGCTTCGGGATGCCGGCTTTTGAACGAGCCTATTATCGGGTGTCGGCAAAAAATACACTCTCTAGAAAATCAATACGTAAATTTAGAGATTTTTTCTAATGTACTTTTGATGCCCTAGTAAATTCAAGTATATTTCATAGAGCACATGCATAAACGTACCCATTATTCTATTCGTTTGTCTGTAAATTACATCTTCAAATCTTATACGTTAATAGGGGTGCCATTTCACTTTAAAATACTTTTCCGACTCCCAAATAATCTTGATCCCGAACTGCTGATGCACTTGCATTCAGGGTTTCCGAACCACACGTTGTATATGTTCCGTATGCAGAAAATCATATACTTTTATACGGTATTAAAAGGAGGCAATATGGGGCTCGTGACATTTATCAGTCGATTTGAGCCATATTGTAAACTTTACAAATAATATTGGTAACTGCGAAGACACTAGGTTAAATAGAGGTAGGGCACTTCACGGTCTTAAAAATCTTTAAATTAAAATTTTTTTAAGGACTAAATTTTTCCCTTTTTCGAGATAAAAATTTGAAGAAGACGTAATTTTATGCCAAAGAAGTACAAGAATGAATACTTTTTGTGTGTTTGTCTTGGAATATATTTAAATTTATCAGGGAAGGAAAACCTATGAGAAAATCCCCTCAACTTTAGTAGTGATTTATTACAGAGTGTAGTTTTTGCAGGCACCCATAAAGAAGTCCTTTTAAAATCCGGATCCTGAAGTATCTGAATTATCTTGGATTTATGCTGTTTTTGGTTAATCTTACAACCATACTTAAGTAGTCTTTTTGAGTCAAACTCACGTTTGAGAATTTTAGTTAACGTTTCATAAGTTAGAAAATCTACTGTAGTCGCGCTTTCATTATTAGCCCCAACTGGCGTCGTTGCATTTTCGCGCACGGCCAGCGATGGCAATGTGTATGCTACAGAGCATATGCCTCATTATATGGCTGTGCAACGTTCCCACTGACGATTCTATGAACCTCCTGAGACTGTACAACCACAAAGCGGGTCCCCGGCCGATGGCATCCTGTAGTCCATTGACAATTTGACAAACAAACCAACCGTATTAAATTTCATGTAATCTCAGTTAACAAGAGGCATCTTTTTTCTCATATGTTCAACCGTAAATTGGTGCGCATTAATTTGATAGTTGCAGGTCGGTCGTAAAAGGACACCATAATCTTATTAGGTCGGACAATTTTTTTCTCGGATGTCAGCCAGTTATCTGAGTGCCAACTTGATGAATGTCCTCGAGCCTTCTCGGAGGAAGTCATGTTTTCGGACAATCCATTCGAATAGATTGGAAGAAGAGCTGCCTTTCAAAGCAACGATCGGGGGAAGGGAAACATTGGGCTTGTAGATTTTGGGTAATCCAGAGAGTCAGGGCAGTGCCGTGTCCGTTGCTTTCATCCTTCATCATTCGTCAAGCGATATCGAGATGTTGCGCTCGAGTCGGTTCAAGAGTACGGTTAGTTGATTGATCTATGATTTCGTTGGCGAGGAAGGCATGGGTCCGTAGGACTGTTCGTCGCCTAGGAGTGCTTGTGTCTTTTGATTGTAATCAATGCAGTTCTTCACGACGCTTGCTCTTTCTTTGTCGATTGGCAGCACTATTATATCCATGTCCATTTTAATTCCTTCATTAGTTTTATTTCTTGCCTTCTTCCGGCGATGTCTTATTGGTGGGCCTGTTCGTCAGTAGTCGGGAGGTGCCTTTCTGGCACACGGTGTGTTTAGCATCGTCAGTGGCGTTGCTCATCGTCCACGATATGCACAACTTGTGTGCCTACACGCAGTTTTCTCGAGTTCGGTTAACTAGGATGAACCCTTGACAATATTGAATGTTTCTGGAATTTAAAAATTCGGAAAGCAGATTTGGCACAGACGCGTGCCCCTTCGAACTTGTGCCTTATGTAGCTTCTATTAATTCGATTTAGCTAGTTTTTTATGAGTTCATGATAATGTTTGATGTCCAGTGCCGTTAAAGGCACGCATTTTCGTATCTCAAACGATTAAGAGGTACATGCTATCGCTGCTGTGACTGTAGGCTCCTGGATGCAGTCGGCAAAATATGGAAAATGCTTTGTCTATACACTAAGATATCGTTTGGTTTAGGATATCGAAGATGGGTAGTTGAAAGTTTATGTAGACCCGTGTTTCCTAGCCCAAGAAGGAATGCACAACCCCTTAATTAGCAAACGGAGACAGTGCATCCTCTTCAAATGTCTGTCAGAGCCAAATAGTCCACACCACCGTTTCTGTCTTCAGTACACCTTAATTCACGACTGCAAATGCCACGGAATTTTTGGACAACTATTACCATGAAGGCATGAATTCAAATGTTCAGCCTATGACGATTTTAAATAGAAGAAAATTAATTATTTCGTAAACATGTTGTACAGCCTGTCTAAAGACCGAAATATTATAGAAATGTCCGCTGTCTACTTTCGTAAAATACTCTACCTCTGAATTGGACTGACTGGGGGGGGCGTGCATCCGTGCAGGGTCGATTACCGCATCCCCTCCCCTGGTGATGCTTCCCACTGTACTCTCTGGTAATGAGGACTGTTGACCAGCTTGCCATTTGTGCCTGAAGTTTCCGAAGCAGCTCGTCTGTAAGTTGTGCCTCATTTAGGTCGACGTTAAGATTGACTAAACGGTCAACCGATTGTCAATGGCTCCCGTCTTATATTTACTATGTCTGAAAACGTCTGGCATGGCGGATGTCATTATTGAAATGTCTGAATGTTCTGGTACCAAGACACAAATAATTGTGATCGAATCCGACACCAGATAACTAATAAGGCTATGATTCATTTGGGATGGTAGCTATTTCCCCTTCCTTGTTGAGTATTAGCGCACCTGACCCTATTGCGGGAGCTGCATGCCACAGTTCTGAATGCTGCAGCATGACAAGTCAGTCATTTACTGGAGGCGGCTCAAATTGGCTCACCAAACATATTTTCATCCATCAGTTGCTCTGATGCGGACAAGTCGCCCAAAGGTATGTGGCAGAGAGAAAATGTGGTCGACGAGGCTGGGATTCAGTACCGTGCTCCTTATGTTAGACAACCAAATAAACTTTTCATTTAGCATTAAAACGCTAACAGGTTATAATTTGACGGTTGTGGAGCTACCGGATATCTCGATTCTCGTGAAAAACTGAGGAGCAGTTTACTATGGACCACTTTTAATGGAACCTTCAAACCGCTTTCATTTCTAAGGAATCTCAACGAAACTGGAAACTAAGTTGTGTGCGAAACACACAGACGGACATTTGGTGTTCCCAGGCGCTACACCCTCGACCACGCGGTCAGCAATGATGCACCCTGTCATATATGAGAGTGGAACAATCAGGAGCCCCTAAACATGCCCATGTGCCGTCCACCACCGATAGTCTGACCGTCGTTACCGACACTGTCGTTGGCAGGTCGCGCCTCCTTACATTGCACCACTTTGTCACGCTGCCCTTCTGTCCACCTCACGCTTCCTGTCGATTCGCTGCTGTGATTGCACGAGGCCCGTCACTAGTCTCCCGAGTGCTCGAAGCCAATCAACGCTGTTCCTTCGCTGATCGCCTGGCGGACAGAACTCAAACCGCACACGCGCCGTGGCTTAATAACCTCAGTGGAGGGCACAGACAACACAGCAATAACTGCGAGGAGGGACGACAGAGAATGCGGGTAGATTGATACAGCA
>CACRXP010000575.1:117129-142705 GCA_902702965.1 Spirometra erinaceieuropaei
AGGAACTCGATTGAAAATGTCCTTCTTGCTCCTCAAAATTCAAATATATTTTATAGAAAACACGGGCAAAGATATTTTTCATCGACGCATCTCGTAGTGATTAACGTTTTTTGTATTCTATACTCAAAGATAGATTGCCTTTCGGTTTTGAAGACGTTCCTTTTTAAGACAGCGCACTTGGCATTCATAGGGTCTCCTACCTGTGCGTCTATTGCTGTTCCTCATAAACTATACAAAATAATCCACATGAATTGTTAACTTTTATGAACTGTGCACTGTCGTGGGCACAAATGAATGCATAGTTTTCTCTACGCTGAAAGTTTAAACCTTGTAGACTAACATCAAAACCTAAATATACATTTTTTTAAAAATAAAATCAAAGATGGGATTTACTGTCATATGGATATAGGGAAGCGTATGCCTGTGCGCATTTTCTATGAAATACAGTAGGTGAGCTAACTTATGAAATGTCAACCGAAAATTTGAAGTGCGTTTTGATTTCGAAACTATTAGTTTAAAAGGTTTGTTAAACTAATGATTAAACAGCATAATTCGATAACAAGTCAGTTACCTCAGCATATTGGTCTCCAAAAAGAGCTCTTTCTGGGTGAATGCAAAGACTACATTCTGTATCAAATGACTACTTTTGTAGCATGCGTTTTTCAAATTGATTTGTTCATGCCCTTAAAAACTTAATTATATTTCATGAAACGCATGCATTAAAGTATTTATTCTTTTGCTCCCTGAGTAGAAAATGACTTCCTTTTCCAAATTTCTACCCGACGGAAAGATGCTACTCAGATTTAAAAATTTATTTAATTGTGCAAATTTTAATACCGTAAAATGGTCATCCATAAAACATCATGTCCCTGTATTTACCAATGTGGCTTGTTAAGTTAGCAATACGGCTCAAATCCATTTATAAATTTTATGACACCCATATAATCTCTTTATAATACCGTAGAGAAATACACGGTTTTCCGTACGAGTAAAATATACGGCTTGTAGATTGGAGACCCTGAATTAAAGTGTAACTGCAAGTCGGGTTCAAAAATATTGGGAAATTGACAACGTTTTTTAAAAAAAATATTACACCCTGTCTTCGAGAATAAATTTGGACGATGTAATTTTCTACCGAATGAGCAAAAGAATGAACTGTTTTATGCAAGTGCTTCTTGAAATATGGTTAAATGTTTGAGGACATCAAAAATCCTTGAGTAAAATCCATGCTACATAAATAGTCCTTTTGTCAGAATGTGGAATTTGCATTCAGCCGGAAAGAAGTTCGTTCGAAAACCGGAATCCTGAGGTAACTGAATTATCATATAATTATGCTGCATAATGATCAGATTTACAACCCTACTTAATTAATCATTTCGAAACGAAAACGCTTTTCAGAATTTCGGGTGACATTACATGAGTCAGTTCACCAACTCTATGTTTGAATCTACCAGACCCCCAAGAAATAACTGTGAAAAATGCATACTAGTTAAGTAGCCATTTTTTTATGGATGTAGATCTTATGAGAGGTTTATAAGAAGCCCACTCAATAGCCGATCTCCTACTCAGATTTAAATATTATGTGATTATGCTGCATGTTAATTAATGGTACAAACCTCCCTGAGTAATTCTTCCTAATCGAAAACAGGCATTTCATAATTTCGGCCAACATTTCACGTGAACGATTACATAATGTAAATAATGCGTGCCAGGACATAATGATCTATTTCACGCCATCCCCACATTACTTGTGATTCGCTTTCGGAGGGACGATTTCTTGTTATTTCAGCTGGCAGGGATTCCGCGATAGCGCACAGAAGGCGGAGCTGGCGACCTTGAAAGCACAAGGAGAGAAATGACTAGTAATAATGACTGGACTGATTGTTCGACGACAAAGGCCCCTCCTGTAGAGGACGCCTGTCATATTAACGGAGGCCGCACGGCCGGGCAACTAATTCGACGCAACAATCTACATAAAAATAAGTTCTTCCATGTAAATGTGCAAAGCCTCTTGAACAAACTCGACGAACTTAAAATAATCGTGGCCGAACTCTGTGCTGAATTATTGCATTAAGTTAAACGTGGCTCACCCCAGATGTCATAGACCCCCAAATACAGTTAGATGGTTATCAAGTGCTAAGACGAGGCCGAACCAAAAAGCGAGGTGGTGGAGTTGCCCTATATATCAGCAATGCGGTCGAATATAACCCTGTTGAAGAATGTTTAAATGAGCATGACCTGGAGATGCTGCAGTGTCATTTGCTGGTCCCCAAAGCCGAAAACGTTACTATCACCGTTGTATATAGGCCTCGAAATCAACCTGCCGACGAAAATCAAGCGTTTATCACTGGACTCCGCGAGGACAGTCGAAAGCAATATATGATTATTGTAGGAGATTTCAATGCTCCACGGATTAACTGGGACCTTATGACAGTTAAGGGCCACAGATAAGGATTCGACCAAGTGCTATTAGACATGGCATTTGATGAATTTCTGTTTCAACCTATACGAACTATGACTCGGATGCGTGAAGTTTAGAGAGCTAGTTGCCTAGACCTTGTGTTGACCAAGAACGAGGAAAGAGTTGCTGAAATAAATGTAGGCCCGGCCCTAGGTTCTTGTGATCACATGACATTAATGTGGGAGTCGACACTCGTAGTTGTCCCCGAACGAAGCTCAAAGTCTTTAAGAAATGTTTGGCAGAGTAACTTTGAGGCAATGAAATCAGAGATTGGGCACACACTATGGACGGATGCATTACGAGGAGAGGTCAACAAATGCTGGGCAACCTTCGAATCAACTATGAGAGACCTGAAAGAACGATACTGTCCCCTCAAGAAACATCCAACCGGAAACAAACCGAAATGGTTGACAACGTCGGTTAAGAAGGAAATCCGAATAAAACGTAAGCTGTGCAAAATCTTCTTGCAAACGGAGAAGCCAGAAAAACTTCAAGAATTCAGGCAACAACGAACCTTATGCAAAAGACTCATCCGAGAAGTACGAGCTTCTTATGAACTTAAGCTCCTAGAAGTGGCGCAGCAAAAACCTAAAGCGTTCTATGCATATATCAGGAGCAATACGAAAAAAGGGACCATCTGGCAACCTTAAAGGACAAAAATAACCGAATTGTGAGCGATGGCTTTCAAAAAGCCCAGCTTATTTCCGAGTTTTTTCAAAGTGTCTACACCACGGAACCACCCCTCCAGTCCTGCTCTCTTCCACTGCCCGCCAACTAACCACTTATAAGCACAGTATTTTTTACTCCGCAGTTAGTTTTAGCAGAGCTAAATAAGCTGGATCCGGCCAAGTCACCTGGACCAGATGAGATCCCAGGTGTACTCCTGCGTCAGCTAGCTGGAAGCTGGCAAACCACCTGACACATGGAAGTTGGCAAACGTCGTACCTATCCACAAGGGAGGATCACGGCTATGTCCCACGAACTACCGGCCGGTTAGTTTGACATGCATTTGCTGCAAACTGATGGAAAAAGTAGTAATAAAATCTATTACATCACTCGATAATTTTCGCTGTTACATCGCCTCAGTTCAACATGGCTTCTGCGAAAAGCGGTCGTGCCTCATAAACCTGCATTCGTCACTCGAAATCTGGTCAAAGGCCATGGATGAAGGACATCCAGTTGATGTCATTTACTTCGACTTCAGCAAGGCGTTCAATTGCGTCCCACATAAGCGCCTCATTCAAAAGTTGTCAGAAGTAGGGATAAGAAGAAATCTTCTGAAATGGATTCAAGATTTCCCAAACGGACGGCGACAAAATGTCACTGCGGGCGGCTACTGCTCAGAATGGGCACCTGTTACGAGCGGAGTCCCACAGGGGTCAGTTCTTGGACCGCTCCTATTTTCTATCTACGTAAATGACCTAGTACGGGAGGTGAAATCGGAAATAGCGCTCTTTGCAGACGATCTTAAACTTTGGAGAGCGATAAAAAATGAAGATGACGTCAAGATACTACAAGAGGACGTAGAGAATTTGCACGCATGGAGCGAGAAATGGTGCATGAAATTTAACGTCAAAAATGTGCAGTAATGCACGTAGTATCAGCGAGGCGAAGATCAAATGCACCCCTACGACAGTATCCCCTGGACAATCAGCCACTGAAAACCGTTGATGTGCAAAAAGATCTCGGTGTTTTCATAAAGGACGATCTATGCGTCACCACGCAGTTGTCTAAAGTCGCTGCGCGGGCAATGTCCGTTATGAGCGCGATACGCAGAACGTTTATTCACTTGAATAAAGATGTCTTTGGCAAAGTATACGGGATATTTGTGCGGCCGCACCTGGAATATGCGGTACAGGCTTGGCGGCCGTGGCTTTGAAAGGATATAGATATCCTTGAAGGTGTACAACGGCGTGCTACAAAGGCTGTTCATGGCCTCAAAAATTTCACGTACGAGCAGCGCCTGACGGTCTTGAACCTCTATCCCCTTCACTAGAGGCAGGACAGAGGTGACCTCATAGCAACGTTCCAGTTGGTAAAAGGACTTAATCTGGATGTCGACTAGGAAACGTTTATTGAAATGGCACCCAAGTCCAATCTCAGACGACATGATTACCAGCTTAAAAGGGAACTGTGCCACACATATCAACGGTCCTCCTTTTTCTCACAGAGCGTCATTCGCCAATGGAACTCTTTGCCGGAGTTTGTTGTTAATTCCCCTACCGTGAACGTGTTCAAGAGACAACTGGATGCTTACCTGCCGAAAGGCAACCCGAACTGCCGAAGCCTGATCTAACGAATTACTGACACGACTATACTTATACTACTAATAAGATTTCAACAGATCCTATTTTGTGCGTCAAACTTAGCCCATATTGAAATTTCACAGTTCGAATGCGGTGAACAAAGTTTTTCGCATTTATTTCGAGAATATAATAACCCTTTCGCCCTTATGTTACATTATCAGATTTATGAATTCCCCTTACTAAAACTACAAGCAAAAGCTTTGCAATTTAACTATTTTCCCTTATATCTGTACCCTCTAAATGGAGTTTTCAGGGCTTCTGTCGTTTACTCCAAATATACTGACTGATACTGACTGAAAATGGCGGAGTTACTACAACGTATGCCATGTTTTATTGTCAGTTTGATGCCGTTTTCATTGACAAGAAAATCGAGCAGCGACGTCTGTTTTTTAGATGCTGATCGCCAGGGTCAGCCACGCAGTTACTTGAATTATCAAATTCTGCTAGACAGGGCGAGTAGAAGTGGCAAGGGGTAGAAGTGAGCCGTTAAGAAGGCTGAAGCACCGGATGTCGTTAAGACGACAGTATCCTGGCTCCAGTCCGAGTTGTCGCTGCCATCACTGTTGTTGCGTCCGCTACTGTTGGTTTTGCTATCGACGCTGCTACCTGTAGGACCGGATGCGGATCCTGTGGTCGTCGTGGTTACGGCTGTCATTGCATTTGCATCCGCAGCATCAGGTGCTGGTGAACGGGAAAATTGCTTGGAGTTATTACCATCACACGCTTCAAGGCGTAAAAAGATGACAATCGTAGTCACCGTATCGTGAGAACCTACCATCGAGTACAAATCGAAGGAGGAGAAGAAAAGGGAGCAGGCAGACCTTCATCACCTCTGTGTGTGGTGGACCTAAAGTGATGTTAAACAAGGACGGAGGGAGCATGTGAATAAAGGAAAGCCTTTTGCTGGAAATGGGCATTTCACGCAATCACGGGCATTTGGTTTCTGGTCGCAAGATTTCCAAACTCGCTGTAAGTAGTGCGAGATTAGTGACTGTGCTGCTATGTTGGCTGCTCAGTTCTGGCTGCTTAAGTACTCCAGATGGTGCCATAAATTAGTCGAATTCCTTTTATGGCGCGGGCGTTGAGTGCAACATAGCGGGCGGATTCTGTCTGGATCAGGCGCAAATTTTCCCTGCTCGCAATTTAGACTTTCCTTCAACTTCGTCAGCTACCTATGGGACTGCGATGAGGTGTCTGCGAATACATTCTCACGATAAGTTAGATTTTTTTCCTAAATTCTGCATGGGTAAGTGTATTAAGCAAGTAATACGAAAGTAGGTAATAGGTCTATGTGCATCAAATACTTCGAGATCTTCAGTCTCAAATGACTGAATACGCGTGTACTATATGAATACATTTCGACACTGGATACAACCTGCGACAATGACCTTATGCCCCACGGAAATAGCGTTGCCAACGGATACGACCAACAGGGAAAAACTATGAGATTGACGCAGATGGCCGTTCATAATTCGCAAGATCTTGTCGGCCAGCCTCATTTGCCTTTACTTAATCCTGCGAAAACGTACATGGGGGTGTATTTATTGGTGTCCTACTGAATTCGGGACCAACGTAGTTCATCCCGCTAGCAGACTCACGAAATTTCACTATGGACTAATAGTGCTCCTTTTTGCCTAGAACCTGCCTTCTCAAAGGGGTCAGCACTATCTTCAGACATGCAGTATGTGCCTTCGAATTTTCCCGCGGCACTCGGTTAAGTCACTGTGCCGTCCTACTGTCTGTATGAACGTCTCTAATGATGGCCTACTGAACAATACTCGTACCGTCCGAGTGCTCGCTCGTTTATCTCCTTAGTAATTTCATTGCCTACCTGTTCGGGCAACATTTCATTTGATCGGTCACTGACTGTAAATAATGCGTGCTAGAACACAGTATTTGTATTTCAGCACAATGCCTATGTTACTTGTGGTTCACTTTCCGAAGAACAATTTCTCGTTATTTCATTTGCGTATTCGGCGATAGTATAGAGAGAGAATGAACTTGGCAAAATCCCCACACCTTACTCATTATTTATTTCCGCTCTGATGCCTATTTCATCGATAGTAAAATGAACCAGCGAAGTCTGTTCATTAAGTGCCGATTGCCAAAGGCAATTATGGAATTATTTGAATTATTATTATTATTTGCCAGACATCGCAATCAGAAGTGACATGACGTAGAGTTACGCAATCGAGAAGGCGAAGCATCGGATGTCGGTCAGTCAAATGAATCGTAGCTCGAGTTCGAGTTTCGCTGCTGTTGTTGTCCAGATTAGGCGTCGCCATCGACAGTCGAATCGTCGTATATGCAAGCAATTGCACTGAAAGGGAACCCGATGAGGCGTCACCTCATTAGGCCATCAAACATTCTCTCCCTACTGAACAAAAAATTAGGTTCGATTTCCTGCTGTAAATTCTTCGCACGTCTAGGCGTCCCAGCCACTACCCCCTGCAACAATTCACAAGAGCTGACTTTCGCGTATTCGATGTTTGATGAGTAGTCTTCATTAGTGCGCCCCTTTGACTTTTGTATCCTAGAAACATGGCAAGGATTAAGTGTATGCGCGGGACAAGAATGTGTTAAATGTTGTTTAACAAATTCGTCAGCTTTTAAACGCTCTTACTTTACTGGCAGACGTAAGCATTCCATCTAATAATATTTTGAATATTTTTTTCTATTCGAACGCTCTCTTTGCCGATCTCCTGCTATAAAATTGCATGCGAGGGTACAAAACAGTGAACCGATGTGGACATATCGGGAGCACCGACTTATCGATGCGGCATAAGTGAGCGAATGTCATCCTGCCGACGATGGGCTGACTTAAAAGTCTACCGAACAGCGTTGACTTTCAAAAATATTATTTCACATCAGTTCATTTGAGGGGAATGTAGGTCTTCAACTTTGAACTCCTTTTTTTGCTTACAAGCGACTTAAGCATTTCAAAAACTGGGAAAGTTATCATAAAGGTGAACAATAAGCGGAAAAAATGCAGCTGTGTACAGATAGAAGAACTGTCTCGAGTGTTATTGGTACCAGCAGCAGTACAGTGGTTGTTTGTAACGCAATGACAGAAACAATATCCCCAGTGACAAAATCTGCATAGGTGCATGGCAGTAAGCATAGGAGATGAATTCGAGACAATACAAAATCAACTAGCATGTTGCTGAAATATAGCGAGTAGTATTATAGCTATAGGATTTGCGTACTTCTCACGGTTACAGAGGTCGGGTGGTGTTTTATTGGGCATTACAATACAAATCCAGCTTATCAGATCAGATCAGATTTATTAAGGAAAAAATAGGCGAGCGCCTTTGAACTCCCTTTTGGTTACAATAACGTCATAAAAAACAATGTGTAAGGCAAGTTTGAAAAAAAATTAGCTAAGTAATTACATACATCAAGCATTGGTCACTGGTATGAATTTGTCTGTGAATGCCTTCTATGTCAAAATTTTACAATATCCAGTACGGTACTGAATGGACCAAATAATATCGAAGAAAGCGCATATGTGGCGGTCAGGAGATAGCAAACATTGTAAAACGTAATGTTACTGAAATATAGCGAGTAGCATGCTTTGTAACATAAAAACGTTGGGTGGGGCGGTTGGTACAGGGGGGAAATTTGTTAGTGTCCGATGCTGTGGAGGTACATATCCCTGTACTGGTCAAGCTTTCTCTTAAATAAGTCCACGGATGAGGACATGACGACGTCCACAGGCAGGGCGTTCCATGCCTTTACCACTCTGTGGCTGAAGAAGGACCTCCTTGCGTCCAGTCTCGCTCCTGTCACACGTAATTTCAGAGGGTGTCCTCTCAAGCTAGTAGTGGTGGCCAGCTCAAAGAAGTCGCCGGATGCGAGACAGCAGTCCTGATCCCGTAACATTCTAAACGTTTGAATTAAGTCGCCACGGAGTTGTCTGTAGTCCAGGGGAAAGAGGTGAGGATTTGAAAGTCTGGTTTCGTAAGGTAGGTATTTATGACCTCTGACAAGCTTGGTTGCCTATCGTTGGACTTTTTCGAGGGTGGTACGATCTTTAACAGTCCAGGGTCTCCAGGCCTGAGTGGCTAATTCTAACTGTGGGCGCATAAATATCCCGAAGACCTTGCGAAAGCACTCTTCCTCTTAAATACTTCGACGGAAACAGACATAACGACATCCGGAAGAAGGACTTTCCATTCTTCGAGCACTCTCTTAGAGAAGAACTGTCGTGTGTCCAGCCCGGCCCCGGTCACAAGTAGTTTGAATGGATGACCCTGTAGGTTTGTCTTGGCTGGTATCTCGAAGAATTTCTCCGGTTCATTGCAGTAGTCCTGACCGCATATGATACGGAAAATTTGTGTCAGGTCACTCCGTAGCCGCCTGCAACTCAAGGGAAGGAGATCAAGATTAGCTAACCGCGTTCCATATAGTAGTGAGCCCTGTCCAGTCACAAGTTTCGTTGCACGCCTCTGAATCTTTTTCGAGGATGCTGAGGTCCTTCGCGGTGCATTGTCTCCAAGTTTAAAACAAGTTTAAAAAGCAAAATCCAATTGCCGCCGCACAAACGTTCGAAAGACTTTAGCGAAGCAGTCTTCATCAAAGGTAAAGAAAACCCGCTTGACAAGGTAGAGAAACTCGCCAGACCTCATCAACCAGGCTTTTCTGCCGTTCCCTATCTCAATGTGCTTTAATATTCCACCACTTCCAATAAGACAACAATCTAATATCAGAAATAGCCGAATATATGTATACTCCCGCCTCGTTACTTTGACGCAAAATAACCTCTAGTACGAGGAAAGTAGTAAAAGAGGTTTAACGGGCAGGACCATTTTAAGAGACGGACAAAACGCGTGAAATTATGCTTCTCCCAGAAAGTGCCGGCAGTGTCTATACTCAGGCCTGTAATCCACCAACCAACGCAATGACCTCCCGTAACCGTATTCTGCGCTGAGATTTCCCCTGGGCAGGGGAATTAATCACGTGGGGATGGCGCGAGTGAACCGTAATCCCGGTGACATTGAGCCAATTTGCTGAGCAATCGTCACACCAGCATCCAACACAGATGACAAAATAGCGGCCATTGGCGATTTTGACGCGGACTGAGAAACCATCATCGCATCAATAGCGGCCCCAGCGGTCATTGCGAGAGCTGTTAATTACGGTACGCCTGCGGCCCCGCGGCAGCCAAGTGTCATATATACTGCACTCCTTGTGCCACCGTTACCCTTATCTGCGACTGTCTCTGATGATGGGTTCGAGTGAGAATCGAAAACGTCCGGACAATAAATTTCTTGTTACAGTAATCGCATTTTTGTCTTCTGAGTAATTATGCTTCCCATCACATGGAATATGTCTTCTCAATATAGTCAACAAGGTTTTTGAACATGAACTATGTGCCTACCCACGATATCTAATTAAGTCACTTTTTGCCGTGCTGTCTGGCCAATGTCTTTGATGATGGTCTCCTCTAAAGGACCGAAAGCTCGGACTAATACGCGTACTGCCCCGATGACCACACGTTCATTTTTTTTGTAATATCAGTATATACGCGGTCGAATCATGTGGCAGACTCATCGTCCTTAGTGTGCGCGTGTTTTGAGGTAGATGTCATGTTTGTATACAAATACCACAAATTTATCAACAACCGCTGCCGCAGTTCTATTACTGACTTTGCTACAATTTAAAATTCCACGCAACGGGGTTAGGTTAGGCAACTGCACCTTCGGAATTAAGCCCAAAATAAGAACCCAACGGGCTTTGCGCATTAGACAAAATATGACAAAATCAACTACATAGGCGGTTAAAGTTCAGGTTTAACAGAAATCTTTCCATTGATTGAGCAATATTATTCGATCGGGCATTTGCTGAAGGCGAACAGTCGTACTACCGAAAAACAGCAGTGTGAAGTCTGAATTGAAGTTGGGTCCGGTCCGTTAATAAAATGGGACTGACGTCGAGAGATTAATCATTAGTTCCCACCTGTTGAATGTCGCAGTCGAGGCTTCAATAAGTTCTTTAAAAGACTGACTTTGCTGTAGAAAACCCTGAAAAAAGGAACGATCATCATATAGGCCTATGAGAAAGAATTCCCTTATCGTCGAAGTTAATGAATAAACGTAACGATCTTCCGTTTCATTTTGACACCAATTTGGTTTCCACGCCTAATCGGGACAGTGAGGTCAATTTAGTGGACTCAAGATGGCGTCATCCAGCAGAAAGGCGAGTATTATAAACGGAAATCCCCTGGGAGCTCCATACTTTACTTTTCTCTGCCTAGGCGGAGGTCGCAGAAAACGACCTTTTAAACAACAACTGTGGTGGATCCAATGATCGTGCAGAACCTTATCATCAATATTTCTAAATTCTAGTCGGAGATATGGGCACGTATGGGCCTGTGGAATGCATACCGCCACATTAACTGAATTTTGAATAAGTGTAAAAACAATCCTTTTTAATATTATGCAGCATCGTCTGTACCTGCACGAGCCCACGGGAATGCAAGTACAAACCCCATGGGTTCCTGCGTCTGTCGCCTTAACTGAAAACCAGATTAAAATTCCCTCCTTTATATCTTGGGATAGGAACAATATATATCAGGACGGCCATATTGACGAACCCGAAGATCTGTTAGTCACACGAAAAATTTCGGTTTATAATTAATAATCAAGGGTCAACGTGTTTTATAGTGGACTCACTCCTAGCAAAGGAAACCCGGATTAAATGTGACTTTTCGAATAAGGACATTAAAAGAGGCTACAAACAGCAAATTTAAAGCCGACGTATATATTTTACCACCAGATCGACAGTCAGCCTATAAAGCACCCGTATGGCTCCTGTCAACGGGCATTTCCTAAACCGTTGTTTTGAAGACTACAATCCCAGTACAAGTCAAATTTTCCTGTGCACTTCAACGATATGCTCAGAGGCAAGAACGGAGAGCATTTCAGATATACTCACTTGCACATTAAACTACTACGCTGGGACAAATCATACCGCTCGAGCGATAGAAATCAACGAGCGCTTTTGAGTCTTCCCCAAGGTGTCGGAGACATGTGGCAGTCTGCTCCTGCGATCGTCAGTTTGTCCGCTTACTCACGTCATCTATCTGCTTGCCTCACACTCCTTGTAGATTTGCTGCTTGAGCCGGTTGAGAAGCCAGTCACGGTGCGTCCTTCGCTGGTAGACTGCAGACGGACACAGGCCAAACAAAGGCACATGTGCGCCTGGCACTGAGGTCTAACAACCTCAGCGTCACACACACACATTTGGCTGGCTGCTGACACTGGCGGTAGGAAAGGATGTTGTTTCAAGCACCTCAGCTGCCATGTCCCATGCTGTACAGCATAATTTCCTACGTTGGAATGCAGATAACCCGACCTCCTAATCTGTTATCATTTAAACTGACAACCGTTGCCCGTAACGCTCTTCATTGATGGATTTTCGCCTCGTGCTGCACCCACGTGATGACTAGTAATCAAGGATGCATAGGTATGAATTCAAGTATTCAACCTTACGAACATATATAATGTGCTGTTTTTAGCAGGCGGGATGTTCTAAAACGGACCACATTCATTTCGCAGGTTCGTATTGCATGGATTAATTAGCATCTCCATCAGTGGGGTTAACCCTTACGCTGGGCGTAAAACACTTTCGGCTGTCCACTGACTGTTTTAAATCATGCATGTGAAATGATTTTCAGAAAATATGTAAAAGCCCTCCGAGTGCCGCATTCGGATATATAACCTTAATCAATAACTTAGATCGTGGCCATATGTGTACGTGTACTTTACGGTCATTAACAAAAGTACTAATAGTCAACTCGGTTGACATGTCATCCAAAAGAAATATCGGAGAGAAGACGAAACAGCAAGACGAAATATGTCCCCAGCAGAACGTCATTTACCTCTTTTGACAACGAAAACCCTTGTATTAGAGGAAATTGGAAAATGAACAATAGAAGCGAAGAGCCGAGTCTCAGGCAGTAGTCTTGAAGAAGGAGACAGGATCGCCGGGACAAGAGCTTTATTAGCCTGACGTTTCGGATTCCTACTCGAATCCATCATCAGAGACGAAAGAGCAGAAACGGGTGGTTGTTGCACAAGGCGCTGCGTTATTTATAGGATGCAGTAGCCATGCTACCGCATACCTATGAACGTTCACGGCTCCCCCCCTTCATCCGGGATTGTCGCACTTGTTGTGATCATTGCTTGATGGCCGACATTCGAGTCGATAATTGCTGCAATTTCATCACGTGCGTTGGATGTTGGCGTGATGATTGCTCGACCATCTGACGCATCGACCCCGGTGTTGGGAAGAGTGTTCACCTCTGCGCTCCCCGCATGGCTTGTTATCCCGCCTAGGCGAAGTTTCAGTACGGAGTATGGAATGGGAAGATCGTTGCACTTGTTGATGGACTGGGGGCCAGTATACCATGATTCCAGTAGCTCGCGGCTCACTAGGTTGTCACCTCTTGCGAGAATTTCGGCCTCATCGATTTTGAATGTGTGGCCGAATTTGAATGAGGCCGAAATTCTCGCAAGAGGTGACAACCGAGTGAGCCGCGAGCTACTGGAATCATGGTTTACTGGCCCCCAGTCCATCAACAAGTGCAACGATCTTCCCATTCCATACTCCGTACTGAAACTTCGCCTAGGCGGGATAACAAGCCATGCGGGGAGCGCAGAGGTGAACACTCTTCCCAACACCGGGGTCGATGCGTCAGATGGTCGAGCAATCATCACGCCAACATCCAACGCACGTGATGAAATTGCAGCAATTATCGACTCGAATGTCGGCCATCAAGCAATGATCACAACAAGTGCGACAATCCCGGATGAAGGGGGGGAGCCGTGAACGTTCATAGGTATGCGGTAGCATGGCTACTGCATCCTATAAATAACGCAGCGCCTTGTGCAACAACCACCCGTTTCTGCTCTTTCGTCTCTGATGATGGATTCGAGTAGGAATCCGAAACGTCAGGCTAATAAAGCTCTTGTCCCGGCGATCCTGTCTCCTTCTTCATGGAAAATGAACGTCTAAATGAATGGCTTCCTGAGTATTCTAACCCCCCACCCGGACCAGTTCACATTCCTACACAGCCGTTAAGTTTAGTTAGATCTCATTCCTGCACAGTTCGGATTCGGCGACCTCTGACTAAACATTAACAAATGTCATTAAACATTGAGTCGAGATTCGAGTAATGCGAGTCTTCTAGATGTCCACAACAGCAATTTGTCATTGGCTACCTGCACTTATCTACGTGGTTGCCTTTTTATCTATATCTTCGCATATGCATAATATGGGAATAAATTATATGTTCGTCTGGCGCACGTCATAGAGAAACTGGCGAATCCATTGTTTTGTTCTATTCGCACCGCCTCATGTTGATAGATGACTCTCAGCAATTACTATGCGGCTGTGGTGAGATATTTGGCAAAGAAATTGAGAAAGCATATTAATTTGGCATACATTTGAGGAAATGTCGTTTTCGTCCGAAAGTAAAATAAAACAGTTGTCCCAATAATCTCAAAGAGAATGCGATAACTCGTTTTAAATCATACATCCTGTAACACAACTAGAAATAGTCCTTTGAGTTGCCCGCAAAGTCATGCATTGGAGAGAGAGTACGTGGAGCAGAGTTTGAAGCTCGACTGCAGAATACAGAATACCCTCATAAAAAGATTAAAATGGGGATACAAAATAATTTCCAGACAGAACGCGCGCCCTAATTTTGAGTTTTCACTAATTTAACTTGCAGATAATTCGCACGCACCCAGTGAAACACGGGTTGAGCCTATTCACATTTTGCAAACGAAAGTTCGAACCAAACTCATATCACTGCACACTCGATTAGGACAGCATTTAACTCACGAACAACTCACTACGCCAACGCCGCTGTGGGGCCCAAATTACTCATCAATGTTCCTGACAATCGATCTGACAGGTGGATATCGCGATGATCGTTAATGTATGAGTTATTATAATCGGGATCATTATTCACGGTACGCATGAATAACAGCACATTTCTACTGATAACTTGATAATTCTCTGACTATTGCAGCTCGCTTGGTAGAACCTAAGGCAACCCGCAAATTCCAATCAGTTGTTCTCTTAATAGGACCAATATCCTTCAGCATCGGAGGCGACTAGCTCTATTTCAAAGCAGAAACACATTTTAAAACTATTTGATCAAACATTCCCAAGTACGATATCACGATGCCAAAAGACTATCTACAAACTAAAATAATACTCATGAAAATATGTGGTTTTTCACCGATCCGCTTATTAGTTCGGCCGAGTAGTAAAAAGAGGATATTGAAGTTAGCAAAATATGTAGCTCTTTTGCGGCATGTCAGGCCTTCAGACAGGAAAACGGATAGTCCAACACAGATTTGGTAAAACAAGGTTCAAACAGAACTCACACCACACCACACTCGATTGGGAACAACATGCCACTCGAGACCGGTCCACTAAACTCACCACACCGTGCGGCCCATACAGACCATAATCTTCCCTAATGGTCGATATGGCATGTGGATAAGGAGATGATTGTCAAAGTTTGAGTCATTATAATCTGTATAGTTTTGCACGGTACACATGAATAACAGCACATTACTTCTGATAATGTAAGAGACTCGCGGCGATTTTAGTTTGCCTGTTTTAGTCTAAGACAGATCGCGTGTCCCGATACGGGCTTTTTTAGACAGAACCAATGTCGTTCACCACCGGAAATCGTCAGCTTTATGACAAAACAGAAATATATAACATAGGAGATTGATCGAGCAATATTAAACACGATAGGCTATCAAAAACTAAATTACACTAATGCAGATAAGTGGCTATTCGATTATCCATTTCTAAGCTCAACAGAGTAGTAACAAGAGTGCATTGGGGTAAGCAACTGAATCGGACTCAGAGCCTCCGATATTTCCTTCGTTAAAGGAAAACAAGAGAGAGCGAGATAACCATTTCGGGCTTATTGGCCATCGTCAGTCAGTCATGCCTTATGACAAGTGGGCGTTTGACCCTCACTGTTGTGGTTAGGATCTCACTCGATCCCATTCTGTCCGCCCGCCAGCTTGCTACTGGCGACAACGAACGCTGTGTCAGAGGACACATACCATGTATTATATGTGGTATGTGTCCTCTGACACAGCGTTCGTTGTCGCCAGTAGCAAGCTGGCGGGCGGACAGAATGGGATCGAGTGAGATCCTAACCACAACAGTGAGGGTCAAACGCCCACTTGACATGCTTATATACCTCACTTCATAAGGCCTATGACTTACTGATGATCGGTAACGACCGCGAAACAGCTGTCTGCGTCTGGCCTGTTGCACTCTTAGCGAGCTGCTCATGTAGTCATGCCTTAGTTTGGAGATCTGAGTTTTAGGACCGGACACCTTGAGCTCTGAATGTTAACAAGTCCAACGTTCAACCACTGGACTACGGACACGTTGGCCTGTCAGCTGCGACCGGATATATTCTATACTGTAGCGTAGACGTCCAACGACCGGGTTGCGGACAGCCTCGTCACTTATATCATCAAATCCCTAATAGAAGGTAAAAGGAATAAAAAACTGGACGAGGCTTCCGCCGCTCAAGACCAAATGAGTTCTTCATCCCTTTCGCACTTTCGCGCATCGCTCGATCCGTGAACTGGGATAATAGTGTTGGCTCAGAAGTCGTGAGTCTTATGTCCTTCTCTAGGTGCCCCCATTAATGAACATTTTACAAAATCCTCAGCCCGCCAGACAGTTCGAGACTTTTCCCCGCCGACATTTCCACAGTAGAAGAGGGTCATATCTCATGAAAATAGAAAGTGCCCGCTTAATATGCCTGTGTGAATTTCCGTCGTTTGCAGATCTGCTCCAGGCTGGGTGAGGGACGGACGCAATTCTATACATGATAAAATGCGTGGGCCACTAACAGCACCATTAAACTAACTGTGGTGCCGCACGCATTTGTGGGCAGAATTCCACGTTAGTTTGGCCCACTGACGCAATAATTATAGCCTAAGACAGCCAGACTGTCGGAGAGACTCAATATAACTCCAGAGCGCAGGAACAGAGATCTCCCGTGGAGTTCTGCACAATGATATTTTGTGCTGCGCAGGCCCTAGCAGAGGAGGATTTGTTTTTTTTTCAAAGGCCTTGGTTGGCGTCAGCCAGCAAGCTTCGAGAAACGACACTCCACGTCAGATTACTCCTTTGTCAAACAAAGATACAGGCGACTGAGATGACTACTTTGGCTTTATTTGCCGTCGTCAGCCAGCCATATCCAAACACAAAGTTGGAGATCTTAGTTTCAAGTCTGATATCTGTGCGTTTACAAATCCAACTGCCTGCTACTCGGCCACGGACAAGCTGGCCTGTCAGCCGCGGTCGGGTATGTTCTATACCCAGCCATGGGTGTCCACCAATCAGGTTGCATAACATGCTCGTTACTTACGTCGCCATACCCTTTATTTGGGATGTTAGAAATAAGAACACAAATAGGGTTGCCACTGCTTTAGACCAGATGAGTTCTTCATCCCTGCCGTGATTTTTTGATTTCATCACTCGATCGATGAACTTCAAAAATGACGTAGCTGAAACGCCATGAATCTACTGTCATTCTCTAGACGCCACCACTAATAAACATTTTGCAAATCCCCGGTACAGGAGGTATCCCTGCCGGCATTATCACAGAGAAAGACAACCGTTTTCATGAAGTAAGAAGACCTTTACTTAATATGCCTACACGGACTTTCACCGTTTGCAGATCTGCTGCAGGTTGGGTTAGGGGCATTTGTGCATGCCATTAATATCTTTCATTAATTTTAGATGATGCTGCACATATTTGTTGGCAGAAATCCGATCTAATCTGACCCATTAACGCGATACCGATAGCAAAAGCAGTAAATTCTTATATCGTAGCTGCATCTGTTAGGGATAAGGGACCATGGGTTAGGGGTTACTGTCAGCGGTTATGGTCTGGGGTCGGGGGTTAGGGGTCAGGTTTAGGAGTTAGGGTTAGAGGTTAGTTCTGGGGGCTAGGGTTAGGGGGTAGTGTTAAACACTTTATCACCTCCGGTCGCTTGTGGCAGGCGACTGAGCCTTGTCTACTGCAGGTGTGGCTAGGCAGTAAGGTTCGACTGCAAAAGCCAGCCATACTGGGGGGTGGTCGTAAAATAGCGTCATTTTTATTAGTAGAAACGAAATTATTCACAACTCGTTAATCATTTTTGATCATCAGAGTGCTCAAAAGATCCTGTTTACCTGCTCTTTAATTCTAAGCAACATTTATTTCTACTTGCAATGGTAGGAACCGCAAGTGTCTAACTAAAACAATCTATTTATTTATTTTGTCTCCCTCGGTGGTCCGCACAATTGCATTTTGAGCTGAGGGGAGGGCGAGATTTAAATGAGGATTAGTTTGATGTCAGCCAACAATGTTACTTTGCTTCACCAAATCTCAAAACTTAGTATATCACAGATATCCGAAGCAGATTACTCAATTCTGCATGACTACGTAAGTCGAACACACCCATCTGTACTCTCGAATGACGACTGAATCTGTTAGGTCCAAGTAAATTATTTCCGCTGTTGCAGCAAAACCAAGCTCATGCAGGAGGATCCAACAATTAGCCGCAAATAATTGAACGTGAAACATGCTTAACTCTGCCGGGGACAGTTAGCCTGAGTTTAGAGTCCGGATTCTAACGCTCCAACTCTAACGCCTCATTCAATTTGGATGTGTGGTCGGGTCTCGTCGAATGGACCGCGACCTGAGAGTTGGCGTCATTTCTCCGCACCGCTGCCGCATGTTCGACGATTTGCGTCCGGAGCAGTTTTCCAGTTTCTCCGACGTGTTTGCTTTGCCTGCAACTGCACCGGAGCCGGTAAACGACTCCAGATGTTTTTTTGCCGTGGCAGTGGGTTTTTGACCTCATCCCCATGACGCCTTCAGTCTGTGTACAAAGCCAACCCCAATTGATACTAGAAGTCGCCCAATGATCTTAAAGACGTCCTTGATGTACGGGATCGCCCCTCAGAATTCGGGGCCGGTACGACTCTGTCGCCCGTCTCGTTTACGCATTCACCTGTTGACGAAGTTGCGCGTGTAACCATTTTCTCTGAAAACCCGTCGAAGTTATTGGACTTCGGCAACTTTGTCTTCCGGTTCACTGCAGTGCCTATCAACACGTTGATATAGCGTCCTAACGCAACTGTGTTTGGGGCTGATCGAATTTTTGCTGTTGAAGTTCAGTGTTTGTGTCCTGTTCGTCGCTTTACTGAACTCTTTGGTCTTCAAGCCACCAGAATCTTCGCGACAGACGAGGACGTCAATTAGGGCCAGTTGTCTATGTTCTTCCTCCTACATCGTAAATTATATGTAGGGGTAGACACTGTTGAGACCTTCTTTAAACATTAGTACCTTATCCCGTTTGATGTCGACAAAGGTCTGTGCTGTTAAAAGAACAGCAAATCTAATTATAGACATTTGGCATATTCTTCAGCATCAGAGGCTCTATTGTAAAACAGAAACAAGTACTAGAACTGTTGGATCGAACAGTATCAAGTACGATACCGTGGCAGCAAAAGACTATCGAAAAATTGAATATTTTTCATGAGGATATTTTATGTTTCGCTGATACGCTTTTAAGCTTAGCCAAGTAGTAACGAAAGGGCATTCAAGTAAGCAAAAATCTAGCCAACCAAAAACAAGGGGGAACTGAGGTGGCCAGTTTGGGCTTACTAGCTGTCATCAGCTAAAGTTTAGCGTCTGAGTATAGAGTTCGGACGTTTTTATCACTGACTGTTTACAAGTCTAACGACCAAACATTAGCCCTTGGAGGCTTTGGCCCTTCGGTTGTGATCGGGTCTATGCTACACCACAACAAAGACGTTCGGCAATCAGTTAGCGGGGCATACTCGTCCACTATATTAACCTGCCATTCGAAAATGAAAGCCTTAACTACATCCTCCTCATTTAATACAAGATGTGTTCTTCGCAAATTCTGAGCCCTACATCGATCAGGGAACTGCAGCATTGAAACTAGTGAAAACGTCGCGAACTTAGCATGATACTCTAGGTGTCTCCGTTAATGGACACTGTACACAATCCACAGCTAAAAGGGCAGTACGGGACGTTCCGCTGGAGATGTTTTCGCAGATGAAACTATAGAACTTCCACTTAATATGCTTTTAAATACTTTCACCGTTTGTAGAACTGCTTTAAGGTGGGTCAGTGATGCGTGCAGGCGCAAACATGGCGAAATGTGCGAGCCATTAAAAACCTGATCACATTTCACGTGATGTCGCGCGAATGTCTGGGCAGAATGTCAGTCACACTCGACCCATTGACGCAATATCGATGGCTCAAGGCAGTTAGGGGTTAAGTGAATTAAATATCGCCGGAGTGTAGGCAAATAGGTCTCCCTTGGCGGTTTGCACAATGGAATTTGGTACTGCGGGGGGAGGATAAAAGATGTGCATTAGATTTTTTTAAAGCCTTCGTTGATTTCAGCCATCGAAATATGGGCAGCGTCACTTTATTTCCCCATATCTCAAAACGTACGGTGTTACCCATATGCGAAGCAGATTATTAACTGTTACATGGTTTTGGAGGGGTCGAAGCTTATTTCGTAGCCACAGTAGACAAGCCCCAGCCCCTAGCCCTAACTCTGAACTCTAACCCCTACCCCTAACCCGTAAACTTAACCCTCTATCCTAATCCCTAACCGCTAACCTTAATCCATACCCTATCCGTAAGCCTTAACATCTGCGGCAACGAAATGAGAGCTTACCCCTGAGGGATGACGGCCGAGACTTATAGTCCCTTATAGTCCTTAAGGACTGTATGAGTCTGCTATGTCATGGTCAGCGAACCAAGGTCCTCGCAGCCTTGCGTGTGCTGGCAGTTCTCCGGTAACCGGTTGTCTGGCGGTAGATGCGCTTGCGCTCCCGCTAGTTATCCAAATGGTGTGCATGGCTG
Organism: Spirometra erinaceieuropaei; assembly: GCA_902702965.1. Classification (NCBI taxonomy): domain Eukaryota; kingdom Metazoa; phylum Platyhelminthes; class Cestoda; order Diphyllobothriidea; family Diphyllobothriidae; genus Spirometra; species Spirometra erinaceieuropaei. The sequence goes on from CACRXP010000575.1 coordinate 137,852, forward strand.
TCCGGTCATCCAGGTCTTTTCTGTTGTTCCCGTTGTTGGTTAAAATCCTGGTCGATTGCTTTGTGGACCAGCGGATGTGTAGCGGCAAGTCTATGTGATGGTCCGGCCGAGCCAGCTGCCTGCGCCTTCCCTCACCTCTGGCCTTCTTGGCTACGTCATGACATCGGACCCAGCTGGGGAAGACAGAGAGAGCGCGATAGGTGCTGCGTAAGTCCAGTCTCACTATGAACTTATCCACGCGAAAGTCACCGCGCCTCCTTGACCTGAGGTTGGAGCACGCGTTGGACATCGTCTGATGCGACGGTCGAAATATCACGCGGCTACTGGAGAAGACTTCATCCAACTGCACACACGAAAGTCAGTTAGAGCTGTCAGGCTTAACTAAATCATCTCCTAGCGTTAGCGAAACTGAGCACATCCACTTGATTTGGGATTTTTAAGGGCCTAAATGTCGAGATGGAGAGACAGAGGAATTCGCCTTATTTGGAATTCATAAATTTAACATTTTATGCAAAAACGTAGCTCCATTTACTATGGACAGTAAATAAGTTAACAGATTATTCCGAAGGCAAAACGTTTAACACAAAAGGAACGATTATTATGAAGGCAGATCAAGTCTTGGCTTCCGTATTTCTATCTCGTAAGGTAGCGCGCCAATCAGTTGTGTCTCTTCACTTCTTCGACAAAGTACAAATTTGCCCTTAACTGAGTGCCATGGAGTCGCAGTTCCCAGGGTCGACCACAATCTCCCGTCCAGCTACCAGGCGCTAGTCTACTGTCTGAACCCGTCATACTTCTGATGGAGAGACTAGGCACCGACCCAGACAACCCGTCTTCGCGCGCCACACGCGTTCCGTCCTACCATTCCGCACGAAAAAGCCAGATACTCACACGAGGCGGTAGGCGGCTAATGGGCACAAACGCCATAGAGGCCATATCAAGAAGAATTCCCTACGTATGGTTTGCAGTACCCATTTCGGTATCTCAACACAAACATACAACGTACAGATTCTGGTATGAGAATATGGGCAGAAGTGCGGCGGGGATAGATTCCTACGCCACGAAAGGTTACAATTACACCGCTGCAGACAAATAAATCTTCGCAGGAAATTACAAAGACCTGCAGTATCGAGTAACGAAGCTTTAATTGCGATGGATCTGACTATCCGCGTGTTGTAAGATGCGAATTGTGCTGACTTAATCATCCTTCCGGCATATGCGTCGCCTTCTTATTATGTCTGATGATTTATATAATACAGCTTACAAGGAAGAGGACCATGCGATCTCTGGAACATCGCCTGCAATCTAATAAAAAAAGTTGAACATTGACAGATCGTCAAGTGCTTTTTTCAATCATTCCTTCCTTTAGTGAGTAGAGTGATACTACGTCTTCAGCAATCACCAGGCTGTTTTGAACTACTACTTATGATGTAAGTAGTACTCCATTGCAATTATTTTTCAAACGCATGAACGAATTGTAATCATCATCTGATGGAGAAATTAAGCACAAGTGTCGGACAGGCCCAGACAACCCGTCTACACGCGCCACACGCGTTCCGCCCCACCATTCCACACGGCAAAACAGATATTCACGCGAGGGGATAGGTGGTTTACAGGCATGACAAGGCCCCACAGTAAGACAAGCGTGGGCGCAGTGACTTGCTCGTAAATTAATTTATACAGATGGCAGATTTTTGATGCGTTAATCGTACTCTTTTCTACCTTATCCGCTCATCCCAATCCCAAGACAGAGCAAATAATGCGGAGGCGGGAACGGGCGCCGTGAATGGCAAAGTCAAAATGCCCGTGCGCATGTGTCATACACGCCTGGTCCGCCAACAAAAGACCAGGGTCGCCCAGAAGCAATAAGGGGACGAGTCGGACCCCATCGGCATGGGGGTTCCATAGAGGCCGCCCTAACAACGATCAAGTGCAGCCTGACTGTAAATCCTAAACGGAGGCTGAGATAGACCATCAGTCGGCAATCTTGAAGAAGGAGACACGGTTGCTGGGATAAGAGTTCTATTAGCTTGACTTTTCGGGTTCCTGCTCGAACGCATCATCAGATACAAAAGCAGATACGGATGGTTCATACACAAAGGACTGCAGTATTCATAGGATGCAGTCGCCATGCTACCGCGTACCTATGAACAGATCCCTCCTTCATCAGGGATAGTTGCACTTGGTGTGATGACCGTTTGATGGCTGATATTCCCGCCGCTAATTACTGCAAATTCATCACAATACTTCGCCTGGACGAAGTTGCAGCACCAAGTATGGAAGGTGAAAATCGTTGCATTAGTTAATGGACCGGGGGCCAGTAAACCATACTCAAACAGCTCCCGGCTCACGCGGTTGTCACCTCTTGTGGGGATTTAAGCCTCGTCAAATTTGAATGTGTGGCCGGAACCCGTCGAATGAGCCGCAACTTGAGGACTAGCGTCCTTCCTCCGCATGCTGAAACGTGTTCGACCATTCGCGTTCGGAGCTGTCCTCCGGTTTCTCCGACGTATTTGCTTTGTCCACAACTGCACCAGATCCGATAAACGACTCCAGATGTTTCCTGCCGTGGCAGCAGATCTTTCGGTTACATTACCTAACGCGTGGTGGTTGCCTCCGGTCTGTGTGCAACTCCAACCCCAGGTGGTGCAAGAAGGTGGCCGATAGCTTTTGAAACGTTTTTCGCACACGGAAGAGCCCGCAACAATTTGAAAATCTTCCAAACCACGACTTTAAGTTGACCGTAATACTTTAAAAGCCCATCAACACTCCTACTGTAGGGAATATGCGCTGAGCGTCATGGAGTCGCAGTTCTCAGGGTCGACCTTACTCTCCCGCCCAGCTACCAGTCGCCAGTCTACTGTCTGAGCCCGTCCGACATCTGATGAAGAAACTAAGTACAAGTGTCGGACCGGCACAGACAACCCGTCTACACGCGCCGCACGCGTTCCTCCCCACCATTCCGCACGGCAAGCCAGATATTCACACGAGGGGATAGGCGGTTTACAGGCATGACTTTTATAGAGGCCAGAACAAGAAGAACCCCTTAAGTCTGGTTTTGCAGTGCCCCTTTCGGTATCTTAACACAAATACGCAGTGGGCAGACTGTGGAGCCCCAGTTGCACTTTCAGCTATTTGGTGTTTCCTGCTATCTTCGAGCGCGTTTAATTTATCGTAGGACGAAAATGGGCCATAGTGCCGTGGGGATAGATTCCTATGCCACGAAAGGCTACAATTACACTGCGGTAGCAACATACATTCTCTGCGGGGATACATACGCAGACCTCTAGTATCGACTAACAACGCTTCATGTCCGGTGGATCTGACAACCCGCGTTCTGTAAGACGTAAATAGTGCCGACTAAACCATCATTTCGGCTTACGTCTCACTTCTTTATTTCGGCTGATGATTTATACAATACAGCTTACAAGGAAGAAAAACGGGCGATCTCTGGAGCATCGCCTTCAATTAAGTAAAAACTTTGAACACTGACAGGCCGTTAAGTGCTTTTTTAATCATTCCAATGATACTTCGTCTTCAGTAATCCCTTTGCTTTGATGAAACATACTAACAACTATTTTGAATCACTTGTTTTGATGTAGATAATACTCCATTGCAATTATTTTTCAAACATCTGAGCGAATTGTAATCATCAGCCGAATATTCAGGAGACTACTGTTCAGTTTATACACTGTTTGTGTATGTTTTTAGAGTATCGTTTAAACGCCGACTTTGCTGGCAACACATATCATTGTTACTTGTCTGATTATTCTCAGTCAGATGATAATGCATGCTTTCTCAAAAAATACCACCCTACAACGGACAGGATCTTTTAGGACGAATTTCTCCTCTAGGTTCCTGGACAGGCCAGAACCCAGGACCGAATGACTGCCGGCGGCATTTGGTCACATGATAAGTGACGGTTGAGAACGCCTATTTGTCCAGTGGTCTAATTCTACTCAGTATTATTGAATGGCTGTCCTGTTAAAGACAACAATGACAGAAAGATGAAAAGGCCACCAACCTTGTCTAACGACGCCTTGTGTGCGATATATATATGTATATATAGTGGTAGGGGGCGCTCACCGATCGTTCATACGGAACTCACTCGTTCCGTTGTGCCTTAAGGGCTCTCTCTCGAGCCCAACCAGCAGCCGCACAGCGGCGCATGAGTTCCGTATGAACGATCGGTGAGCGCCCCCTACCACTGTATATTCCCGATCGAAAACCGACAAGGCAACGGGCTCGTGGCCCGGTGAGTAGAGGCGTTGACTTCTAAACCAACAGGTCGCGAGTTCGAGGCTCGGGTGCTCCACACTTCGAGCTTGGGTATGGCTGGCTGACGACGGCGAATAAGCCAGAAATGGCCATTCCAGTCTCCCTTGTCTTTGTCGGTAATAGCATTCTGCCCATATATATATATGGAAAGGTAATACCGACAAAGACAAGGGAGACCGGAATGGCCATTTCTGGCTTATTAGCCGTCATCAGCCAGTCATACCCAACCCCAAGTGTGGATCACTTGAGATTCGAACCCGGGATCTTTGGTCATGGAGTTGAACGCTCTACCATTGAGCCACGGGCCCGTTGTCCTGTCGGTTGTGATCGGGAATATTAATTATGATAGTGGGCGCTCACCGATCAGGTTACGGAACATGCTCGTTCCGTTGTGCCTTGGGGCTCATACTTAAACCCTCGCAGGCAGTCGCACAGCGACTAGTGATATATGTTGGAAAGGTAATACCGACAAAGACAAGGGAGACCGGAATGGCCATTTCTGGCTTATTAGCCGTCATCAGCCAGTCATACCCAACCCCAAGTGTGGATCACTTGAGATTCGAACCCGGGATCTTT
>CACRXP010000575.1:143143-163965 GCA_902702965.1 Spirometra erinaceieuropaei
TTGGAAAGGTAATACCGACCAAGACAAGGGAGACCGGAATGGCCATTTCTGGCTTATTAGCCGTCATCAGCCAGTCATACCCAACCCCAAGTGTGGATCACTTGAGATTCGAACGCGGGATCTTTGGCCATGGAGTTGAACGCTCTACCATTGAGCCACGGGCCCGTTGTCCTGTCGGTTGTGATCGGGAATATTAATTATGATAGTGGGCGCTCATCGATCAGGTTACGGAACATGCTCGTTCCGTTGTGCCTTGGGGCTCATACTTAAACCCTCGCAGGCAGTCGCACAGCGACTAGTGATATATGTTGGAAAGGTAATACCGACAAAGACAAGGGAGACCGGAATGGCCATTTCTGGCTTATTAGCCGTCATCAGCCAGTCATACCCAACCCCAAGTGTGGATCACTTGAGATTCGAACCCGGGATCTTTGGTCATGGAGTTGAACGCTCTACCATTGAGCCACGGGCCCGTTGTCCTGTCGGTTGTGATCGGGAATATTAATTATGATAGTGGGCGCTCACCGATCAGGTTACGGAACATGCTCGTTCCGTTGTGCCTTGGGGCTCATACTTAAACCCTCGCAGGCAGTCGCACAGCGACTAGTGATATATGTTGGAANGACGGCTAATAAGCCAGAAATGGCCATTCCGGTCTCCCTTGTCTTTGTCGGTATTACCTTTCCAACATATATCACTAGTCGCTGTGCGACTGCCTGCGAGGGTTTAAGTATGAGCCCCAAGGCACAACGGAACGAGCATGTTCCGTAACCTGATCGGTGAGCGCCCGCTATCATAATATATATATATATATATATATATATATATATATATAACGTTAACGTACTTATCGTAGAATGTGAGTGATGTAGAGAACTCGATAAGCGGTGAATAAGGCTAACACAATGAATTCGTCCTTTCCACAAACGCAATAATATGTCCCCAACAGGTTTATATCTCGGTCATTTTTTCCAGTCTATGTCCTTTGTAGTACAGAAGGTAGTGTTGGTCGCTTTGCTCGCTTCCATAAATAAGAAAATAAGGCCTCTAAAGTGCATCCTGCCTCGCCACTCGAATTTGACTGATTTTACATAGAGGCCAACGTGACTTTTTACTCTGCTCTGTCTTTTTCTACGATGCCTCTTAGACCTCGTATCATATTTGCTAATTTTTTGTTTCAATTTCGATGTCTTTTTCCATTTTCTACCAGTGGCTAAGTTAATTTCGTTTTCGAAAGTTGCGTACAGGCGAAGTGGTTTTTAACTGTTTGCAAGACCGTGCATTTTTCTCTGCATATGAATTTATTTGTTTTCGACAATTGCGTACTTGCGTTCACACGGTACTGCGAGTGAGTGGATAGTCCTGAAAAACGTTGTCGATAACGTGACCTGCGTGAATAAGTACTGCACATTGATGGCAAAAATTAGGGGATATAGTTTAGTATATATGTGTATATATCGAAGATAAATGAGTCCTTTAGGAAACTAAACAAACTTTATTTAGTGAATTTTCGACGCTGGCTCCCTAGGCCGTCATCAGATGTGTAGAGAGTGTGAAAACCATTTAAAATGTTAACAAGATTGCTTGGTAACAAAATAATCTATAGTGCCTAAAATTTTGAGACTATTTCCCAACGCGTCATCAGACTTCTGAGTCACGTACAAAAACAGTTAACTATTTAACCCTGTAGCACGAGTGATTCTGTGCTTGGCTGAAGCATGCGCCAATGCCCGTCAATTGTATTTCGTCATCCGCCCTCGGAATTCGCTGCGATAGCTTTTTTTATCCTTGGTAAATTCGTACATGGCATCTAAATGAATATGTCGATTGATGCATGCCTCATCGGAGGCCATCGACTCCACACATCGCCAACAATGTGAGTGTTCTCACATACAAATTTATGTTCAATGCCCAGTATGCATAGCCGCCTGTGTTTGATTATCTCGTCTTCTCACCGCTAACGGCTGCTCATGTATACGGGTTGAGACAGATTTCCTTGAGTGGTCACAATAGACGGCATCACAACGGGCTAACCGGACATTTCAGACAAACCTTTTCTATCGAGATAGGCAAACCTGTCCTTAGTACGTACACGGATATAAACCTTTGGAAGTACTGACGCGTCACAAGCGTATACACCGCTTTGGCCGGAATACTACTTAGAGTCGACTCCATGCCTAACTGTTTGAAAGCACGTCAAAATGGCTATATTTCTCAAGTACAAAATTAATTACTGATAATTTTGCACTTGCATATCTAAATACCCGTTACGAACAAGGGTGTTTACTCACATGAAAGCGCGTGCGCTACTAGAGCGGAACGACGCCGGAAATTAAAATTAACACAGCTCAGTAAGTAGTTCCAAATGTATGCTCATAGGAGCTACTGTTCGAAACTGAGCCGCATGTTCGATGCAAAATGCAGATAATATTATTTTACCTGCTTTATTTTAGTGTGCGCTATTTGCATGGGAATTATCTGCAAGGGTGATTCTGTGCCTACTGACTCCTTGTAAGTAGATACATTTGAAGTAACATCTAATGTGATTTTATTTTACGGACTACACTTCGGTTAGTGCATACGGATGGAAATGGCCTCCCAACATAACAATAGGAAAGTTGAACCGTCAATTTCAACAATGTTCACTGAACGTTCCTTTGCAGGATGGGACCAGCTACGGCGGCTTGCGCGTGAACTAGTTTACAGTGCTAGTAGGCTTTCGCAGCATCTACCGCACCCTCTCTTCCTCCTCCACCTGCGTCCGGTTTTATGATTGAGTCGAGGTGAGGGCGCAGGTGGTTGGCGTGGCTAAACTCACTCCTCGTGATAACAATACAAACACATTAATATACACGGACACGCGGACTGCGAAGCTGTTAATCATAAATGTGAAATCAGGCGTGTCTCAAGGAAGATCACGGCTCCATAAGCAAAATATTGCAGAACGTTTAAAAATGAAAAACGACCAATACGCGGCTGATAAAAAAAAATTAAACTGTTATTCAACTTTCTCTTATAATGCAAATCAATCGCCATCAGAATGGTGTCATACTCTAAAATCAATGACAATCCTAGGAACAAAACGAGATGATAAAAATAGATGAAGTGTATTTCTCTCGGCCAAATTGCTCTAGCAAGGACATCTCCATCTATTTGCGGTAAAATGGGCACGTAACATAAGAATAAGTCGCTGATGATACACATCAGCCTTGCTTGACTGATTAATTTCTAAGAGTTAGAAGTGATGTCCCACTGACAATCTCACAATCAGCCCAACTTTGTCTACACAAGCTCCTATTTGTAAAAACAGGTGGACTTAACATTCTTCGACTATTTGAATCTAGCTGCCGATTCAGTACACCGGGATTGAGCCTGCGCTTATTGTACTACAGGACTTAGAAATTTACTTTTAGTTATTGGGCAAATTATTTTTTGGTATTCGATGCAGCAGAGCATCGTCGGTTATGGCTTGCTGAATCCACCCAGTGGAGCATTTTTTGAATAACGCTCCGCGCATCTATCGTCCCGCAATATGAAAAAAAATCATTGCAGCATACTGAGCCACTTACTTTCCTGAAATAGCACATCCTATTTAGTCACCTGCTTCTTCGCAATCGTATATCTTTATTATTATGGCTCCTAAGTTAATCTGTTTGACATTCTACACCAAAATCTTGCGACGTCATATGACTTCTATGTGAAACCTTCTTATTCAAATTTGTACTGGCCTAGCCCTTAACATCGTTATTCCCCTGTGCTCACCTGACCCGCCTGTTAATTATAATGACGAATTCAAAAAGAAGTTCCCCTTCAAATGTTGCCCACAAATGACTGTGACGCCACATGGATTCTGCTTAAAAATTTATTGCATTTTGATGTCGCCACCTGCCGGGATCTGGCCTGTCTGGGAGTCACCGCTGAATCAACTTCATAATGCGCAGGAATAAGATAGAGTCAAAATATCTATTCCTTTTCATATGACGACAAAATAATTGCCTTATAACTGTCAGCTATCGATCTCATGAATTTTTAACCAAAATTATGAAACGCATTTTTTGATTAAGAAGGAGTGCTGAGTGTTGTAGTAATGATTGGCATGTTGCGTCATCCTGTGATATTTCGAATTAGGCAGGATGCTAACTTTTGAAAACACTTCTTTTTGACCTCTTGCCCAAACTGTATTGCGGCAAAAATGACTACATAAATAGTGCGCACTTCATATTGATTTTCAATGGTCTTGGAAATACAAATATATTTTGTAGAAAACATGCAAAAATATGCTCTCTTTTGCCCACTTAGTAGGGAATTAAATCGTTTTCATATTGTGTACTCAAAAAGGGCTCGGAAAAGATGTTGACAGCAAACTCCCATTCCCTGATGTCTTCGTGCAACCAAAAAACTGACGGAACATTCCTTACATCAGTATACCGCAAAGAAACTCTTGCGGAAGTCATCGAACATTACGAGAGCAACCACCCTATCGTTCAAACAAGGAGTGCTGTTAAAGCCCAACGTAATCGAGGACAGAAAAACTGCTCTGGGAACGAAGCCACAAAATAGTATTCAAATATTTGTTCAGCTTATATGTCCAAAACGGCTACTCTAGAGACTTTGCACACCGATGCATGAGAGAGCAGGAATTAACGGAATGAGTTAAGTAACTAGATTGTTCCTATCAGGCGTCAAAACCAAAATATTGTCGAACGCTAGCCTACATTGAAAATTTGTCTGACCCCGTTGGAAGACACCTGAGGAAGCATCAAATAAAAGTGGTGCACAAAGCGACGACTACGCTACGCAATCTGCTTGCATATCCCAAGGATAGGGTTTACTATTTGCATAGATATGAAGTAGTCTTTAAGATTCAATGTGGTGCGTGCCTCTTAATGACTTTTTACAATGCATAGAGAAATTTCGCGTTGAAAAATCGTTTTTTCTAAAAATGACAATACGATAATGTCACGACACAGTTGAATGGTGATTCGTCGACATTCAGAGCAAAAGTGATGTAGTCAAGTCATCGTTTGGTCACTTGAATTGTATATGTTACAGTAAGTCCGTAAACGGTGAGGAACGAACGCTGACAAATGAGATTTGAGTGTATTTTGGCCTTGAAAATAATAACTGGAGGGCTTTAAAAAATGCCACAAACCAACCGGCCGACCAGACGGTCGCCGCATCTGTTGTGCTTCACTGGCACCAGGCAGATGTTTCCAAATGTCCAGTCTGTGCCTCCAGGGTGGTCGTTGAAGACAGGTGAGTAATGACTCTGCCAAACCGGGACTTCACTATGCCTTATTCGGTCATTCATAACGGTACATCCGCATATGCTCTGATAGGTTCCTGATTGTTCGGCAAGAATAACCTGCATTACTGCGGCCTGTACGGCAGCCTTTATCACCCTTTATCGTGTTGGACAAGCTGACCGACGTATATCAGCGTCCATTTCGCAGCATTGTCCAGTCCGTGAAGGGGATCCACGCAAACGCTCTAACAGTGCCAACATTTGCTCTCTAAACAGTTTGACAGACCAGTTTTCGGAGGAATCGTCGGTTGATTTGGTATTATTATTCCACAAAATTAATTTTACCAATCATGAGGGCCCATACTGGCAGGCGTAAGTAGTTTCTTCACTAAGCCTAACAAGGATTTTGACGTAGTCTCAATGAATGGATCAGCATGACATGCATGCCTGGGCTTCTTGTTAATGCATGTACCGTCAGTATGGCACAGCATTCGGTATTTGTATACTGCTGACTGCCATGTGGCAGCTTTTGACGCGATAAGTTAGCAGTGTCTGATGAATTCCAGCTCACATATTCATAAATGAACTTCCAATACGACTCTATAAAACGTTTTTCCAAAATATACGCCCCACTTTCGAGCATTAACTTCCTCGAGAATTAACCAAGACAGGATTGCTTTTGTTTCAGAATCAGTCAAACAAAGTCGATGGGGGAACGTGGAAAACGAAGCTCGACGACTTCTGAAACCCCAACTTCTTTGTTCAGTTGTGATGATCTTGAGCCTTGTAAGCCCATCGTCGACTTGTTCTTATTGTTTTACGCTCATAAACAACGTCGGCATCACCTCCTCATGGGATTATAAATGTCCGACCGATAAAACGTGAAATGTACCACGCAGCTTTTACGAACAGCTCTGAGGCTACTTATCCCATTGAAAATAGGAATTACGTAGGAAGAAAGTCAGTCGTATCTGTCTTGACATAGCTCACAAATACTCCACTCATGGAGCCGACATAGCATCTGTATGACAAGATTATCAGACTGGATTTCCGAATTAGAATGCCCACGGAATCCTGAACGAAAGACGCCCATGTTAAATTTTATTGAGCAAGCAAAGTTCTGGGAACATTTCCACCAGGTAGACGCCGTAGTTATTGAAGAGCACCCGGAAAAGCTATGAGCAGTATCCTCCCACAAAATCTGTTATTTCATGCACACGGAAGAGCCATTAATATAAGTAAAACCTCCGCGGCATCCATTTTCCTCGAGCAAGCAAGCTAAGAATGCACTTCTGGATCTTTTTAGTGTTTATTTAGACCTTTAATTGCTCCTGCTAAGACATTTATGATTAAAAATCAATTTTTCAAGCACCTCGTTCGGGCGGTGTATCCTCAATCCGATACAGTTGCATAGAATTCGAAAATATGGTAATTTCACAGGGTTTATAAGTGACTTGGGGCTGTTAACGCTTATTTATTCCACACCATCTGCAAGACGAGGTTGGCATCTCAAGCTCATTAGACAAGCGGAGGTAACATAGGCTGCGAGTGATGTTTGTAAGTCGGGTACGTGAAGTACACATCACTTACATCAGAGGTGCGGGGGCGGCATGTAATAACAATATGGGATCGGCGTTGGCCCCGGGAGACCGAGCGTCCGTGCCATGGTCTCCTGAAAACAAAGTACTGGATTCGCTAGCCGTATAGCCACTGCCTCGACTGAGGCTAACACCTGTTGACGTAGGCTTATGGAGAAGTTTGCTGGTGTCCGGTAGGCCACCTGACAGTGTTCGTTGGCCTCGACTTGATAATTCGAACCGACAAGATGTGCGAGGCTAAAACTCGAAATCGATCATTTTTCACCTCTACCTAGCCAGGCCGATGTGTGTTCATCTACTCTCTTTTACAGGCGTGCCATTGTATGGCCACTCCATCTTCCTCCATAGCAGTATGTGGATGAAAAAATACACATCAATGTTGTCTTCAACGGTAGTCGGTTTTTACCTTCCAAGCGTAGGAGTTAGGAGTTTGTGAAACGCACGAGCTAATTGGCCGCTAGGAAAGCGCTAGTGATCGCTGTCTTCAGACGTCTTCTTACTAGGTCGCTTATCGCAACCCCTTGAAAAGACCGCCTTGTAAAAAAAGTCTACATTTTCTTTAGTTAAAATGTTAGGCTTTGCACTACGCTCCCCAAAACTTCGGAGGGTAAATCACTTGGGTATCTTTTTGCGCGGAATTTATTCCACAGCTCCTGCAGTTTTGATACAACAGTAACAAGAAATCAGATATGCTGCATTCTAACTGCCAATCCCCAGTTGAGCGATGGTCTGTCCACCAAAGCAGATTGCGATGCGCTATTGTGCACGTTTCGACCAATACAATCGACAGTGATATATTTGGATGGCGTTACCGAGTGAACATTCAGCGGGGATTTTGTGTTTTTTACAGGGCGAAATTCCGCGGTCACACGGCAGTCAGTCCAGTCTCATGTTCGCTGAAAACCTGCCCTGATGCTCGGTTGCCTCTCTGGTTCAAGCTGAAACGCGCACGGTTTCCCCCAAATCCACCCACGTTAAATTAAAGAGAGAGCATACCGGGCTGCTTCCACTGCCCCCTTTACTGCCGCCTACGCCCCTACCGCCTAACAGCCAGAGTTCAATTAACCATCCTTCTGTCTCACGTGTCTAAACACGCATACACCATCCCACGCATCCCTTCGCAGTGGTTTTTTTCATCTCTCATTGTGCATCTGGACGTGTATCCATGCCGAGGCGTATTTCTTGTCAGTAGTTATCGTGCGCAATCCAAAACGTGCGTCTGCCAGCTGTGACGCCCTGATTTCATGAAGAAAACCGTCAGACGGACGATTGTATGTAAAATTAACATTTTCGCTTTTGTTCTGAGAAGGTAGGAAAGAAATTCGAACAGGACTGTGAACGTCTGTCTGTCCATCGGCCTAATGCACCTGTACGTTTCTGAATGACAGTCCAACCATCACGGTCAACGATGTACATTGTTGGCCCCACAGTAGGACATGCGCGGGAGCAGTGACTTGCTCGTAAATTAATTTATACAGATGGCAGATTTTTGCTGCATTAATCGTACTCCCTTCTACCATATCCGATCATCCCGATCCCAAGACAGAGCAAATAATGCGGAGGCGGGAACGGGCGCCGTGAATGGCAAAGTCAAAAGGCCCGTCTGCATGTGTCATACACGCCTGGTCCGTGCACAAAGGACCAGTGTCGCCCAGAAGCAATAAGGGGACGATTCGGAGACGTTGATGCTGTCAACGTACTTACTTGTTATCCGTAGGTGCGTTTATTCTGCCTAGAAAATCGTTTATCAGTAGTTGTGCTTCTAAGCGTGAGGTAGGTCTGCCGTTTTGGTCAGGGTCTTGGGTTTAGTGAGGGTTACGGTTAGGCGTAGGTTGTGTTTCGATATTAGGGTTTGCGTTATAGGGTCATGGTTTGGCTTTAGGGTTGGGGTTCGGCTTCACGGTTAGGGTTAACAGTTGACGATTAATGGTTAAGGTTACCGTTAAAGTTAGGGTTAAGGTTACCATTTAGGTTGGGGTTAACCTTACCGTTAAGGTTAGATTTAAGGTTAAGGTTAGGGTTAGGGTTGAGGTTGGTTAGGGTTAGCGGTTAACGATTAATAGTTAAGGTTACGGTTAAAGATTACCATTAGGGTTAGTGTTGGCTTTAGGGTAAAGGTTTATGTTGGGGTTAGGGTAAAGTTTAGGATTAAGATTAAGGTTAGTTTTAGTTTTAATGTTAGGGTTAAAGTCAGGTTTAGGGTTAGGGTTAAGGTTAGGGATAAGGTTAATATTAGGGTTAATGTTAGGGCTAAGAGTTAAGGTTAAGGTTATTGTTAATGTTAAGGTTATGGGTAAGTTTGGGGTTAAGGTTAGGATTACGATGAATGTTAGGGTTTATGTTAGGATTTAGAGTAATGTTCAGTTTTCACGTTTGGGCGGGGGTTCCCTTTACGCCTAGTGTTGTCCAGAAAAGTTTTAGAACCTTAGATTTAGGTTTTTCTCGATAAGGTTTCATTGGGATTTGGCTTTACGTCGCGAACATTACCTTTCAGCCTTACAGTGCAGTTTCCGGGTTTCGGTTTTAGATTACTGATTTGATTTTATTAGTTGGGTCTTGGGATTAGTGCTTTTTCAGGGAATTTCCTACGTTCATTTCCGGTGTAACATTCGGGTTTCGGCTTCAGCTTACCATTATCCATTCCTGCGAGCTTCCCAAATCTACTATCCCCTCGGCAGCGTCCTCCGTTTTACCTATAGGGTATCCGCTTCCTTATCACCTCTTCTGCATTGGCAGTACCTGATGACGTATGGGTGGGCTGTTTGCGTCTTTGTCTTCGCAGTCCGCGTCCATTTTTCCTTTCATTTTCAGTATGGCGGTCACAGATTCATCCTGCAGTTTCAGCGGTCAACGATGCAATTAGCATATAATTTCCGGTTTTACTTACATGGGCGGGAAAACTCGCTACGATATATTTCCCATACCATTGGATTACGCTGCTCTTACATCCTCCGACAACCTTCCGAGGGATAAGAGATATCCCGCACGGACATTTTGATCTACATTAGACCGGCAGTTGTAACTCCCTATGTCCTCCCGATAGCTTTCGTCCTACAGCACGCCCAGACATGCTCTTTTTCGTCATTGCGTCTGCGTTCACTTGCCGTGCGCATTTACCTTCGTTTCAGCTAGCTTACCTTGCGCTCCTCTAGCCGTAGATGCCCGTCTTCCGACACAGTTCTCACCAGACATTGCCGTCGTGCTTTACCCGAATACATCCACCCCCCTTGCGCGCCTTGCCGGCAGTTCTGTCTTACAGTGCACTTCTGCTTTGCCATTCCCGCTACGTTGACTGGCCTAGGCGAACGTACGTTGACCGGTGCACTTTCGCATCCGCCATACTCGGGTTCGATGCCGTATTTCAGTATTACGCGGGTAATCCAAACATTCAGTCCTACCCGGAGATCCTTTTCGACATTCGCGCTTCGCCTCGCCCAGTCCACTCACATTCACGCACCACGGGATTTAGGACAGCGTCCCCCTCCCTTCCCCGGGTTTCCCGCAGCTTACACTTGGCTGTGATTTCGGCGGCCGACCCCACCTCCGTCCGCTTCGTGTGCAGTTATCCCTATTTTTTACGTTTTCGGTTATATCGGCGTTTTTACTTGTCTATCGACTTCCTCCTCTCCCGACTGTCCACACTATGGCCCGCAGGAAACAGTAAGATTAAGGCCAACCGCAGATTCTATACTATCCCCTTACGTCACCAAACCGCCCGCGGGGCGTCACACAATGTGTCCTTACTTTCTTCTTTCGATTTGCCGTCTAGGCGGCCTTCGGCTCCCGCACAACTACCGCCACGGTTGGTATAAACGATGGCGGGCAAAACCAAGACCATGAATTTCAGTTAAACGGATTTCGCTAGTACTATTAATAGTTGACATAAACTTCTGCTTTGAGCGTCCGCATTGGCTTCTACGCGGCGTTCTCCTTGGCCAGGTCGTTTTTCAGTCTTCTTGTTATTACTGTCGTCCCTGGTTGCTTACACAGTAGGGTAACGTTACCGATTCTCGCCTAACCCTGGTGCGTACTTAGCTTCGCTTTGGTTTTCACAGTCATTTTGCACAACCAGATACGTTTGGGCAACATTGATTAGGAACTTTTCCAACGTCTTGGTTGGTTATTTGCGTTCACACCATGCCACAGGTGGTATTGGGCTCCACCTACGTGTTCCCAAACTTTTCTTCCTTTGATGGGTCCTTTCCCGCTCAATTTCTTCTTTAGCCTGATCCAGTAAGCCTTTATGGCATTCGCATTCCTTCTGTTGACGGGATCAACAAAATTGACGGAACGATTATCTGCAGATATCGATAGCCCTCCTCCGTCAGCCCGGTATACGCTTTCCTACTACTGCCTACTGGCTCCAAGCGAGTAGGTACATTTGAAGAATAACGAAAGTGATTTTGTTAGTACAGACTACACTTCGGTTAGCGTATATGGAAGTAAACAGCCTCCCAACATACCAATACGACAGTTCACCCGTCAATTTCAACAATACAAGCACATTAATATAAACGGACACAGAACGCGGAATACGAAGCTGTTAATCATAAATGTGAAATCAGGTGTGTCTCATTGAAGATCACGACTCCACAGGCGAAAGCTTGCAGAACGTTTAAAAATGGAAAGAATTAAAACGCTGATGATAGAAAAAATTCAAACCGATATTCAAATTTCTCTACTACTGCGAATGTATGTTTATCAGGATGGTGTCGTACCCTCAAATAAATGACAATCCGAGGAACAAAAAGAGAAGATGAAAATAAATGAAGTAAATTTCTCTCGGTCAAATTCCTCTGGCAAAGTTACCTCTCTGCGTTTGCGGTAACAGTGGTTCGTAACTTAAGAAGACGGCGCGGGTAGTACGCATCAGCCTTGCTTGGCTGATTAATTTCCAACAATTAGAAGGGGACGTTTCCCTGTCCAGCTCACAACCTACCCAACTTTGTCTACACAAGTTCACATGTTTAATAGCAAACCTGCTTTAATTATTTCGACTATTTGAATCTAGCTGTCGACTGATTACATGGGGGATTCAGACTGCACTGATTGCCCTACAAAACCGAGTAATATACATCTTAATTATTTGGTGCATTAATTTCTGGTAGTCAGTGCAGCAGGGCATCTTCCGTTATGGCTTGCTGAATCAAACCAGTAGGATGGTTTTTGAATAACGTTCATCGCATCTTTCGCTGCCGCGATATTGAAAGAAATTATTGCAGCATACTGAGCCACCTGCTTTCCTGAAATAGCATATCCTATTTAGTCACCTACTCCTTCGCAGTCCTATATCTTTATTATTATGCCCCCTAAGAAAATCTGCTTGACATTTTGTCCCATAATCTTGCGGCGTCATATGACTTCTATGAGGAACCTTTTTGTTCAAATTCGTAATGGCCTAGCCCTTTACCTCGTTATTCCCCTGTGCTCACGTGACTCAGTTATTAGTCATAATTGCAAATTCGAGGCGAATTCCCCCTGCAAATGCCGCCCACAATCGACTGTGATGTCACATGATTTCTGCTCAAAACTTACTCGCGTTTTTATGTCGCCACCTGCCGGGATCTGGCCTGTCTGGCAGTCATAAATGTGAGTAGTGAAAGCCCACGCAGGTACTACAGAGGACAATGATGAAATTAATGCTCCGAGTACCGTCTCAGTGGTAAAGGATAACACTGGAAGAAGTAATCAGTTCTATGGTCTTTGAACTTACTTAAACCTTGCTTTTCACTGCTGAATCTCCCTCATAATGCGCAGAAATAGGACAGAGTCAAGATATCCATATTATTTTAATGATGACGACAAAAAACTGTCCTATTACAGTCAGTGACCGATCTCATGAATTGTTAATCGAAATTCTGAAACGGGTTTTTGGTTAAGAATGAGTGCTGGGTGTTGTGGTATTGAGTATCACGTGTCGTCTTCCTGTGATATTTCGGATTCTCCAGGATGCTGGCTTTTAAATACACTTCTTTTCGATTTCCTGCAGAAACCGCATTGCGGCGAAAATGACTACTTAAATTGTGCGCACTTCATATTGATTTTCAATGATCATGGGGGTTCAAATATATTTTGTAGAAAACATGCAAAAATATGCTTTCTTTAACCCACTTCGTAGAGAATAAAATCGTTTTAATATTTTATACTCAAAACGAGCATAATTAGGTTTTGTAAATCTTTTCGTGTTTCCATGTTATTTTGAGCCGCGTCAGTCAGTACATCAGCGTTAAACATCTTCAGTCTACAAAGTGTATACCTTCGGCGTAGGGTAAATCATGCAATGATCTATGCCTTTGAAGGATATCATGAAGAGCTCATAAAATGTTGCAACGGATGCAGGCCAGATACGATGCCGTATCAAATGTCGTTGCATGCTCTTAGAAAATCTTATAACAAGAAACTTTTTAAGACCGAAGGGTACTTTATCTTCGCATATAAATTGCGAAGATGACGAAATTTTCTACCAACTGAGTAAAAGGGTACATAGTTTTTGCATGTTTTGTACAAAGAATGTTTGAATTTATAAGAGCGTCGAAAATCAGCCTGAAATTCTTCATACAAAAGGAGTCATTTTTTACTGAGTATGGCCCCTGCAGGGGGAGGAGTGGAGGGCCATTCAAAAGTCGGCATCCTGACAACTGCGAAACATCATAGAATTGTGCCGCATGATAATCAGTATTACAATCCCACCTATCGCTTCCCACGATCGCTTCTTCTTCTGACCAACTAGTTCCTGGAACTCGCATTTTCGCTTGTATCGGCAATCCCACCTATGTAATCCTTCCTAATCGTAAACGCACTTCAGACTTTCGACCAAAATTTCATAAGATTAGTTACTGATTGCATGTATGGGGTCCCAAAATATGGGCATAGTAGCACGTGAATACTTCACGACGAGCTCAAACAGCCGAGGTCTCATTCTCACTATAATTGTCCAGGTCCATATTGTCGAATTAAATCGTCCATCATGATCCAAAAATCTGATAATCGCTCTTCGTTGCTGCAGTCAACTTGCCAAGGTTGGCATGTACGTGAATTTCACTATGAATCGCGCCGGTCACGGGGGATGAATGCTGGTGCGTTAACTTCGCCAGAAATCTTTACACTGCGCGAGGCCTTATTTGGAATTCATCCCAAGACAGAAAACCCCACCTCCTCAAACACTACATTCAAATGCTCGTCCTATAAGTTACTTTCGTGTGAGAATCATAATTTGTAGCTTAGGCAAGAAAGTCGCGGCAGCTTAAGCCAAAGGAAGACCGTATCTACTAGGACCATCCGGCCCAGTCCAGAAAAAAAGAGAATTAGCCAGACGTCCTTGGACATGATGGAGTATGCTGTAATGAACAACTGGATAACGAGCCGGAACAGGCTGGTAACCGAACGAGAAAAACGTGCGGCGCTGTACGAGCGACATCCTGACTGACAGTGGGGGAATGCGTCACAGCTCGTTAAGCGAGAGCACGTCTGGGTCGGCCTTACAGTTGATTGGCTGGTTCGGACAGCCGTGATTGGCCGATAACCAGACCGTCACTGGTGCGCACGTGTAAGTACTCACAAGCGGCGCAGCGTAGCATCAGACAAGGGAGTGGGACCACTATAAGTAATTAGCGAACAGCAATTTGAACTAAAATCGGCCTAACGCTACATTTCCGATCAGCAAGGGGCTGCATTTATAAACTTGTTGGGAGACGTTACACATTAAAGTAGGTCGCACACGAGTGATTCTAGAAAGTTCGAATGTTGTTACCGGCGATGTCCACTGTGTGTCTCGCAGCGGGATGGGCGCAGGGGCGAGGGCTAGCATGTGAATTAGTTTATAGTAATAGTAAACTTGCGCAGCTTTTACTTCACTTTCCTATTCCTACATTGTGTATATACATCTAAGTTGTCATTTGAAATAGAGAACATTTTATGGAGACATAAAAATCCGATCTGTGGAAATGTTTCAGACTGTTTCCCAACTCGTCATTTGTATTTCCCCATCCTCTCGGCATTCGCTGCGTTTGCTTCCTTTTATCTTTGGGAAGGTCGCACATGATATCTAAGTCCATATGTCGATTGATATGTGCCTCTCCAGAAATGTGCCTCCTATCCTTTTTGGCGGGCGGCAAAAGTGCAAGTGTTATACCTTTCAAATTTATGTTTAATGCCCAGTATACATAGCCGGCTGGGTTAGATGATCTCGTCTCCTCACCGTAATAGTAAACTTGCGCAGCTTTTACATCACTTTCTTATCCTTACATTGTGCATACCCATCCAAGTAGTCATTTGAAATAGACAACATTTTATGGCAACATTAAAATCCGATCTGTGTAAATGTTTCAGACTGTTTCCAAACTCGTCATCTGACTTCTCAACAACGTACAAAACATTTAACTATTTTGCCGTGTTGGACGGGTGAATCCGTGTTTGGCCGAAGCCTCGGCAATGCCCGTCAAATATCTTTCCCCATCCTCTCGCCATTCGCTGCGCTTGCTTCCTTTTATCCTTGGAAAAGTCGCACATGATATCTAAGTCAATATGACGATTGATATGTGCCTCATCTGAGGGTATTGTCTCCAGAAATTCGCCTTCTGCCCTTTTCGGCTGGCGGCAAAAATATAAGTGTTCTCCCATACAAATTTATGTCCAATGCCTATTATACATAGCCGGCTGGGTTAGATGATCTCGTCTTCTCACCGTTAACGTCTGCTCATGTAAACGGGTTAAGACAGATTTCCCTAGCTAGTCACAAAAGACGACACCACAACTGGCTAACGGGACTTTTCAGACAAAACCTTTTCTATCGAAATAGCCAAACCTGTCCTTAGGGCGAACGCGGATACAATACTCTTAAAGTACTGGTGCTCCACTCGCATATACACAGTTTTAGTCCGAATACTACTTAGAGGTTCTATCGGCTGTATGCCTAATTATGTAAGAGCTCGTCATAATTGCTAAATTTCCTAAGCGATACATTAATAACTGATAGTTTTTGCATTTGTGTATTTAAATTAACCTTAGAACTGTTAACTCACATGAAAGTGCGCGCTACTGAGGCGTCACGATGTCGGAAATTAAAAGTAACAGAACTCACTGAGTCGTTCTGCGCATGAGGACTGCTGCCCGAATCTGAGCCACCTGTTCGATGCAAAATACAGCTAATCATATTTTACCTGCTATATGTTGGTGTGCGATATTTTGCTTTGGAATTACTGTCAGGCCGATTCTGTGCCTACTGGCTCCAAGCGAGTAGGTCCATTTGAAGAATAACGAAAGTGACTTTGTTTGTACAGACTACACTTCGGTTAGCGTATACGGAAGTAAATAGCCTCTCAACATACCAATACGACAGTTCATCCGTCAATTTCAACAATACAAGCACATTAATATAAACGGACACAGAACGCGGAATACAAAGCTGTTAATCTATTATATGAAAACATGCGTGCCTCATTGAAGTTCACGACTCCAGAGACGAAAGCTTGCAGAACGTTTAAAAATGGAAAGAATTAAAACGCTGACGATAGAAAAAACTAAAACCGACATTCACATTTCTCTAATACTGCGAATTCATGTTTATCAGAATTGTGTCGTGCCCTCAAACAAATGAAAATCCGAGGAACAAAACGAGAAGATGAAAATAAATGAATTAAATTTCTCTCAGTCAAATTCCTCTGGCAAGAATGCCTCCCTCAGTTTGCTGTAAAAGTGGTTCGTAACTTAAGAAGACGGCGCGGGTTGTACGCATCAGCCTTGCTTGGCTGATAAATTTCCAACGGTTAGAAGGGGACGCCTCCCTGTGCAGCTCACAACCTGCCCAACTTTGTCTACACAAGTTCACATGTTTAAAAGCAAACAGGCTTTAATTATTTCGGCTATTTAAATATAGCCGTCGACTGAGTACATGGGGGATTCAGCCTGCACTGACTGCCCTACAAAACCGAGAAATGAACATTTTAATTATTTGGCGCATTAATTTCTTGTAGTCAGCGCAGCAGGGCATCGTCCGTTATGGCTTGCTGAATCAAACCAGTAGGATGGTTTTTGAATAACTTTCATCGCATCTATCGCTCCCGCGATATTGAAAGAAATTATTGCAGCATACTGAGCCACCTGCTTTCCTGAAATAGCATATCCCATTTAGTCACCTACTCCTTCGCAGTCGTATATCTCTATTATTATGCCCCCTAAGGTAATCTGCTTGACATTCTGCCCCATAATCTGGCGGCGTCATATGACTTCTATGTGGAACCTTCTTGTTCAAATTTGTACTGGCCTAGCCCTTTACCTCGTTATTCCCCTGTGCTCACTTGACTCAGCTGTTAGTCCTAATTTCAAATTCGAGGCGAATTCCCCCTTAAATGCTGCCCACAATCGACTGTGATGTCACATGATTTCTGCTTAAAACTTAATCGCCACCCGTCGGGATCTGGCCTGTTTGGGAGTCATAAATGTGAGCAGTGAAAGCCCACGCAGTACTTCAGTGAACAATGATGACACTAATGCGCCTGGTACCGTCTCAGTGGTAAAGGATAACACTGGAAGAAGTAATCAGTTCTATGGTCTTTGAACTTACTTAAACCTTGCTTTTCTCTGCTGAATCTCCCTTATAGTGCGGAGAATTAGGACAGAGTCAAAATATCCATATTATTTTAATGATGACGACAAAAAACTGTCCTATTACAGTCGGTGACCGATCTCATGAATTTTAAATCGAAATTCTGAAACGAGTTTTCGGTTAAGAATGAGTGCTGGGTGTTGTGGTAGTGAGTATCACGTGGCGTCTTCCTGTGCTATTTCAGATTCGCCAGGATGCTGGCTTTTAAATACCTTTCTTTTCGATCTCCTGCAGAAACCGCATTGCGGCGAAAATGACTACTTAACTAGTGCGCACTTCATATTGATTTTCAATGATCATGGATGTTCAAATTTATTTTGCAGAAAACATGCAAAATTATGCTTTATTTTACCCGCTTCGTAGCTACTTAACGCGTTTTCATATTTTATACTCTAAACGAGCATATTTAGGTTTTGTAAAACGTTTTCGAGTTCCCATGTTATTTTGAGCCGTATCAGTCAGTACATCAGCGTTTTACATTTTCAGTCTTCAAAGTGTATACTTTCCGCTTAGGGTAAATCATGCATTGATCTATGCCTTTGGAAGATATCAAGAAGAGCTCATAAAATGTTGCACCGTATGCAGACCAGGTACGATGCCGTATCAATGGTTGCTGCATGCTCTTAGAAAATCTTATAACAAGAAATTTTTTAAGACCGAAGGGTACTTTATCTTCGCATATAAATTGCGAAGATGACGAAATTTTCTACCAACTGAGTAAACGAATGCATAGTTTTTGCATGTTTTGTATAAAGAATGTTTGAATTTATAAGAGCGTCGAAAATCAGCCTGAAATTCTTCATACAAAAGGAGTCATTTTTTACTGAGAATGGTTCCTGCATGGGGACGACTGGAGGGCCATTCAAACGTCGGCATCCTAACAACTGCGAAACATCACAGAATTGTGCTGCATGTTAATCAGTATTACAATCCCACCTTTGTAATCCTTCCTAATCGTAAATGCATTTCGGAATTTCGACTAACATTTCATGAGATTATTTACTGATTGCATGTATAGGGTCCCAAAATATATGTGCATAGTAGCACGTGAATACATCAGGACGGGCTCAAACAGTCGAGGTCTCATTGTCACTATAATCGTTCAGGTCCATATTGTCGAATTAAATCGTCTATCATGATCCAAAAATCTGATGATAGCTCTTCGCTGCTGCAGTCAACTTGCCAACGGTAGCATGTACCTGAATTCCACCATGAATCGCGCATTAACGTGGGATGGTTGCTGATGCGTTACCTTCGACAGAAATCGTTACACTGCGCGCGGCCTGATTTGGAATTCATCCCAAGACGGAAAATCCCGCCTCCTAAAACACCACATTCAAATGCTCGTCCTATAAGTTCCGTTCGTGTGAGAATCATAATTTGTGGCTTAGGCAAGTAAGTCGCGGCAGCTTAAGCCAAAGGAAGACCCTATCTACTATGACCATCCGGCCCAGTCCAGAAAAAAAGAGAGTTAGCCAGACGTCCTTGGACATGATGGAGTATGCTGTACTCAACAACTGGATAACGAGCCGGAACAGGCTGGCAAACGAACGAGAACAATGTGCGGCGCTGTACGAGCGACATCCTGACTGACAGTGGGGAACGCGTCACGGCGCATTAAGCGAGAGCAGGCCTGGGTCGGCCTTGCAGTTGATTGGCTGGTTCGGACAGCCGTGATTGGCCGAGAACTAGACCGCCACTGGTGCGCACGTGCAAGTACTCGCAAGCGGCGCAGCGTAGCAACAGACAAGGGAGTGTGGCCACTGTAATTAGCGAACGGCAATTTGAACTAGACTAAAAGCGGTCTAGCGCTTCAGGTGCGATCATCAAGGGGCTGCATTTATAAACTTGTTGGGAGATGTTACACATTAAATTAGGTCGCACACGAGCGATTCCAGAAAGTTCGAATGTTGTTACCGGCGATGTCCACTGTGTCTCGCAGCAGGATGGGCGCAGGGGCGAGGGCTAGCATGTGAATTAGTTTTTAGTAATAGTAAACTTGCGCAGCTTTTACTTCACTGTCTTATCCTTCCCCATGTGGACCTGTTGCCATGATACAGTCGAGCTAACTTGAGGCGGGACCGGTCTCGTGTCGCTGGCGCGGCGCGAGCTCGCGCGTAGACGTGCTACCATATCTACGTGTATTTCATCTGTTATTGGCCTGGCGTAAATGGTAATGTTTCCATAAACTAACGAGTTATATCTTACGAACCCTTAGCATTAAAGGCAGCAAGTAAATTCGACCGGTGAATAATATAGAAATTCTGAACGTTAATTATCCTGACAACAGAACGCGACAGCTAAACATGCCAGGAAAACTTGTTGTACAGGTGTGTCCTTTTTCGTCACATTCAAGCACGCAATCAGAGCGAAGAAAAGGGGACTAAACTGGCAAAGGCAAATTAGTCCGCTGCCTCACCATAGTACCCCCTACAAGACCGGAGGTCGATGTAACACGGAGGATATGCTTACGTCTAGAAAAACTGCGTAACTAAACGATCGGGGAAATAAACGTGACGGCCACTGAGAGTGATGTACGCAGGTGGTACAGACGAAGAGGGTTGAGTGTGTGCTCTTGTGGAGGATGATGTTGCAGTTGGATACTGTAGACATGTAGGGAGAGGAAGTGTGCGGGACGGTGGGGTAGAGGAAAAGGGAGGAGAAGGGGCACGGGATAGTGGAGGTGGATGAACAGGGGTTAGGGGGTCAGCACATCTTTGTCCTTCAGACAGGTCCGCCGGCTCCTCTGCAACAGCAGCCTTGACCCGATCGTAACTGACCACGTCCTCATTGACACCGCAAAGAATCCGGCAGGTCTTGGCGTTACGTGCGAGCACGCGGAACGGTCCTTCGTATGGTGATCCAAGAGGCTGGCGCACACGGTCACACCGGACGAACAAATGAGTACAGTTGTCCAAGTCTTTTCGACATGAGACCCGGTCGTTGGAGTTTGATGTGGAACGGGAGAAAGCGAGCGCATAAATTGCCGTAGACGGTGCACAAAAATGTCCAAGATAAATTAGTCCGGCGCACCACCACAGACCCACAGCACAATAAGGCGTTCAGATTGACAAACTTGACAGATCCGGGTTGATTATTTGAAGAAGAAGAAGAAGAAGAAGAAGAAGAAGAAGAAGAAGAAGAAGAAGAAGAAGAAGAAGAAGAAGAAGAAGAAGAAGGGCCACCGGAGCATGTTTATTTAGATGCTGACGTTTCGAAGAGCTTCGTCGGCTCTCCACTGTCAAAGCGAAAAATGCACTTAATCGACCTAAAATCCCAAGTGGCGTATCGCGTTGGTCGGTCTCGTGCTGATCGATTTTTCTCTCCTCTCGCTGCCTCGATCTCTCGGGGGATGGTTGACGGTCGTCTTGTCTGC
>CACRXP010000575.1:164353-260338 GCA_902702965.1 Spirometra erinaceieuropaei
ATGTTTAAACCATTTTCGGGTTGTCGGTCTGGCGGTTTTTGTTCTTCTTCTCCGAGACACCAGGCGGAAATCGCAGACTCGCCTACAAGATCGAAAATCGGCTATTTGGAGGTTAGACCCAAACTCTTAACAACACACGTTGGAGAAAGTGGGCATACTTTTGATCTTCAGGGACCTATCACCTCAGGCCGAGGCAACACAAAAGCGTAACGGCCAACTCTCGAGGCGTGGTTCTCCGATGCTTAGCCTTTCAACAGGCATCTTGACCTTCCCGCAGCTTACAATGTTCTACATCATCACAATCGTGAGGATCAGGACAAAACAACCACGCCGGACTTAAGAAGGCAATACGGAGATAGGCTGACAGCGAGTTTACTCGGTGAGGAAGAACAGGAACCGCCAGACCGACCGCCTGTCACTGGTTCAATCACCTCCACCCGACGGAGTGGTGACTCACAAAGCACGCAGACAAGACGACCTTCAACCATCCCCCGAGAGATCGAGGCAGCGAGAGGAGAGAAAAATCGATCAGCACGAGGCCGACCAACGTGACACGCCACTTGGGGTTTCTGGTCGATGAAGTGCATTTTCCGCTTTGACAGTGGAGAACGGACGAAGCTCTTCGAAACGTCAGCATCTAAATAAACCTGTTCCGGTGAGCCCATCTGTTTCATCTTCTTCAAACAATAAGGTGTCCCTAGCCTCATCCTGGCTCTTGTCTTGGACCTACTCAATTCTCTCGTCGTTCATAAGTGTAGCGACATCCTCGTGGCCCATATTGAGGCGCATATGCAATACTGCATTTACTCTCGTGATCATAGGTTGGGTCTACTGGGCGGAGGCAGCCCCCGGGATTAAACGAAAATTGCGATCGATAGTCATTATTGCGACATCTGTCATTTTCGTATTACGTCCGGTTGCATCAAGGTGATTTACCGTCCTATCACCCAGGTTCTGACATACTTACGTCCGACCGAACCCTCAGCCGCAGTTGATTGACCGAGTCGGACTATTAACTGGTGAACATGGGACGGAAGAGGATGTAAGGTCGACTCTCTCGATGCGCATTCCTCCCTATAAACAACCTGATGCGTTTGAAACTACCACAGTGCAATAAAAGCCGCGGCATAGATGTTGTCAACTGACGATCCAAAATAGACTTCACAATCTGTTCGACGTCTTTTGATGTGGAGTGGCCGACTGGTGGAGTGAGAGTCAGAGGGCAATGGTTCATACCTAATGTGGCCTCTATGGCATTCTCACGCGATCTACCCTGATTTTGTGAAATCCTGATATGTCTTATGGAGGTCATGATCGGGTACGTGGTCCCTTGCCTTTAACCAACTACCTTACTTACATTCTTAGCTGCCTTGATCAGTACACCCCGTGGGCTGAAACTATTCCTTTGTCAAATGTGAAGGGTGAAACCGTCGAGAAGGTCCTCGTTTGTAATTGGGTCACTATTTTCGATGCCCCATTCACGATTGCGACTGATCGTGGTGCCCAGTTTCATTCCGTTCTCTTCAAAATCCTCCTTAATTTTCTCGACTACAGGCGCATTTAGAAGATAGCCTATCACTCAGCTGCCAACGGCATTGACGAGTGTTTCCACTGCCAGCTAAAGACCGCTCTGCATGCCGCAGCAGACACAGGAAACTGGTCAGACAACCTGGCCCTTGCACTCCTTAGCATCCGTGCATTTCCGAAGACGGATTTGCACTGCAGCGCAACTGAGTAGGCTTTCGACACTACTCCTCGACTTGCAGCCGAGATGGTCACCCCAACCCCTCGCGGTGCTGACGAGATTCCCGACAATTTTGTGCACTGTCAACGGCAATTTATGCGATTTCTTTCCTCGGTTTCATCTAGAAACCCAACGACCGAGTCTTATGTCGAAAAAGGCTTGGACAACTGCACTAAAGTATGGTTTGACCGTGTGCTCCAGCCGTTAAAATCATCTTAAGAGGGACCGTTCCGTGTACTCGCACGCAACTCCAAGACCTGCCGGATCCTCCCCGGTGACAATGGCGTCGTGTTCAGTAATGACCGGGTCAAGGCTGCTGTTGCCGAGGAACCGCCGGACCTATCACGAGGATAAATATATGTTGATTCCCTAACCCCTTTTCATCCACCCCCACTATCCCGTGCTCCTATACCCTCCCTGCTCCCTTCAGTCTCCCCTTAGTTACCCTCCTTTTCCACGGTCCTGCGATACTTCCAATCCCTAAATGTCCCCATCATCAAATTCCGGCCTCATCTTCCACAGTTGCATGCACTCAACCCTCTTCAACTGCACCTCCTACTGGCAGTGGGCGGGCTAACTCATGAAGTGCCAACCGAACTTCCGAAATGCGCTTTCTTTTCGAAAGGATTCACTAAGTAGCGTTGTAAAACTAGTCAGAATGCAACACAATACTATAATATTTCAGTTGCCACAGGATGCAGGCTTGCGAAAAAATTTCCCTCCGGCTGCATGCAAAAATTGCACTCTGTAAAAATGACTACTCATTCAGCATACATTTTTCTCATTGATTTTCGATGCTCCAAAAAGACCAATTATATTTCATATAAAACATGCATAAATATTCATTCTTCTGCTTATTCAGTAAAAAATTACGTTTTCTTTTAATTTTATGCTCAAAGGAGGGACGATTAAATAGCGTGAAATGGCCGTTCATAAATCGTCATGTTTATGCATTTAACAATGTGGCTTGTAAAGATAACAATATAGATCAAATCCACTGCCAAATTATTTGAACTCTATATGGTCCCCCTTTATTACCGCAGAGAAATATGCGGTTTTCCGTGAGCGGAAAATTTACGGCTTGTAGTTTTGAAACCTCGTATCCAAGTGTAGCAGAAGGGCGGGTTCAAAATTATTCGGGAATTGAAAAAGTTTTCTGAAAACCGACTTATACCCTTCTTTTGAGTATAAGATTGGAGGAGGACATAATTGTCTACCGAATGCGAGGTAAAATGAATATTTTTATGCACGTTTTTTCATGAAATATTCATGAATTTATATGAGCATGGACATTCACTGTGAAAAGTGCATGCTACTTATATAGTCATTTTTTACAGAGTATAGTTTCTGCGTGCAACCGGAAGAAACTTCATTCGAAGGCCAGCATCTTTAGGTAACTGAAATATTATAGAACTATGTTGCAGGCTGGCAAGTCCTACAACCCTACTTGATTAATCTTCTCGAAACGAAAATGCATTTTGAATTTCGGTTGACATTTCAGTAGTTAGGCCACCTAACGTATATCACACGCAGTAGGCACCACGTACATTTCTCTTTTCCTTTAGTTACGCAATTCTTGTAGACTTATGCATATCCTTTGGCGCCGTTTTACGTCGTTTCGCAGAAGGTACTGTGGCGGGGTACCAGGTAAATTCACCTTTGAAAATCTTGTTCCGTTTACTTTTCCGAATTATCCGGTTTAACGTGACGGAGACAACACTTCCTTTTTTGCTACAGTGTTAGGTCATTAGACGTTTTGAGTGTATATTTTACTCACAGACCGATTTCAAATGCCACTTTTTTACGCAGGGCTTTTGAAAAACCGAACGTTAATCCGGGAGAATTTTTGCATTTGCGTCACCTTTATGTGGTATCTATGGCACTCCCATGCGGCTCACTTTTAATTTGTGAAATCCTTGTATGTTGTATGTGGTCCAGGTCGGGTAGGTGGTACCGCGCAAGGGTTGTTTTAGCTCTGCCAACCACTGTGCTCGCTGCCCGCACCAGTTATCTGACCGGATCGGAAAGTAGACGGGGCCCGAGATTGACAATTCGATATAAAGTCGACCCTCTCAACGTATTTTGACCGCCATAAACAACGTGACGCCCCTAGATCTCCTACGGTGTGCTAAAATGCGTGACTTGGAAGGCTGGAAAATTACAGGCTTACTCGGTCCTCATCTCAGGACGAAAAATCACGCTGTCGTGGCTCCTTCCTAACTTGGTCATTATGGCACGCCCACTCATTTGGGATCTGCGGAGCCTCCTTTTCCTTATTGTGTGAGGTTCTACTCTTTTGTAAGCGAACAATGGAATAAGGGGCAAGACTAGGCGCGGGTTCACGTCATCTGCGTCCTCGCCCGCCTCTTGTCTTTTTAACTCTCATCTTACACCGGGCATAATGAGTGGGAAAGGGGGGGGGAGAGTGCATCTCGAGTCTTGTGTTACTATAAGCTAAGTTAGCGTTTCTGCTCCCGTGCTGCTATACAGTAGGTGGGTTAACAAATGAAATGTCAAATAAATTACGAAATGCGTTTTCATTTTGAAAATATTAATTATGTGGTGTTGCAAAACTAATCATCATGAAGCATAATTCAATAATAATTCAGTTATCACATGCTGTCGGCTTTTGAATGAACTTCTTTATGGCCGCATGCAAAAGTTACACTCTGTAAGAAAAGACTACTTAATTGGCATGCATTTTTCTCATCGATTTTCGATACCCTTAAAAATTCGATTATATTTCATGGAAAGAATGCATAATAATATTCAATCTTTTGTTGATTAGGTATAAACTTACGTCTTCTTCTAATTTCATACTCGAAAGAATGGTATAATTCGGTTTTTAAAGCACTTCTCCTATTCCCGGATAGTTTTGAAACTGACCTGCCGTTACACTTGCATTCAGGGTCTCCACACTACAAGCCGTATATCTTCTGCATATGGAAAACCAGTCATTGCTATACGGTAGTAAGTGGAGACTATATGGAATTCATAAATTTAAGCAGTGTATTTTAGCCATATTGTTAACTTTACAAGTCACATTGGTAAATGCAGAGACATGACGTTTTCTGAACGGCCATTTCACGGTGTTAGAAAATTTCACATTTAGAAACTTTTTCAAAACCGAATTATTACCTTCCTTCGATTATTATCTTTGAAGAAGAAGAAGAAGAAGACGTAAGTTTTTACCTAATGAACAAAAGATTGAATATAATTATGTGTGCTTTCCATGAAATATGATTGAATTTGAAGGTCATCGAAAAGCAATGAGGAAAATGCATGCTAATTAAGTAGTCTTTTCTTGCAGAGTGTAAATTTTGTATGCGGCCAAAAGGCAGTTTATGCAAAAGTTGACAGCATGTGATACCTGAATTATTATAGAATTATGCTTCATTATGATAAGTTTTGCAACACCACCTAATTAATCTTTTCGAAAGGAAAACGCATTTTGGAATTTAGGTTGACATTTCATGAGTTAGCCTACCTACTGTAGGTAACACTGATGGCATTGCCCAAAAACCATGGTCAAACTGTCGGGCAGTATCTGTGGAAACATGAAATAACCAAACTAATTTAATAAAGTGAAATATGTATTATGAAAAAGAACGTAATCTACTCTCCATGAATTACAATTGGGATGCCGATTTCTTTACGGCACCTTCTCACTTATTGTTATATTATTATATTCCGAATGTAATATAAGAATGAATCCTTATGTTGACTACATGAATTAGGCGTCTGTCACTCTAAATTAAATCGATGCGTTCCCAGACGTGCACAAACAAATCCGCTTCCTTACTACTTCAGAAAATATCCTCAAGCATTGGTGTTTTTATAATTCTAGTCCAGTTTACCCCTTCAGGGAATTACTTAACTTGGCAGTCTCATGCGCATTGAACTTGATCAGGCTGAAGGCCATATAGAAGCATGTTAACACATTTGACTAAGCGGAGTGAAATAAACGAAATTTGGGATTATTCTTGAGCTTGCTTTAACAAACCTGATAGCCGGATGGCATATCTGCGTTTCGTTTGCTTTGAAACTCAAAGCCTGGTCAACCTCAAACTTAGTGGTGGACAGGGTTGCAGTGATGAGAACAAATAAACCAGGAAAAGTCATCAGCGTATCTATGTCAAAATGCTGAACCCCTGTGCTACTGGTATCCTGCACAACACTATCCAACACTAATTGTATCGTAAATTAGCATAAATTAAGGTACTGCACTTCTAGTAAGTTGTTTCATGTTGAATACGTGGGGGGCCAGATAAATAATTTCACACCCACTGGTTCACAACAAACACGTGGCCAGGATCTTAACCAACAACAAAATAAACGGGTGAGAAAGAGATGTGGATGACTGGGCAACCATGTATACGACCTGTGTGCCCAGTGAGAACGCAAGCATATTCACCGGCAGGCAACAAAGTGCCAGAAAACTCTCAGCGCACGCTAGACAGCGACGGCCATGATCTACTAAATCATGGCATGGCAGAAGCGTACAATCCTTAAGGCCCTAATTATTATCAGTAGTACCGGACGAGAGCGGACGCAGATTGAAAATAATTTTTGTTGAAACTACTGCCTCTTGAAAATTAGAC
Organism: Spirometra erinaceieuropaei; assembly: GCA_902702965.1. Lineage (NCBI taxonomy): Eukaryota > Metazoa > Platyhelminthes > Cestoda > Diphyllobothriidea > Diphyllobothriidae > Spirometra > Spirometra erinaceieuropaei. The sequence continues at coordinate 170,699 of CACRXP010000575.1, forward strand.
GCATCTCAACAGACACCCAAGGTAGGCAGGCATTTGTTTCCACACAACTCACTGCCTCCTAGTCTCAGCAGGCGTTTATTGAAGAAGCTAATAATGTTGAGGAGAACGTGGACTATAGTAAGGATATTTATCTGGTGTTAACATTAAGACTATGATTAAGGCTTCTGACACAATCTTCCTGTCACTGGTAAATAAGCAAAACGGTACAATGAAACCACTTTCGGCGGCTTCGGCTACATAGGCAAGGTTCCACACGCGTGACCGCTCTTAATGAACACAGCAACTAATCCTTTTGTCCAAATCCTTTAGTCAAAATCTGCCAAAATATCAATGAATTACGCGAGCCTGGTAGTCATCTGGTGGATTCTAGGTGAATTACTTAGGAAATTCTGCTTGGGCAGTCAACTTACTGTGCCATATTTGGTGGATTCTAGACGTTGCAGTAGGTTGGGCGGGTAACTTGACCCAAATGTGATTAAACTCGCGTCGTCCGGCGGGGCCTCGTAGATCAGGTGGTAAGAGCGTTGGCTGCGTTAAAGCCTTCCCCTTACTGCGTGGGTTCGAATCCCACCGAGGCGCCGAGTTTTTACTGTTGGGTCAATATGAAATGCATTCCGGAGAAAAAGTCGTCTAGATTTCGAGGATTTGCGAATCCACGCATGCGCGAGGGTCACATCAGCACTCGAAAATACTTCTTCAGAAACACAATGGAGGACAATGAAATAAATAAAAAGGAGTTATTATTTTTTGATGCAACGTGACTTTGGCTAACATCGCTGACGCTGCAAGCTCTCGAGGCTTAAATACTGTTATTGAGAGTGGGAGCAAGATGAATAAGTTGCTCCTTATGTAAACGTCATCCATTACTGACACTATGGGGGCAGATACTAGATAAATGAGGCTACTTTACCAATTGAGTCAACTCATTTGAATTGCTCTAAACGACAGTAAATTACATAAAATGTTATGCATTTTCGTCAAGGAAATGCGTTTTCTTTTCGAAAGGATTCACTAAGTAGCGTTGTAAAACTAGTCAGAATGCAACACAATACTATAATATTTCAGTTGCCACAGGATGCAGGCTTGCGAAAAAATTTCCCTCCGGCTGCATGCAAAAATTACACTCTGTAAAAATGACTACTCATTCAGCATACATTTTTCTCATTGATTTTCGATGCTCCAAAAAGACCAATTATATTTCATATAAAACATGCATAAATATTCATTCTTCTGCTTATTCAGTAAAAAATTACGTTTTCTTTTAATTTTATGCTCAAAGGAGGGACGATTAAATAGCGTGAAATGGCCGTTCATAAATCGTCATGTTTATGCATTTAACAATGTGGCTTGTAAAGATAACAATATAGATCAAATCCACTGCCAAATTATTTGAACTCTATATGGTCCCCCTTTATTACCGCAGAGAAATATGCGGTTTTCCGTGAGCGGAAAATTTACGGCTTGTAGTTTTGAAACCTCGTATCCAAGTGTAGCAGAAGGGCGGGTTCAAAATTATTCGGGAATTGAAAAAGTTTTCTGAAAACCGACTTATACCCTTCTTTTGAGTATAAGATTGGAGGAGGACATAATTGTCTACCGAATGCGAGGTAAAATGAATATTTTTATGCACGTTTTTTCATGAAATATTCATGAATTTATATGAGCATGGACATTCACTGTGAAAAGTGCATGCTACTTATATAGTCATTTTTTACAGAGTATAGTTTCTGCGTGCAACCGGAAGAAACTTCATTCGAAGGCCAGCATCTTTAGGTAACTGAAATATTATAGAACTATGTTGCAGGCTGGCAAGTCCTACAACCCTACTTGATTAATCTTCTCGAAACGAAAATGCATTTCGGAATTTCGTTTGACATTTCATGAGTTAGGCCACCTACCGTATATCACACCCAGTAGTCACCACGTCCACTTCTCTGATCCCTTAGTTACGCATTTCTTGCAGACTTATGCATATCCCTTGGCGCTGTTTTACGTCGTTTTGCAGAAAGTACTGTGGCGAGGTACCAGGCAAATTCACCTTTGAAAATCTCTCTCCGTTTTCTTTTCCCTATTGTCCCGTTTAACGTGACGGAGACAACTTTTCGTGACAGGACCCACTTCGGTGGTTGCTCCAGTGTCAGGTCATTAGACGTTTTGAGTGTACATTTTACTCACAGACCGGTTTCGAATACCGCTTTTTTGTGCAGGGCTTGCGAAAAGTCGAACTTTAATTGGGAAGAATTTTAGCATTTGCGTCACCTTAATGTGGTCTCTATGGCATTCCCCTTCGGATCACCTTTAATTTGTGAAATCCTTGTATGTTTTATGTGGTCCAGGTCGGGTAGGTGGTACCGCGCAAGTGTTGTTTTAGCTCTGCCAACCACTGTGCTCGGTGCCCGCACCAGTTATCTCACCGGATCGGAAAGTAGACAGGGCCCTAGATTGACAACTCGATATTACGTCGACCCTCTCAACGCATATTCACCGCTATAAACAACGTGACGCGGTCAGATCTCTCACGGTGTGCTAAAATGCATGACTTGGAAGGCTGTCAAATAACAGGCTTACTCGGTCCTCATCTCAGGACGAAAACTCACGCTGTCATGGCGCTTTCGTAACTTGGTCTTTATGGCCCGCCCACTCATTTGGGATCTGAGGCGCCTCCCTTGCCTTGTTGTGTGAAGTCCTACTCTTTTGTAAGCGAACAATGGAATAAGGGGCAAGCCTGGGCGCGGGTTGACGTCATCTGCGTCCTCGCCCGCCTCCTGTCTTTTTAACTCCGGGCTCAATGAGTGGGGCAGGGGAGGGGGGGGTGCGGAGAGTGCATCGAAAGTCTACTGTTACTATAAACTAAGTTAGCATTCCTGCTATAATGTAGGTGGGCTAATTCATGAAATGTCAACCTAAATTCTGAAATGCGTTTTCGTTTCGAAAAGATTAATTTGGTGGTGTTGCAAAACTAATCATCATGAAGCAAAATTCTATAATAATTCAGTTATCACATGATGTCGGCCTTTGAATGAACTTCTTTTTAGCCGCATGCAAAAGTTACATTCTGTAAGAAAAGACTACTTAATTAGTCTGCATTTGTCTTATTGATTTTCGAAGGCCTTAAGGATTCAATTATATTTCATGGAAGGCATGCATAATAATATTCAATCTTATATTCAATAGGTAAAAACTTACGTCTTCTTTTAATTTTATAATCGACAAATGGTATAATTCAGTTTTTAAAACACTTTTCCGATTTCCGAATAGTTTTGAAACTGTCCTGCCGCTAAACTTCCATTCAGGGTCCCCACACTACAAGCCGTATATCTTCTGCATATTGAAAACCAGTCATTTCTCTACGGTATTAAGTGAAGACTGTATGGAATTCATAAATTTAAGCAGCGTATTTTAGCCATATTGTTAACTTTACAAGTCACATTGGTAAATGCAGAGACATGACGTTTTCTGAACGGCCATTTCACGGTGTTAGAAAATTTCACAATTAGGTACTTTTTCCAAACCGAATTATTCCCTTCCTTCGATTATTATGTTTGAAGAAGAAAAAGAAGAAGAAGACGTAAGTTTTCACCTAAGGAACAAAATATTGAATATTATTATGCGTACTTTCCATAAAATATAATTGATTTCTTAAGGGCATCAAAAATCAATGAGAAAAAATGCATGTTAATTTAGTAGTCTTTTCTTACAAAGTGTAACTTTTGCATGCGGCCAAAAAGAAGTTCATTCAAAAGCCGACAACATGTGATACCTGAATTATTATAGAATTATGCTTCATGATGATTAGTTTTGCAACACCACCTAATTAATCTTTTCTAACTAAAACGTATTTTGGAATTTAGGTTGACATTTCATGAGTTAGCCCACCTACTGTAGGCAACACGGATGACATTGCCAAAAAACCATGGCCAAACTGTCGGGCAGTATCTGTGGAAACATGAAATCATCTAACTAACTCAATAAGGTGAAACATGTCTTTTGATAAAGAGCGTACTCTTTTCTCCGTGAATTACATTTGGGATGCCGAAAGGTGATTTCTTTACGTTACCTTCTTACTTATTTTTATATTATTATATTCCGAAACTATTATAAGAATGTATCCTTATTTTGACTACATTAATTAGACGTCTGTCACGCTAAATTATATTGATTCATTCCCAGACGTGCAAAAGCAAATCCGCTTCCTTACTACTTCAGAATATATCCTCAATAATTGGTGTTTGTATAATTCTAGTCCCGTCCACGCCTTCCGGGAATGATTTAACTTGCGCACTGAACTCGATCAGGCTGAACGCCATATAGAAACATGTTAACACATTTGATAAAGCGGAGTGAAATAGACGAAATTTGGGATTATTCTTGAGTTGGCTTTAACAAGTCTGATAGCCGGATGGCATACCTGCGTCCCTTTTGCCTTGAAACTCATAGCCCGGACAACCGCAGACTTAGTGGTGGACATTGTTGCAGTGCTAAGGACAAATAAACCAGGATAAGTCATCAGCGTATCTATGTCAAAATGCAGAACCCCTGTGCTACTGGTATCCCGGATAACACAACCCAACGCTAATTGTATCGTAAATTAGCATAAATTAAGGTACTGCACTTCTAGTAAGTTGTTTCATGTTGAATACGTGGGGGGCCAGATAAATAATTTCAAACCCGCTGGTTCACACCAAACACATGGCCAGGATCTTAACCAACAACAAACTAAACGGGTGAGAAAGAGATGAGGATGACTGGGCAACCATGTATACGACCTGTGTGCCCAGTGAGAACGCAAGCATATTCACCGGCAGGCAACAAAGTGCCAGAAAACTCTCAGCGCACACCAGACAGCGACGGTCATGGTCTACTGAATCATGGCATGGCAGATGCGTACAATCCTTAAGGCCCTAATGATTATCAGTAGAACCAGGACGAGGGCGGACTGCAGATTGAAAATAATTTTTGTTGAAACTACTGCCTCTTGAAAATTAGACGCATTTCAACAGACACCCAAGGTAGGCAGGCATTTGTTTCCACACAACTCGCTGCCTCCTAGTCTCAGCAGGCGTTTATTGAAGAAGCTAATAATGTTGAGGAAAACGTGGACTATGGTAAGGATCTTCCTGTCAATGGTAAATAAGCAAAACGGTACAATTAAACCACTTTCGGCGGCTTCGGCTACATAGGCAAGGTTCCACACGCGTGACCGCTCTTAATGAACACTGCAACTAATCCTTTTGTCCAAATCCTTTAGTCAAAATCTGCCAAAATATCAATGGATTGCGCGAGCCTAGTAGTTATCAGGTGGATTCTAGGTGAATTACTTAGGAAATCCTGCTTGGGCAGTCAACTTACTGTATCAGATTTGGTGGATTCTAGACGTTGCAGTAGGCTGGGCGGGTAACTTGACCCAAATGTGATTAAACTCGCGTCGTCCGGCGGGGCCTCGTAGCTCAGGTGGTAAGAGCGTTGGCTGTGCTAAAGCCTTCCCCTTAATGCGTGGGTTCGAATACCACCGAGGCGCCGAGTTTTTCACTGTTGGGTCAATATAGAATGCATTCCGGACGAAAAGTCGTCTAGATTTCGAGGATTTGCGAAGCCGCACCTGCGACGGGTCACATAAGCACTCGAAAATACTTCCTTCAGAAACACAATGGAGGACAATGAAATAAATAAAAAGGAGTTATTAATTTTTGATGCAACGTGACTTTGGCTAACATCGCTTACTCTGCAAGCTCTCGAGGCTTAAATACTGTCAATGAGAGTGGGGGAAAAATGAATAAGTTCCTCGTTATAGAAATGTCATTCATTAGTGACACAATGGATAAATATTACATAAGCAAGGCTAATTTACCAAATGAGTCAACTCAACTGAATTGCTCTAAAAGACAGTTAATTGCATAAAATGTTAGGCATTTTTGTAAAGGAAAAGACATTTTTGATCCCTGGTGGCAAACTCGAACGCAAAAAGTATCTATAGACGACGGGGCTTGATTCTGCATTTCCACGTGATTGATACCATAGGGCTAGCTTACTAAAACAACATTAAGTAACATACCTAACTTAGCCGCGCCCTGGATAGGATAGAGAGCACAAACGGATCTCGAAGCACGCGCAGGGAAGCGAGTGAAGGTGGCATGTACACACTTTCTCCCGACACAACCATTTGCTGGATTATGAGGATAAGGAGGGTGCAATCACAGCCAGAAGGCCACGGGAGGAAACCGCGTGTTACCTCGCAGTGCATAGCCACTATGATGGAACCGACGGAGTTCCAGGCCGTCAGGACATTTTCATTAGCAAATCACCCCAGTCGCTCGCTCGACTGAGATAACAGAGGACGCAAGGAGGGCTTGAAGTCCTCGCAGGGAAGTGCGTGGTAACATACAGCTGAGAAAATCAAGGCTGGCGTATAAGCATTCCTCCCTCCGTGGCTCAGTCCCTCGCTGGATTAAAATAGTAAGGAGGATGCAAATACATGATATCTGTAAAGTCAGGATATTCACGTTTACAAAAATCCTTATAGAAATCTTGGGATTTGGCATCAGCGAGTTTGGGTTGCAGGACCAAACCTCACCCTTAAGGGAGAATTGCTTGCGGCCTTACCAGCGAAGGCATTTCTCGAATTTTATATTTTTGTTCCTAAAAACTGGTTACCAAGTCAGAGCGGGTTCAAAAGCAGGCGAATAATATTTAACGAATTTTTTAAATTGAAATGGGAGTACTTAGTTGAGATTGTAGTATTTATTATTGAGTGACTTGATCATAAACTATTTTGGTCACAGCAACATGGCAGCCTTGAATGCGCCTCCTTCCGGCCATCTCTGAAAAATATACTTTGTAAAAGGTAACCACTAAATAAGTATAAATTTTGTCTTTTGATTATCATAGCGCCAAGCGAATAACGCTGCGACACGACTCGTGTGAAAGGCTCAGAGGTTTGAGATTCGTCTAGCGTTGAGTTCTTACAAATGTGGTCTGTGATGTGTCGCCCCTGCATTAAAAGATATGGATAGTTAAAAAGGTGTAGGAAGATCCACTTCTGACGTAAAAAGCTCCCATTTATGACAATTCACGCATGGATAATGTAATCTCAAGTTCGTTCGAGAGCAAAATGTCAATTAAAATTATTTCCCTGACGCAGTAGCGTTGGCGGATCGCCCTTGCCTAGCAGATAAATTAATTAGACGTTGGGATGCGAATGCACGTAGTTCATTGTGCGTTTCTTGATTTTTTTCTTTATGTGAAGGGCACAAAATCGGGGAGAAGAATGTCCTCAAACATGTTCTAATGACGCAAATCAGCAAACTAAAACTCTGAGACTCTGTTTCGCTCTCTGTAAGCGCCTAATGTACCAATGCCTCGCGAGGCAACTTATTCACTTTTGATACTCTCTCCATTCGCGTATCATTGACGTGCTAGCGGAAGGACCATTATTCACGCAAACGTGACACTAACGTCATTGATGAGAAGAAATGGACATGCTGAGAAGAGGGCGTATATTATTCTACTGAATCGCTACGTTGTCATTTTGGACATTCATTTACACAGATCTCTGTTTTCCCTGAACTCCTCATAGTTACAGCATGCAGGTCGTACGATCCACCTTTAAGGAGGTTGCACGGTACGATAGAATGCAACTGGGGATATGTCACCTCCAGCTGAAACCGAACATCTAGAGCGAGCTTCAGATCGGGATGGTCGACTGTGCAGCTACTCGTTATGTCCTCGCGAGTGTACGCTTCCATAGGGGGTGTCAACTGTCTGCTTGCCATCTTGTCAATCGACTGGTATTGTAGCACTTCAAGCTCGAATAAGCCTCCTGTCTGCGGCACATGCGCCGCGCATAGGATCACGTGACCGGGCGCAAGGGGTGGACGGAAGACGCGCAAATTTCCGCCCCGAGTACAGCCAGTCTCAGGCGCCCACGGATTCCGTGATCATCCAATCACCTCACCAACCTAAGATGAACTTATAGCGGCCGGTGACGCACACACGCGAAGATTAGGCACCTGACATCGATTGGTCGTCAGTAAGAATACTGCAAATGTTTGGCAAGCACCATGTCGAGCACACATGCCGAGACCACAGGAAGAGGAAGTGTAAACGTCAAGGACTACTCTAAGACGTTAATTGTGTAAACGAGTAATGAAGATGTAGTGTGAAATAGAAAAGGGTTCTTCACGGACTACAGTCTCCTCTGAAGTGGAGAAGTGTTTCGTTGTGTCCGTTAGGCCAACGGGGTAGAGTGCAGTGCTGGTGGCAACTGCGGGCATGGGACGTGGGGATGCTGACTGTAAGCGAGAGAGAAGATGAGATGATCAAAGAGGGCAATAACTATAGTCATGATACAGGCAGTATGTTATTACCGACAAAGACAACGGAGACTAGAATGGCCATTTCTGGCTTATTAGCCGTCGTCAGCCAGTCATACCCTACCCCGAAGTGGGAAACAGCCGAGGCTCGAACTCGCGACCTGTTTGTTAGAAGTCCACTCCTCTAACCGCTGGGTCACAAGCCCGTTGCCCTGTCGGCTTCGATCGAGAATATACAGTGGTAGGGGACGCTCACCAGAACGGAATGAGTGAGTTCCATAAGAACCATCAGTGAGCGCCCCCTACCACAGACATGACCGTCAGCAGCTGAGAATGCAAGGTGTACCGACAACTTCTGGACACTCCATTACACCGTCCTATCCTGCATCTGCCCCTAAGGGGGTGGCTAAATAGTCCCTACCCCAGACGCAGCTAACCGCAACCGTAATCTCTAACACCTCTACGTTGGAGCACTTATTCCTAACCGCATGCCGGATCGATGATCATTAAGTTCAGCGTCCGAAGTCACATTGAGTCGTCCTTCCCTCTACCTTCTAACACATGGAGCCGCAACTGTTCCCTCTTCCCTCCCCCCACCGCAGACCCTAGCCTAATTATGTCTTCATCCCCTCTTTCATGCATTAGTTGCTTACCTATTAGCGGCTGCCCTGTCACGCCAACCAATTTGGTCTGACAATTTCACTTTCTCCTCGGTTTATTTCGTCTGACGACGGGTTGGTGTCACCAGCTCGAAAATTCACGAGTACAACTCGAATTTTTTCGACGAGCCTTTTGTCTTCATCATAATATCTCGGAATGCACACTACGTCAGCTATTCCTCGGTATGGCTGGCTGCCGCAAAAGCCATTTTCGTGCACGCAAGATAGATAAGCGTCCTCCATCAGTGCGAAAACTACTGGAACTCAGTACATGATTCCGAAGGTCTAGATACATAACTCCACAGCCGCTGGTTCACATCAAGCACTTGGCCAGGATTTTAACCGACAACAATGTAAGCAGGTCAGAAAGAGAGGGAGGATTGGGCAACCATACAAATTGCCTGTATTCACCGCGGAGACCCAAGCGCATCTACCGGGCAGGTGAGCATATGCCAGGGCTTGCCAGCGCACACTAGGCTGCGAGGGCCATGGTTTGCTGAATCATGACATAACAGACGCATACAAGCCTTAAAGCCTATAATGGTGAAACGCAGTCCTGCATTTCGTCGGGTAAACAGTCAGGCGTGGTCTAAGAGGCAATACCCGCAGAACGTACACGCTCTCCACATTCAGAAGAATGCCTGAGGTCACGTTAAGAAGAGGCCTTGGCAGCCTGAATCTCAGCCCTCTAAATACAAAAATATACAACTCACGATTGACTGCCTGGACTGAGTTGTGGCGTCAGCCAGCGGCATAACAAGCCACGGCACTTAGCGCACCGGGGAACATAAACAGCGCCATTCTTGCGCATGCAGTGGATTCAAGGCATCGTTTGGACCCCGGCGAAGCTCTTCGTGTGATTTATATGGTCTCACCGAGCTACTCTATGCAACTGGGCCAGCGTCTGTTAGCAACAGCAGAGACGACTGTTATCGGGTTACGACAGCCGGTCCTGTGCGCGCGGAAGGACCTTGTTCAGGCTGCGCGTTTGAAGTGGTCAAAGGTCGATTTACCGCATGCAACTCTCCCCGCACTTCTCCTCTGACCCCGTCCACGCCATATCATCAAACCGCTCCTGTGCTTTATGACTAACTTTGCTGGTCGCCGTAGATGTTTTGGCAAATTTTGGGCAATCGATATTGAAAAAACTGTGAAAAAACGAGGAGCCTCGATCGGATTCGAACCCACAGCAGCAAGGGAAAGACTTTAGTACAGCCACCGGAACTACGCGGTCCCCCCGAAAGACGTGAGCTTAATCATAGTTGGGTAAATATGAATTCTTCTAAATCTGCCTAAAAATCTTTATGTAAGCCTGGTAATCGTTTGGTGGATTGCTTAGGAAATCCTGCTTGGGCAGTCAACATATCGTATCAGATTTGGTGGATTTCAGATGTTGCAGTAGGCTGGACGGGTAATTCGTCCCACATTTTAATAAAGTCAACTTTTCCAATGGGGCATCTTAGTTCAGGTGGTTAGAACGTTGGTTGCAGTAAAACCTTCCCTTACCGTCGTTGCTTTGGATCCCATCGGGGCGCCGAGTTTCTCTCATTTGGGTCAGTGTGAATTTAACCGATTTCTCTAGTCGCTGACGCTTTCTACTTCACCGGTTCCCGTATAAATGTAGTAGCCCGACAAGAATTTATCGAATTGAAACGTAGGATTGTCAACTATTCATCTGAGAATCTATTATTTCAAATAGCCACCACTGGCTGACGTAATATGCTAATGACTAATGACATTTTTGTGTGAAAATTCCGAAGTGGTGGTTCTAGACTCTTTTTTACAGTTTGGTCCGTAGTTAAACTATTTATTATGCATATTTATATGGCTCTACAAAATACACGCTTTCCTGGGAAACCACATTTACTAAATTCGTTAGGGCCGTCACTTAAACCCGTAGAGCTTCCCAGGCTATGTAAATTTTCCGCTTGGGGAAAAGTGCAGACTAATTACTTATGCATGTTTCAAGCTCACTCTTTAAGGACACGTTAACTATAAAGGAAATGTTGTTCTTAATATCCCTCTAGAATGATACTATACTTGCAAAACAACGTTAAGGAATTATTTCGACGTTTCACGTCTACGTCGCTTTCTCATATCAGAACTGAATATAATCATTTGCGATAATCAGGCGAAATTCGGAATTCGTTTAAGAAAATATTGAGTCATGTCAGATCGTGGAGCAAAGTGTCCCTGTTTGGAGTTTGCTGGCCCACGTCAATTTTCATCTTTTGGAAAAGAAGCACGCTTTCAGGCCAAAACCCCAGTGCAAATGGAAATGAAATTATGCTTGGGCCTGAGACGACCCGCCATCTCTGGCTTTGCTGTCACGTGTCATTGATACTACATCATGGAAATGTTCCTGATTGACAACCTGCTCCCCTTCATGTGTGGCATCACATGAGTTTTGCCTGAGACATGCTTAATCAAATTTCAATTTTTCCAACCGCTTAACCTGCACCTCAAACTCAAGCACCCGTATTCCCCTGTTTGCTTGCGTGATATCCCTAAGTCAATTTTGAAAATGCTCCTAATCTATGTGCGTATTAGGTCTAGAATTTATTTGAGAACCCTCGTTGTATGGACACGTGTGAATGCATTGACCATTTGACCCTCACGCTTCGAAGTGTGCCTCACGCAATCTCTCTCCTCTGTATGGTTTTTCAAAGAATATCTCCGATTTCTGAAAATTAAAGCAGAGTGTCTTTTTCTGTATGATATAATCATCTGGGGAAAATGAAAGTTATGGCGATTTAACCCCCCCCCCGCCCTTATCGATTTGCCTGTCACTCCTCTATTAACTCTCATGCATTAGTCACCTGTTAAATCTAATCTGAGAGTTATATCTTGGGATGCAATAAAAAGCTCAAAAAGTAGTGTGATCACACGGATGACCATGCAGAAATTAAAGTTGTAAAGATCACATGCGTCGTAGCAGCATATACTTTTTCCCTAGTTTGCACATGCGAAGGTTCATCCCGGGGACTGCTCATTAACCGATGGTTAAATACTGGTTACCCAATGAGAATCCGATGTTGGCGAAGTCTGGAAAACGTGGGTGATTCGAATTGCAGGTCTTTTATTACCTCCGATAATAATCGCTACTCTTGAGTAAAAAAGTCTCTTGGCAACTAACAGGTCCAGATTGAAATTTGAGAAGAATATTTTGGTTGAAGTCCATCAGCCATAGCACAATAGTCGCGGTTTATTCGCAGACTGCCAACAGGCAACCAGTAGTATGTGTTTGCATAGGTTATATGAGCCCATAATTCTTAAACAGACTGATTAACTTCAAGTCGACAATTCATTTCTGAGGAAACTAAAAAGACCGAGAAAATTCGAAAATGGATTATCTACCAGAAAGCGTACGCCGAACGCTGAAGGAGGACCCACCGATCAGCCTAACACCTCGTAGCTGTGTCATTCAGCGACAGAATATTGGCGAAACATGTGTCTGGGTCTTTAGCTAGCACCTCTTCCGCCAATGTACCCTTTGAAATTACTCATATATCAATGGTTGATTGTTCGGGTTTACAAATCGTCAAATCCAGGCATCGCACATAGTGCACATAAAGCCATCGGTGTAGGCGTCTACCTGCCTTTATCCTCAAATATAACTGGTTTTAGAGTGGAAACGCAAGTGTCCGCAGGTACATTTTTCCGTGCGTCATTGCGAAAACTTCACGCTGTTTTGACAAAATAGTTATCCCACAGAGCTCACTGAGGAAATGAAGTCTTATGGCAAGTACGCTTTAAATACATGGCTCTCCCTAAGAAATCCCCTTCGGATAATATGTCAGTCATCTTGGCTTTTTATTCTTTCTGGCAACTTCTGTCTTTCCATAGCAGAAAAGATTATTTGTCCGTTATGACTAGACTCCTGCAACGCAAATAGCAATGCGAAACAAAGCTTGGGTGACGACGACTGTCCGTTACCCCTTGTTATTCGCGTTAGCAGGTCGTCATAGAATGTTTCACACCTTTAAAAATTTATGTCAGTACGTAGATGGTGGTTTTTTTAATCTGAGCAAAAGCAATATCGATCTGTGAGCTAAATGAGATTTCATTGATATTTTGGCAGATTTTGAATAATTTATATTGACCCAACTGTGAAAAACTCGGCGCCTCGGTGGGATTCGAACCCACACAGTAAGGGGGAAGGCTTTAGTACAGCCAACGCTCTAACCACCTGAGCTACGAGGCCCCGCCGGACTACGCGAGTTTTATCCCACTTGGGTCAAGTTACCCGCCCAACATACTGCAACGTCTGGAATCGACCAAATCTGATACAGTAAGTTGACTGCCCAAGCAGGATTTCCCAAGTAATTCACCGAGGATCCACCAGATGACTACTAGGCTCACATAATTCATTGATATTTTGGCAGATTTTGAATAATTTATACTGACCCAACTGTGAAAAACTCGGCACCTCGGTGGGATTCGAACCCACGCAGTAAGGGGGAAGGCTTTAGTACAGTCAACGCTTTTTAACACCCTGTCATGCGCTGAAAATACGTCATTACCCATGTTCCCGCATCTGGGTAGTAAAAGCAGTAAGCGTGCGTTCTCGATTAGTAACCACGTAGGTACAAATATGAACTAGGAACAGGCGTTAACAAAAAGCCAAAATACGGGCGACAATCTGACCGATGATTCAGGATATGCTCAAGTCACGTGTGGGGTACTATTAAGTATAGCCTGGGAGACGGTATCTGGAGGGCACCAACAAACGTCTTTCGTTATCAAGAGAGATGACAGCCGACCATTGCCTCTGCCGTCTCAAATATCTCTTGGCGTCTCCGACACTCCTCGGGAGACCGACAGAATGCGGACGTGCAATAAAAGACATCGGGTGACGTTTTATGGGTCGTTCATCCATTGGCGTTTTGTGGTGATTCCACCTCTGTGTCATCAATGTGGCTGTTACATGTCCATCGGATCCGAAAACGTAATTTAATATGCAGCGAGGAGTGGCTCATTTAAGGTTTCAATACATATGTCAAGTGGTTATTCTCGTTTAAGTGTCTGGTCGCCTCGATGGGAATACTTGTGAATGAAGCCGAAATGTTTAAGAATGAGTCGATTTTCCCCTAAGCATCCCACTTACAGAAGCCGACTTAACAGATGAAAGCTATCGAAATTTACTAATGATCGCTAGCCAAAACGACTGTATGGACCTTTATATTGAGATAAATAAAGGACAACTTTAAGCGAATTGGAATCACTAAGGAAATATTAAAGGTAGTATAACGCTGTATAGGAGTACATACACTTTAGGGTAAGATGATACCATACCAACAGCACAGATACTAACCAAAAGCCCATACACGCGTGTTTCGCCGATATTTTGCCGCTGCATGGCGCAGCTGCGAGGTGTTCGGCTCGTCAGTGGGTCCCCCAGCATTCCCCCTGTGTTTTCTAGTTTAGAAATTGTCGTTTTTTAATTTCCTCAGCAATTATCTACGAAGTTGGAGTAGATCAGTTTATTGAAGGTCTTTAGGCACAGACCGAGAATTTTATGCATGAATATTTGGGCCAAAGTCCATCAGCCACAGAGCGTAACCGCGTAATATTCATTAACTGTTGACAGGCAGTTAGTAATATAAAATTCTCGGTCGGTGCCTATAGACCTTGAATAAACTGACCTACTCCAACTTCGTAGATAATTTCTCAGGAAATTAAAAAGTGACAAGAAGTATATATTTCTTAGAACGGTAGGGAATTCCGAAAATGTCAGAGGATGGTAGTAAGTGCGCAAGTTTCTGTTTTCGATGGATAGAAATCCTGTCTGGTACATATGCCGGTGCAAATAGAATAAAGTTTGACATAAGTCTTTTCGCGAATTTATCATTTAAATGTCCCGTCGGAGTGGCTGTTATGTCAATTATTCTTTTCTATTGCAGTCTGTTGAGGGTGCCTTACAACTTTACCCAGTGACCCCAAGAAACAATTGACACTTCTTGCCGTTTCATTCACTCTGCTGAAAAATACTAATACATATTCTGGTGCCAACGGAGGAACTTGCCTTGCTCTTTCTATTGTGTCCATTTTCACTGTCTTTGTTTACTTTTGGACTGCGTTCTACAATGAAGATTGCCCGGCAGAGTGGCTATATCAATACTCATATTTTATTAAGACTGTTAATGCTTTGTTTGTTCGATTTCTAAATTATGTTAGTTCAGAAGTTGGCTCACAAACAATGTGATGTTCTTCGTGTTTAAAACTGAAAATACCGCGGCAATTTTCGTTGTTCTTGTTAATATACATGTTCCGTTCTACGACCAGAATGGCCACATTAATACTGATAAATTTGTAAAACTACTAATGTTTTGCTCGTTGCCTTTCGAATGCTCGAAATTCCAAATATATGTGGGCTTTTGGTATTCTTGATGTCATCTCATACTGCCATTCAAATTGCAAAACAATTTCGGCCCATACAAAAGAAGATTTGCCCGCTTGCGTTATAACTGCACTTTCGACACAGGGCGGGACGGATTTGCCTATCCAACATTTGAAAATCGGCAAAACGCTTGCGTCTCTAAAAGCAGCTAGCTTTTTCGCAACCTGATTCCCACGAAAAGTCGAGTTTTCAATGTGACAAGCTGTGCGTAATAAAACACTCAAAGATAAAGTGCTTTCCACCGAAGAAAGAATAAGCTCAGGTGTGCGACTGAAGTCTAGGACAGGTTCTAGCAATAGAAATCTTCTGAATATTTTGCACTGTCTATTTGCACTCGATTTTATGAAAAATTTGCGTGATCGAATTGCTCAAACGCATTTTCTGCTCGAGAAAAGGACGTTTGCTTGAAGGGGCTGGGTGAGAGAGAGAGCAATGGGCGTAATGGCAGATTTTGTCATCACGTTTCTTGAGATAGGCTACATACCCTGTGTCAGATTCGGTATGCGCAGGAGTTTTCGAGAAGTAACGTGGGGCTGTTTGCTTTAACTCGGCGTATATGGTGAAGTCACACAATTTACAATTTAGGGGAAAGGCACACTGTACATGCAAACTATCGGTCGCATGGCAAGGTCACATCTGTTAAACCATGAGGCACCGCACTACTGTGCCGGTGCTAAAAGGAGGTCGGAAGACTTCTTCAGTAAAGACACGTCAGTCCTCTATTCCGCATTTTTGATCTCTTTTTCATTTATTGGCCTATGAGTTCCGTCAGGTAATGCCTGTCCTACCTACACATGCTTGGGATTGCATCTCACTGACTTAGTTTTGATATTTTCATCTTCGAATTCAAATTAGTATTATAACTACTTCGCATTCATATTACATGGCACAGATTAGACTGTTGCTAAAGATGCAGAGTCATACAGAAACCTCAGGAGGCAATTTGGCAATCATATGACTGCTTTCGACAAATTCTCTTCAGGCCGTTAGATAAAAATGGTTATTGAAATAATGATTCAGTCAGTACTGGCAAGTAGATAATTATGCTATAGCTACAGTTTGGAGTGGGGAGATTGAAACCCCGAAATTCCATTCAGCGACAGGCAAAAGGTGGATCCCATCAGAATAATTCCGCAAGATAGTCAATATTGCAACCGCTCCTAATTAATCCTTCCTAATCGAATACGAGTTTCAGAACTTCAATCAAAATTTCATGAAATCGGCCACTTACTGTGGCAGACGTTCACAGACCTTGAGACCCAGAAGGGTGACCTTCATCCTTGAATTTGCCTGGGGCATCACCATTCAAGACCATGTACCTCTTAATAATCTGTCTCGCATATCGGTAACATGATAGGTTTTGAGATTTGGTGGAGTAAAACAATGTTGTCTTTGAAAAACACTAATCCTCATCTTCTATCTCTCCCGAAACACCAAATGCCTTTGTGCAGTCTACCAAGGTATACCTCTGCTCCTACGGTCTGGCGCTATTCGAAGTCACCTATAGCTTGGCTGCCTTGTGCCACAGATATTGCTTCAATATGCCGAAAATGATTGATATTCTGCCCTGAACTACGTTCAGCATGACATGAAATGTAATCACGCTTTTAATGGCTTGCACAATTTTGCCATGCATGTGTTTGCTCGCGCTTCTGACCCAGCTTGAAGCAGATCTGCAAACGGGGAAAGAACGTGCAGGCACATTGATCGGAAGCTTTCTAGTTTGAACATATTATCCTCCGGCATGTGCTTGGTTTTGCTACAGCAGCGGGAATGATTAACCTGGACCTAAGAGCTTTAACCGGCATTCGAGTGTACAGACGGATAAGTTCGTCTCACGTAGGCAAGTAGAATTGAGTAATCTGCTTCGAATATCTGTGACACATTAAGTTTTTGAATTTGAGGATGTAAAGTGACACTGTTGGCTGACATTAACCTAGGTCTTTGGGATAAACTAAACCTCATCTTCTATCGCTCCCCCCACCCATCACAAATTCAATGTTTGAATCCCTGAAGGAGATAGAAAAAATAAATAAATTGTTTTATTTATGACCATTGGAGGTCCTATCACTTGGAGTAAAAATAAGTTTTCATTCGAAATTTGGAGCAGACAAACAGAATCTGTTAAGTATTCAGTGCACTTTTATTGGATAGGCATTCTTACGAGAAGAACTATTAGCAAACAGTAAAAACCCTTTACTAATCCGGTCGCAGCTGACAGACTAACGTGTCCGTGATCTAGTGGTAGAACGTTGGACTTGTAAACACTCCGAGCTCAAGAAGTCCGAACTTGATACTCAGATCTCCAAACTTTGGTTTTGGCATGACTGACTGACGATAGCCAAAAGGCCGAAATGGCTATCCCACTCTCCCTTGGTTTTGTTTAACAAAGGAAATATCCGAAGTTTTGACATACCACAAAATAGACAGATTCAGCTGCTAAGTCCAATTCCCTATTAATACTACTGGGCTGAGCTAAACAACGGATAGGCGAACAATTACATACCCTCGTAAATGAAACTCAATTTCCCGCTAGTTTTCATCATCGTGATATCGTTCTTCATATTGCTCAATCAAACGCCCATATTATATATGTTTACTTAGTCATAAAGCTGACGATTTCCGGTTCTGGTTCTGTTGAAAGAACCCCGTGTCGGAACTGGCGGTCTTTCTTAGGCTCCACGGGGCAGACTGCAATTGTCGCAAGATTCTCGCGATATCAGTAGTAGTGTTCTGTTATCAATGCATACCGAACGGAGTTATATTTATTACCATGACTCAAACATTTCTTATCATCTCGATATCCACATTTCAGATCGACTCATGTCGAAAACAGCGATGGTTGGCATGGGCCCCACAGCGTAATAGGCGTGATGGACCGGTATCGAGTCATATGTTGTTTCCAATCGAGTTTGCTGTGATAGGAGTTCTGTTTGAAACTTGTTCGAACCCATTTTCACTGGGTTAACCGTCTATCCTTTCTTGCAAATGAGAGTACCGCGATTTCCCCGCGTATACCTGAATTATCTGGAAGCCAACTTCATCAAATTCCAAAATTAAGCGCCTGTTCTGCCTAGAAATTTCTTTCTGTCGGAGCTGTAAAATCCCTGACGAAAGCAATATGTATTCTGCGATCATGCTTCAGACTTCGCTGGACGCAGTCTCTCTATGATGTATGATTCTGCATGCAACGTCTCGGACTCGTTGTAACAGGGTGCATAAATAAAAACGAAGTATCGAATTCTGCATGCGATTTCAAGGATAAAGGTTTTGAGTTTGCCGTCCGTCGAAAACGAACTTCTCACAAAGTTATGACCATTTAACGCGCTCTTTAGATTTTCTCGTGAACTCTACCAACACTCACAAATTTATTGCTGTGAGTCATTTCGCAGCATGAGATGGTGCAGATAAAAGTATGAGGGATTCATGTATGCGACCATCACGTGCCCCAGACAATCGCATGATTTATTCCCATATACTGTAAATGGGGACGTACAACCAGACGACTACTCTACTGCCACTAGGCGACCAAATAAATGAATGCTGGGAGCCAGTGTGAAGTCGCAGTTGACGAAATCTAGCAGGCGCGCCTCTTAGGATTCTCGACTCCAGATGCGATGGTATTTAATCATGTTAAACTAGGAGTCGCTAAATCTGTACTTCGCAAGGCGTAGTCCTATCTAAAATTCATTTCAGTCAAGATACGGAAACCGATGAGCGTGAGTTGGATTTAGTGCACAAAGGTAGTCGATAACGTAGGCAATCATCATGCCACATCTTCAAATATAACCGCTTTCATAGCTTAAAGCGGAAAATGACGTTCTCATTGATGCGTTTTACGTTGCGATTTTTCGTCTTCCCTCGGAAATGCCCTCTTGATGTGCTAATTTAATTGGTTATTAGCGGTTTTGTGAATGGTTGTGAGCAAGGTGTATACATTTTGACCAAGCATCTAAGCTAAGCATCGAAGTATTTTCTGAAAATGGCTTCAGATGTACGATTTTAAATAATCCTTGGATAGCTGACAATGGTATACACCCAGCGTAAACGTTAGCCCGACTGATAGAGATGTGAATCAACCCACGCAGTACGTACTTGTGGGCGAAAGGCGGTTTGCAGTAAAACACCCCCAGATTATTATCAATGATCTTGCATTCGAAAAATTAAAGTCGTATGCGTGCATATGAGGTAACTAATCGTCATGTGGGTGCAGCGAATGGCGAAAATCAATCAATAAGGATCGTTACGGGCGAGGGGTTGAGTGCTGACCTGCTGGCAGATAAGGGAGTTCAAAGATATCTGCATTCCAACGTAATTAATTGTGCTGTACAGCTTAGGACATGGCTGCCGAAGTGCCTGGACCAATATCCTTTGCTAGCGAAAGATCGGATTGGTCGTACCTACTGTCTTAAATGTGCTGCTGGTTTAGGAGTCTGCAGTTTTTCTGTAGGAGTATGATGCCGACAACTTGAGTGTCCTCACATCAGAGGGCAGGAAACCCGGCTTGATAGATAAGGTTTTCTGAAGGCACGCAGTTCAGCACGCTAGTGCCAGCAGCCAGCCAACTGTGCGTGTGAAGCTGAGGTTGTTAGACCCCAACGCCAGGCGCACATGTGCCTTTGTTTGGCCTCTGTCCGTCTGCAGCCTACCAGCGAAGGACGCACCGTGATTGACTTCTCAACCGACACCAGCAGCGAATTTACAAGGAGCGTGAGGCAGACAAAAAGTTGACGTGAGTAAGCGGACACGCAGATGATCGCCGGAGCAGACTGCCACATGACTCCGACACCTTGTGGAAGACTCAAAGGCGCTCGTTTATTTCTACCACACGAGCGGTATGATTTAGCCCAGCGTAGTAGTTTAATGTGCATGTGATTATATCTAAAATGATCTCCGCCCTTGCCTCTTATTATAGCATAGAAGTGTTCAGGAAATTTTGACTTTTACTGGCATCGCAGCCTTCAAAAAACGGTTTACCAAACGTCAGTTGCAGGAGCAATACGGGTGCCTTTAGAGCCTAACTGCCGATCTGGGCGTAAAATATATGTCAGCATTCCAGTTGGTGTTTTTAGCCTCAATATCTACATTCAACAAGTCGCCTTTCATCCGGGTTACCCCGGCTAGGAAGGAATCCACTCCTTTGATGACCTTTGATTATTACAAATAAGTTGAAATTCATCGTGACTGATGGTGAGAAATCGCTTATCTTTATCAGTTCTTCGGCCTCGTCAGTATGGCCATCCTGACATATATATGTGTATAATACATAGGCAGCTCGCTAAGAGTGCAACAGGCCAGAGGCAGACAGCTGTTTCATGGTTGTTTACCGATCATCAGTACGTCATAGGCCTTATGATGTGAGGCATATAAGCATGTCAATTGGGCGCTTGACTCTCACTGTTGTGGTTAGGATCTGTAGCAGCTAAGCGGCGATGGTGTACGCTCAGTACGCCACAATTTCAGGCCATATCCGAAGTCGTTAGAAACAGGACGTCATTTAGTTAGGACACTTTATTCTGTACAGAATAGTGAAGGGGAAAGTTGGCAACCGGACGAGGATGCGTCAGGCGCCGCGGAGGCGGCGTCGGTGAGAGGGACGAGCCCTGTGTCGCCGAAGGTCGCCGCTGCAAAAGTGTCGTGGCAAATTATTTACGCTAGTGTCCGCCTGTATTGCCAATCAGCGATAGAAGTTGCTTTGATTGGCTCCGAGCCCACGCGAAGTTAGTGACAAACCTCGCAGGCAAAGAATCGACCGAATGCGTGGTGCAGACAGTGAATTGCAACGAGACAAATCGAAGCCGGGCAGACGTGCGTGCCATAGCAGGCAGTCGCTAGGGCGTAGGTGCTGGCGCTAGCGAGAGGCGCGACGTTGCCATTATGGCTGTCCACTACAGCTCCCCCCCCCTCCCCAGACACAGAAAGAAGTGAATGTTTCGATCGTGAGGCTGACTATGAACTGCGTGGAATTATCCAGTGCACATGCCGGTTTGAGAGCGTGTGTCGCTGATGACAGGAATAGCTCGTTCATACGGAACTCACTCTTTCCGTTTTGCATTAAGGGCTCTCTCTCTCGAGCCCAACTAGCAGCCGCACAGCGGCGCATGATATAGAGGCAGAATGATATTACCGACAAAGAGTTCCGTATGAACGATCGGTGAGCGCACCCTGACATTGTATATTCCCGATCGAAAACCGACAGGGCAACGGACTCGTGGCCCGGTGAGTTGAGGCGTTGACTTCTAAACCAACAGGTCGCGAGTTCGAGGCTCGGGTGTTCCACACTTCGGGCTTGGGTATGGCTGGCTGACGACGGCTAATAAGTCAGAAATGGCCATTCCAGTCTCCCTTGTCTTTGTCGGTAATATCATTCTGCCTATAAATATATATATATATATATAGGCAGAATAGTATTACCGACAAAGACAAAGGAGACTGGAATGGCCATTTCTGGCTTATTAGCCGTCGTCAGCCAGCCATACCCAAGCCCGAAGTGTGGAACACCCGAGCCTCGAACTCGCGACCTGTTGGTTTAGAAGTCAACGCCTCTACTCACCGGGCGTTGACTTCTAAACCAACAGGTCGCGAGTTCGAGGCTCGGGTGGTCCACAATTCGGGCTTGGGTATGGCTGGCTGACGACGGCTAATAAGCCAGAAATGGCCATTCCAGTCTCCCTTGTCTTTGTCGGTAATATCATTCTGCCTATATATCATGCGCCGCTGTGCGGCTGCTGGTTGGGCTCGAGAGAGAGTCAATAAGGCACAACGGAACGAGTGAGTTCCGTATGAACGATCGGTGAGCGCCCCCTAATATATATATATATATATATATTTATAGGCATATATATATATTGTTCCTATCCGAAGTAATAAAGGGAGCAATTATTATCTGGTTTTCGGTTCGACCGATCACAACGGACTAAACGACGGGCCCATGTCTCAATGATAGGACGTGGGCCCCGTAAACACTTAGTCAGAAAAGATACCCGGTTCGAATTGCAGATCCACAACTAGTGCTCTGTATGACTGGTTGACGATTACTAGTAAGTCAAAATCGGTCATCCCAGCATTTTTCTTTTTGATGTCTATGACTGTCAGCATAGAGCCATATTACTATACTTTATGATGTTATTTCCCGATGATGGTTTTGAATCTTATTTTTACCAATGTATTTGAATCATGATCGTTTTTTACCTTTTGCGAATTCATTTAAAAGCACGTACACTCTGCATTGGATAGGCACTAGTGTTCGGCTGGGGAAGCGACTTCAGTAACAGAGATAGACTTTGGCACTTATACCAATCGGCAACTAGGCCTGCACATAGTCTAAGTCGGTGAAGTGATACTCTCGGTGCAGTGTCGACAACTCATTTCTGCCTATTTCATGTTCATTTGCATCGGGCCTATTAAAATCTTAAAAGTCAGTTCTGTGTATTCAGTCTATTCAACAGCGATCCCGTTCGCAGGGAAAAACGGGGACATTATTTTGACTAATCATCTCGAAGCGTTCGTCGCATGTACACCTGTAGACAACTTCGTCGTAGACATCCGTGCGAAACCGAACAAAATGTCTCACGCGTCAAGGACGCATTAGTTCCTGAGAGTTGATGGACCTCAGCTTAGAGCTTTACTGCTTGTTAGCTCAAGCCAATCAAAATCTCTAAAAAGAGGTTTCTCCCTCGCCTCTGCGCCTGCGCAGTAGGAAATGAATTATGTGACGCACTGAGACGTCCTTGCCATGAAGGCTAACATTTAATTAATTCACGCACTGCTTAGCTGCGATGTGCCTCTGATATTGCGTCAGTGGCCCTACTTTGATTGACATTACGTGATTTCGCTTGAAATTTAGTCAAACACCTTTCTCTGGTTTCAATTACAGACACCAGTATCTCTCCGCGTTCTCCTTGTAAAACTAGAAGTCAAACTTTAAACAATGGAATCCCTTGCAGGCCGATTCAGCGGGTTTTGTCGATTTTCATGGGAAATGCCGCTTTTTGCTGATGGAGATACGGACATAGAAACGTATCCTGCTGCCTTGTTTGCTGGGGAGTTTGACAGATATACATCGGTCGAGTAGACCGACGAAAAGATTTGGAGTTTACGTCTTTCGTGCTAACGCCAAAGTTGTTGTCCGCTGATCAATGCATATCCGCGGTTCGCAAAATCATGCAAGAATCAGATAAACTAGTTATATGTGTGTACATAAAACCATAAGTTATGTTCCCTTTTGCTCAGGTTTGTGGTTACCACACCATTTCGAAGACATCCAGACGTAACACAGAAGAGGTAACTGGACCCGTCGATCTCAATGCTTTGAGCCCAAGGCGCAACTGGACGAGAATGTCTCGTAACTTGATGAGTGAGCGCCACTTCAGCATAATCTATATGCCCCGGAAGATGGGCATCCCAAGAAACATAATTCTAAGAAATATGAGTCCTTTGGGAAATTGAACAAAATTTATTTCGTAACTTTTCGAGTCTGGTTCCCGACCTCGTCGTCACACTTGTAGTAAGTGTGAAGAAACAGTCAAAATTTAGACATGCCCAAAAAATTGATATTGGTTTGTCAGGGCTGAGGATGGCTCAATGCTGTGGGTTGATGTCCCGTCTTGATTGGCTATTACGTTTTTCCATTTTTCTTTGAGATTTGTGTACAAGACGTCAAGATCGATGCGTCGATTGATGCATGAATCCTCATTGTGAATGGCCTCTAGGAATTCTCGGCCTTTCTTATGTGGGCAGCAACCGACAATACGTGTTTTATCCCAAGCGAATTTGTGCCCAGTTTCAAGAATATGCACGGCGACTTGGGATGAGTGGTCCCGCCTCTTCACTGCTGATTGGTGTTCATGTAGGCGTGTAGAGGCGGATTTTCTGGTTTGCCTACAATGTACCGCCACCTGTCATTCTCTGTCGCTGCAGATCGGGTAGTTATTCAATCAAGAATGGGCTAACACCGATCTATTTGCGAGGCACTGATGAACTTCGGTTCGATGAAGTGCTTCTGACCCATCTGGTAGACCCAACTGGTGGACCAACTTCGCCAGGTGCGTCTGTGCGCGTGTTTGTATTTCTGGTCCCAGCTGCTGGTTAGGGTTATGATTGACTGAAAAAAGGCAAAATAAGCCAAAAACAGTACTGTATCAATCTATCTGCATTCTCTATCATTTATCCTTGCTGCTATATATATACTGGAAAACGGAAATTCCAAGAAATTGAATTGAAAATAAGTGAGATTCTTTGAGAAATAATAACCTTTAATGGGTACATTTTCGACTCTGGTTCCTCAGATCGTCGACAGACTTTTGGGCTTCGTATGACGACGAGCTCAAGAACCAGACTCGAAAAAGTGCACATTAGAGGTTATTCTTTCCGAAAGAATATCCATTATTTTCAATGTATATATATATATATATATTGTGGCCCTGAGATATACGTCGACCGCAGGTTGGTTCACTTCTTACGGGTTCCTTCAGTTAATCGCAACTGCTGACCCGTTTGATTAAACAGTTTGCATCTAATAGTCATAATGTAACAGCTGGTACAGTAGCCTATGAATTGGACGACAATTTGTCCCTGGGTGCCTAACCCTACCATTATTTACTCCAAAAGTATAACAGAAAACTTGTTTATGTATTACATGTAGAATTATCTCGCACGTCATGGCTCAAATATTCCCGCCAGGGCTGCGATCAGCGTAATAATTTCAAACTCGAGTTGTCAGATAATATCCTCCACAGAAGAGTCTCTGAGGTTGAGCTCTAGCAATCCATCAATTCCCTCGCTATCTGACTGCGGTTGTCATCGATACTGCATCACCGGGACAATGGGGATTGGCGATCTGACCATAAACCAGCGTGACAGCATATGCGTTCACGTCGAAATTTGAACACATTTCAGAAGATCAAAATCCTTCTTCCTTTTAACTTTAGAAATAGCAACGATTTCCCTCATAACCGATAGCCCATCTTGCAAACGGTGCGAGTCTGTGCATGTATATTCAGCGGAAGCTTTCCAGTCTCATTAGAAATAACCATTATCTTCCCTGGCATAATTGACAAACAACTGTTCCTAACTTTCTTGCCGGCATAAGGCATGAGGACGATTTTGTGTGAATAATTAGATGTTTTGGCAGATTTTAAATAAGTCATTTTGACACAACTGTCAAGAAACTCGGCATCTAAGTGGGATTCGAACCCACGACAACAAGGATGGTTAACTTGAGCCTGGAAGTTATCTGGTGGATTCTAGGTGGATTACTTAGGAAATTCTGACTGGGCAGTCAGCTAACTGCATCAGATTTGGTGGATTTCGGACTTTGCAGTAGTTTGGCCGGGTAAGTTAACCCAAACATGATTAAACTCACGTCTCCCGGTGGGGTCTCTTAGCTCATGTGTCTGGAGAGTTGGCTGTACTAAAGTCTTATATCGCCGTCTTGGGTTCAAATCCCACCGATCAAAATTTGATGAAAATCGATTTTTTTATGACATTCATAGTTTGAAGTTTCTGAAAGTTACAATACATCTTGCATCCTCCTGGCCAAGTTCACGGTTGCAGTCGGCTGATCGAGCACCTTTCACAACGCGTGAAAGAGAAGCCGAGACAAAAGGATTCATTTCGTCTAGAATGATGATAAGCTACGTCGAACTTTCATTCCTGGCACCCTGACTGTTTTGTATACTAACGTAAATCTGTCGAAAGAATTAGCCAAAAGTCTGAAACGCCGCGCATAAAATCAATAGAAGAAACTCATACTACTTAGATAGTCACTTTCTTCGGAGTGTAGCGTGCGCAGGCGGTCGGTAAGAAACGTGTTCGGAGGCTGGCATTCACACATTACTGGAACACCTTTACGGTATGGGACATGATAACTAATATGACAACCCTACTTAAGTAATCTATTGAAAGTGATAAAGCATTTCAGAAAGTCGGCTAACATTTCATGAGATGGCACATATACTAGGTGGTAGACGAAGTCATTTTCGAGCGTAAAATACACATTTATTAGTGAAGGCTGTTGACTATTTTCGAGTTTAATTACGTTTTGGGACACTAATTTGTCTGCTTTACTTTCATACATTAATTTGGCCTTTTAAATCTACGTTTGTGTTGCACTCATATGATAATAAGTTTATTTTTAGACTTGAAGTATTGAACGCCTGTCAGCGCATAACATTTCGGTACATTTTGAAGAATGCACGCACAACCTTGACTCCCTGGAACCTTACAAAGTCACTGTAGTCATAGTAAATGCGATGTATTACACTTGTAAAGTGAGTCCATTGTGTGGGTTTGCAAGATTTGGGTGTATGCAATCAATGTTCACCATCATGTGGTCTCTAAAGGGGGAAAGCACCAATAGATTTCGTGTATTCTGAAGAGAAACGTAGTGGTGATTGGAGCCCTCGACTCCGCGAGGATGTTGTGGACGTGAGAAAGCAAGCGTGATGCGAGATTTACTCAGCGTCATCTTGGCCAGTTGATTGGGTGTTGGCCGAGTTTGTGGGCGTCTGTGATTGGCTCGACTGCTCTAGCCGCTCGCGAGCCGTGATCACTTGAGTTCTAGCGCGCTGTGAGCATCAGAGTTAACGGCGATCGCGCGTGCTCGAGGCGAATTTTTACCCAATGGATATCAGAAGGGAACATCCGCTTTGTATTTGTCTTGAAGTTCAAGTCCTACGGTATTGTGACATACAGTGCGTGACCGATCTCATGAAATTTCGGTTGAAATTCTAAAATGTGTTTTTTATTAGGAAAAATTACTTAGGTGGGATTGTAATATTGCTTAGCATGCAGCAAAATCCTATAGCATTTCGGACTCATCAGAATGTCTGCTTTTGGATGTACTCATTTGGAATTTCTGCAGAAACCTCCATCTTAAAAAAAATGACTACTTGTATAGCATGCCTTGTTCGTATTGATTTGCGATGATCTTACAAATTCAAATATATTTTGTAGAAAACGTGCACAGGAATATGGCTTCTTTTACTCGTTCGGTAGAAAATCACACTGTATTCCTATTTTGTATCTAAAGAAAGTGAATCTTTTGGTTTTAAAAAAGTTTCTAATTAGGAGACCGAGCGCTGTCCACATATACAACATCGTACATGACCGTTTACCAATGCTTCTCGTGAAGTGTACAACACAGTCCGGATCCATTGCAAAATTTTACGAACTCTATATGATATCTTCTTAAAAGCATAGAGAAACACATGATTTCCTTACGCGAAAAGCATGTACCTTGTAAGCTGAAATCGCTAAACGCTAATGCAATGGCATATCTGGCTCAAAATTATTCGGGAATTAGAAAACTTTTTTAAAACCTAAATATACACTTCCTTCAGGTATAAAATAGGAAGACAGTGTGATTCTCTACCGAACGACTAAGAGAAGGCATATTCCTGTGCACGTTTTCTATAAAATATGTTTGATTATGTAAGATCATCGAAAATCAATACGAACAGGGCATGCTTATTAAGTAGTCATTTTTTCAGATCGAGGTTTCTGCAGAAGGTCCGAAAGGAGTGCATCTAAAAGCGGACATCTTGGTGAGCCCGAAACGCCATAGAATTATGCTGCATGCTAAGCAGTGTTTCAACCCAACCTAAGTAATCCTCCTAATAGATAACACATTTCAGAATTTCGACCAACATTTCATGAGATCGGTCACGCAATGTACAGTGATGTAAAAGGAATACCGTAGCACCAACGGTAGATAGATAGGGAGGGAGAGAGAGCTAAGACTGACTGAGGAAAGGCTGTCCGGTCTCTTTCGAGTGAAGTAGCACTCCCAGATTGGAACTATGGTGCACGGTCATCCGCAATACAGCCATGGTGTTTTTAGTTTTATTAGAGTAAATAATCCTATTAATGCCGCATGCTTGTTTTCATGGATTAAAAAGAACGCTATGAAGGATGATAGTGCCCTTAAAACGGGTCCTTTGGAGATGCGCTCGACAACACGATGGTTATATTAGCGCGCGGCACACTGCAACAATGCTGACCAGATTCGGCGCATCACAAAGCGAACGGTAGGTCTGTGCAATGGCTCATCACCGCGTCAACCTTCTGCACTAAGTCCTAGCGTCTGCTGGCCGACTAACAAAGAGAAGAGAGGGTGATGTCGACCCTATTGAATCCATTTCCACGGCACATCAACACATTCTCACGGCAAAGCATCCGACGAGCTACCAAATAATCCCGACGGACTGAGTAACGTGGCCGTATCATGACGGAGAGTCAGGCTGCAATGACTCCTTCTGAAGGCTGCCTCTGTGGCGTCCCCCCAGACGGGATGCGCGTCGCCCACAGCTTCGAGAACTCGATACATGTCTGAGGGACCGGGCTATGTGGGGCACGCGTAAACTTGCAGTTTATATTTCTCACTCATTGCGCCTGGGTCCGCCTCCGGCTGCCCCAACTCTGTCTTCCCACCTTGCTCAGGTGAAGGAGAGAGGAGAGTACGTCAGATGCTGTGAAAGTCTGCTGTCATTTCAAAATAATTCACTTTCAAGCCACCGTCCCTAGTCGACCATGCTCCTAGATCATATGGTGGACATCGGCGTTCGCGACGGCCGAACTGTCCTATACGAAATTACTTCGGTTCTCCATCTAGGTCTCCGGCAATCGCATTTTGCATCGACATGCATTTAATCAGCCCACACGTTCTTAGACAATTAAGGTTAAGTATCTGGAAATATGTTGCATACATCGACTGAGTGACACCCTAGTTTGTGGATTGGTTGTTCGGTGATATTGCCCATACAAAATCTACAAAGCCATCACATGCCTCCTCTCACAACAGTCTAACGCCCAATAAGCGTAAACCTAAAGCGGGGATGCAAAGTGAAAATTGGCGCCAACTCTGTACTCAACACCCGCGCCACAAGAGGGAGCCGACCAATCAACGGCGACTTCAGGGGTATTTAAGCAGCCAAAACTGGAGAGTCAGCATAGCACCATCGTCTCTCTCCTCGCGATATTTGGAGGTGAGCTCTTACACGGTACTTTAAGGGGCGAAATGCCTCTCTTGTATGCAAGCGAGCTGTGCAGATACAATATCTTACTCCACTTGCCTAAACACATTGCTCTGCATAGCGTTTTAGATCGACAGACCAACGTGATGAAGGTCTTCCTGTTTGGTATTCTACTCATTCTTCCATTTGTCTTCTTTGGTAAGTTCCACCAACTGTGGCCTCTGATTATTCTGCAAAACCCAGCGCATGAAAGTACAAAACGTTTAGCGGCACCTTTCCTCCATTCATAGATTCTGCAGTTGGGAATAGTACTGATGCTTCGTCTACTGCGGCATCATCGGACACGGCATCCTCAAGTGTGTCTGCTGGTGGCGTCGACAGCTCGGACAGTACCGATGATGGTTCTATAACGACATCCGGTGTTTCCGCCTTCTCGACGGCTCACTTCTACCTCATCCCACTTCTACTTGCCCTGTCTGCAAAACTTTGCTAATTCGAGCAATCGCATGGCTGCCCCTGGCGATACGCATCTCGTAAATAGAGTTCGCTAATCCTTTACGCTGTTCATGAAAACGACATCAAATTTGCAATAAATAATGGCATAAACACTGGTGATTTCACTATTTTTCTATAACATCGCGGAAACTCTACCAATTGAATTAGTGGGAAATTGGTCTTTGGGAGCGAACTCATAAAATACATAGCGTTCTTGCTGAAATAATATATTGCAAAGTAGCACGCTGTACCTAGATAGAAAATCACTCATAATGCACTGATCATTATCGGGCACGCGTTACGCATCTCGTCTTAGTAATCAACAGCGGTGCCATTAACAGTAACAACATAAGTGACGAATATACTGGCAAAACGGTCTCCTCTGTATTCCGTTTGGTGAAAACCAAGTCCTGTCTCATGCCAGTTCCGTTTGGCTAGTTTTGTACTACAATGGACAAGCATAAATGTTAACTCGACAGAGGCGGAAGTCAAGGTGCGGAGAAACAGGCATCTAGCTATTTTGTGGGCATAACCGTTATGTCGACAGATGACGTTTACAACGTCTCTTCGCAGGAAGCTCTAGTGGTTGAAATATCTGCTAATGGCTGCGACCGCCGAAGACATCCGGGGCGTCGTGTTTGGCGACGACACCGTTCTGCTTCATGCCACTTCCGCTTGATCTGCCTGTAGAGCTCAACTGATTTGGCTGTGTGGGCAACATACGCGCCCAACAAAAGTTTCCTTTTAAGGTTTTGCAATTCTTTCGGTAGGTAAATTTAAAGGGACATCCGTCTGAATGGGATAATTGCATATAAACGCTCCTGGCAGCGACGGGGTTCCAAATGTTTTTTTGAAGGCCTTGGAATTTCTGTCAAATGGAATGATAGTAATAGGTTTTCAGAAGAAACTAAATGTGAACGGAATCGGGTTCGAGCGGAAACAACAGTTTAACTGTGTCCGTCTTTCCTATGAGTGAAATCGCGTGAAATGCATTGGTGGTGGTAGAACGCACGTTGATCTTGATGTCAAATTAAGGAATTTGGACCATCGGTGTGTCTTTCATAATAGTAGTCTCGCGTCTTTACAGTGCATTTCTGTTAAAGATGGCAATGTGTACTGTTTGTTATTATTTCGAAACGCCTATCCGTTCACGGTTCTGAGGTACAGTAACTGGCCCCGACAGAGGCGGAAGACAACTCGTTGACGCAATGAGGACGTAGGAGAAAACAGACAACTAACTGTATTGTATGTATACGCGTTACTTCCATAAATGCCGCTCTTAACGTATCTACCTAAAAATTTCCGATGAGTGAAATTCCACCTTATTTTGCACACGATCGTCTAAACTCTTTCCTGACCACGACCAGCAGTTGAGTCCGGAACTACATCTAAGTTCATGCACGTTCTAAATTACTATACATCGAATGACATAGGGGCATTTTTTAATTACACGTCCAGAGAAAGAAATAATAAAGTGCCTATTTCGATCTCTTAGTGTGTAAAGTTTCCTAACCAAGGCACGTTGCTTTATCTGGATTGCAATTCCTGGCTACTTTCATCTGTTCATCTTTGACTCATCTTTGAGTCAGTCCCGTTTGAGAGGAGGAGAGAACAGACGAAGTTCCAGGAGGGGGGGGGCGATCAGAGCGTGAAGGAATACTTGTCGCATGAGAGTCTGTAAAAAACCGCAGACTGATAAGCTTGTTTAAGTAAAATGGAGGACACTGAGGCGCGGTCCTGGGACGGGGATGGTGGGATTAAGTGTCAGTGAAGACGCCGGTGCCCATTTTCAGTCGCTGCAGCTATGGTCGGTTTGATTCGTCTCATCTTCTCTCTCTCTCACTCAATATCAGCATTCCCACATCCCACGCCCGCAGTAACCTCCAGCACGACACTTCCCACCGGGGGTCTAACGGAGACAACAAAAAACTTTTCCACTCCCCGATTTTGTGCCCTTCACATAAAGAAAAAAAATCAAGAAACGCACAATGACCTACGTGCATTTGCATCCCAACGTCTAATTAATTTAACTGCTAGGCAAGGGCGATCCGCCAACGCTACTGCGTCAGGGAAATAATTTTAATTGACATTTAGCTCTCGAACGAATTTAAGATTACATTATACATGCGTGAATTGTCATAAATGGGAGCTTTTTTGCGTCAGAAGTAGATCTTCCTACACCTTTTTAACTATCCATATCTTTTAATACAAGGGCGACACATCACAGACCACATTTGTAAGAACTCAACCTTAGCCTTTCCCACGAGTAGTGTCGCAGCGTTATTCGCTACGAAAATCAAAAGAAAAATTTCACACTATGTTAGTGGTCACTTTTTACAAGGCGTATTTTTCTGAGATTGTCGAAAGAAGGCGCATTCAGGGCTGCCATGCTGCTGTGACCAAAAAAGTTTAGGATCATGTCACTCAGTGATCAATACAAAAATCTTACCTAAGTACACCTATTTCAATTAAAAACTTTAGCAAGAACTTCGTTAAATACTATTCGCCTCATTTTGAACCCGCTCTGACTCGGTAACCAGTTTTTAGGAACAAAAATATAAAATTCGACAAGCAATTCTCCCTTCAGGGTGAGGTTTGGTCCTGCAACCCCAACTCGCTGATGCCAAATCCCAAGATTTCTATAAGAATTTTTGTAAACGTGAATATCCTGATTTTAGAGATATCAAGTGTTTGCATCCTCCTTACTATCTTAATCCAGCGAGGGACTGAGCCACGGAGGGAGGAATGCTTATACGCCAGCCTTGATTTTCT
Organism: Spirometra erinaceieuropaei; assembly: GCA_902702965.1. NCBI lineage: Eukaryota > Metazoa > Platyhelminthes > Cestoda > Diphyllobothriidea > Diphyllobothriidae > Spirometra > Spirometra erinaceieuropaei. Next base: position 203,307 of record CACRXP010000575.1, read on the forward strand.
CAGCTGTATGTTCACACGCACTTCCCTGCGAGGACTTCGAGCCCTCCTTGCGTCTTCTGTTATCTCAATCGAGCGAGCGACTAGGGTGATTTGCTAATGAAAATGTCCTGACGGCCTGGAACTCCGTCGGTTCCATCATAGTGGCCATGCACTGCGAGGTACCACGTGGTTTCCTGCCTGGCCTTCTGGCTGTGATTGCGCCCCTCTTAGCCTCTTAATTCAGTAAATGGCTGTGTCGGGAGAAAGTGTGTACATGCCACCTTTACTCGCTTCCCTGCGCGTGCTTCGAGATCTGTTTGTGCTCTCCATCCTTTCCCTAATCCAGGGCGTGGCTAAGTTGGGTATGTTATCTAATATTGTTTCAGTAAGCTAGCCATATGGTATCAATCAAGAGGGACTGCAGAACCAAACCTCCTCGTCTTTAGATGCTTTTGCGTTCGAGTCTTCGCCACCAGAGACCAAAAAATAGCTTTTCCTTGTCGAAGATGCCTACAATTTTATGCAATTCACTGTCGTTTAGAGCAATTCAAATGAGTTGACTCATTTGGTAAAGAAGCCTCATTTATCTAGTATCTGCCCCCATACTGTCAGCAATGGATGACGTTTGCATAACGAGAAAGTTATTCATCTTGCTCCCACTCTCAATTACAGTATTTAAGCCTCGAGAGCTTGCCGAGTAAGCGATGTTAGCCAAAGTCACGTTGCATCAAAAAATAATAATTCTTTTTATTTCTCTCATGGTCCTCCATTGTGTTTCTGAAGGGAGTATTTTAGAGTGCTTATGTGACACATCGCAGGTGCAGATTCGCGAATCCTCGAAATCTTGACGATTCTTTGTCCGGAATCCATTTGACCAAACGATTAGTTACTGTGTTTGTTAAGAGCGGTCACGAGCGTGCCTGTGTAGCTGAAGCCGCCGAAAGTGGTTTCATTGTACACTTTTGCTTATTTACGAAGGACAGGAAGACTTAATCACAAGACACATTCATAGTCTCAATGTTAACATCAGATAAATATCCTTACTATAGTCCACGTCTTCCTCAACATTTTTAGATTCTTCAATGAACGCCTACTGAGACTAGCAGGTAGGAAGTTGTGCCGAAATAAATGCCTACAGTGTGTTACCGGTCTCGTGAAAAGTTGGCCGAAATTCTTAAATGCATTTTCGACTAGGAAGGATTATAATGTGGCGTTGTAATATTAATTACAACGTAGCAGAATCCTCTATTAGTTCAAACTCGCCAGGATGTCATTTTTGAATGCACTTCTTTTAGACCTCCCGCAGAAATTGTATTTGGCAAAAATGATTACTTTAGTAGCCTGCATTTGTCATAGTGATTTTGGATGGTTTTATAAACATGCTCGAAAATGCTTTTTTCTTGTTTGATAGAAAACCGCATTGTCTTCATATTTTATGCTCTAGGCATGGTTATCTTTGGGTCTTAGAAGAGGTTCCAATTATGCAGTTTTTATGACCGTGCGATTCAGCATGGCAGGTGACTGTTCACCAGTGTTCTTCTTGAAGTGTAAAACGCACCCCGTATCCAATGAAAAACTGCATGAAATCTATACAGTATCTTCTAAAAAGTATAGAGGAATATATGATTTCCCTTCACCGGAACGCATGCGGCTTGTAGACTTAAATCTCTAAACGCTTATGTAACAACTGATCAGTCTCAAAAGTATTCCAGAATTAGGAAACGTTTCGCAAACCTAAATATACACTTTTTCAGACATAAAATGCAAAGAAAATCCAATTTTCTACCAAAGATTAAAACGAAAGCATATTTTTGCGCATATTTTCTATAAAATATATTTAAATTACTATGACCATCGAAAATCAATGTGAAAAATGCATGCTACTTACAGTGGATGTGCTAACTCATGAAATGTCAACCAAGATTTCGAAATGCGTTCTCGTTTCGAAAAGATTAATTAAGTAGTGTTCTAAAAACTAATCAGGATGCAGCATGAATCTATAATGATCCAGTTACCTCAGGGTGTCGGCTTTCGAAAGAACTTATTTTCGGCTGTATGCAAGATCTATACTCTGCAAAAAATGACTACTTATGTAGCATGCAATTTTCTCATTGATTTTCGATGCCCTTATAAATTCAACTTGATATTTCATGGCAAACATGCATAAAATTATTCATTCTTTTACTTATTCGGTAGAACATCACGGCGTCTTCCAATTTCATACTCAAAAGAAGAGTAGAATTCGGTTTTAAAAAACTTTTCTAATTCCCGAATACTTTTGAACCCGACCTGCTGTTACACTTGCATTCAGGGTTTCAAAACTACGAGCTGCATATTTTCCGTGTTCGGAAAACCATGCATTTCTCTACGGTGTTAAGAGGAGACCATATGAGGTTCATAAAATTAAGCAGTGGATTTGAGCAATATTGTCAACTTTACAAGCCACATTCGTAAATGGAGGTACATGACGTTTCATGAACGACCATTTAACGGTATTAAAAAATTTCACAATTAGAAACTTTTTAAAAACCGAATTATACTTTTCTTTTGAGTATAAAATTAGAAGAAGACGTGATCTTCTACCGAATACGTAGACGAATGAAAAATTTTATGCATTTTTTCTATGAAATACAGTTGAATTTTCAAGGGCATCGAAAATCAATGAGAAAATTGCATACTACATAAGTAGTCATTTTTTGCGGAGTATGGATCTTGCATGCAGACGAAAATAAGTTCTTTCGAAAGCCGACACCCTGAGGTAACTGGATCATTATAGCTTTATGCTGTATCATGATCAGTTTTATAACACTACTTAAGTTGTCTTTTTGAAACTAGGACGCATTTTGAAATTTTGGTTGACATTTTATGAGTTAGCACATCTACTGTAAGTAGCCACTTTTTACCAAGAACGGTTTTTGCGGGAGATTTGAAAGAAATGCCTTCGAAAGCCGACGTCCAGGCAAGTCCGAAATACCATAGGAATATGCTAGATGATAATTAGTATTACTGCGCCACTTTATTACTCCTTCCTAGTCGAAAACGCACTTCAGAATTTCGACCAGCATTTCATGTGGTCGGTCACGCACCTACTTACCCATACTAACACCTCGTACCTACATTGGGTTTCCGGTGAAATGCGTCTGATTTTCAAGAGGCAGTAGTCTCAACAAAAATTATTCTCAGTCTGCAGTCGCCGGTACTACTGACAATCTTTAAGGTCTTAAGGATTGCATGCACCTGCTATGCCATGAGTCAGTAGACCTTGGCCGTTGCGGTCTGGTGTGCGCTGGCAGTTTTCTGGCAAGTGGTTCTCTGCCGGTGGATATGCTTACGCTCTCACTGGGCCCACATGGTTGCCCAGTCAGCTTCTTCTTTCTGACCCGTTTATTTTGTTGTTGGCTAAAATCCTGGTCAAGTGTTTCTTGTGAACCAGGGAGTGTGAATTGCAGCGCCAAGATGCGGGCCCGATCGTGCCAGACACCTCTACCATCACTCGCCTCCTGTCTTCTTGACTAGGTTTTGAAACTGGGCCCAGGCGAGAGAGGAGGAGGAGGAGGAGAGTGTGGTAAACGCTGCGCATGTCTGCACTCACTATGAACTATTTCACCGCGCCTCCTCTCATCTTGCTGCGAAACACACCTGGACACCGTCGGTAAGGACGGTCGTACTTCCACTTAGAAGACATTTCGCTTGGCGTTTGGGCGCCTCCTTGTTCAAGAAATGCACTCCATTCAGCGCCTGTTGCCAGTTATTTAGCGTGGACTTTAACTTATAAATGCGCCAATAAAAAGACACACATAGATGTGAGGTCTGGTGCGTGGGAAAGGTATTTATTTAAACTGTCGAAGGTGCAAGGGTCAGCAAACGAGGAGTCCTACGGTTCCCGAAACCACTGCTGCGTCTCCTTCGGATATACCGCCTTCGGTATCAGTCGCTGCTCCCGTGTCTCCAGGCAATAAACCATGACTAAGACGCCGGACCAACCGCGTGCACCGCTCAACACGGCCGATGCAGGTCAGTCCACGCCAGAAGCGGTACTGACCTACTTGGAGGGGAGGTATTGAAAGTGCCTACACTCCCAGCGTACAAGCAGCCCAGCTGACGGCTCCGTATCCATGTGAATTTCCGAGTGAATTTCCGCTGCTGAGATTCTGATGCCCCAACGGAGAATGCACACGCCTTTGCTCTGTCTGGGATATGTCCACCTGCAGCCCATCATGAAGGCCGCACGTTGATTGGCTAGTGTCAAATGTCAGGAAGCTCCAGCAGCGAATTGAAAGGGAGTGTGAGGCGGATAGATGGGCGCGACTAATCGGCCACACCAGCACAGTGCGAGCGGACTGTCACAGTAGCCCCCGTTCAGGCTGAAGACGGCGTTTAGCGACGCTAAGACGAATTTTATGTCTAAGGACTCAATGTAGCGGCCCGAGGAAGTTGAAGGTAACGCACACAGTGTAACGTGGAGAAGTGAAGATAACTCCTGACCGAAAACGAGCTGAACGGGGTTATTAGAAGCACATCATTTTCATCCAGCAAGGAGAAAGAAGTGATAAACAGGAACAAGTCGTATACCATGAAAAAAAGGTATCAGCATGTTGGATAATGGTAAATGGTGCAAATGGGGATGGGTTACAACGAGGGGGAGTGACACTATGGCAGGTCACGCCCCCCTGCTCTCCGCTGTTCCGTCATGCTGCACTTCTGTCAGCCTCACGCTCCCTGTCGATCCGCCGCTGGGAGGGCACGAGGCTTGTCACTAGACTCGCGAGTGCTCGAGACCAATCAACGCTGCCCCTTCTCAGATTGGCCGGCGGAAGCTGAAACAGAGGGAAAGACGGACACACGCACCGGGGTCTAATTACCTCTGCGGTGGACAGAGACACAACTTGCCTGCAGAGACGGCCTACGGCCATTGCTTGCAGGGCCCCTGTGTACGCACTGCCTCAGCAGTAAAGGTTGTCCTTCCCAATCCGCCTTCCCTGACTTCTGATTTGGGAACCTTTGTCTTGTGGACTATGACACCTCTTGACGAAGCCAACATGTTCACTGGATAACCTTTGGAGATTTCAGCGCTGTGGCCAACCGCAGGGGGGGGGGGCAATGGAATGTTTCGACGTAGATAGCTATGGGGCGTTGAGATGAGTTGCGGATAGAGGACGGCAGTAGAGAGGGAAGGGCACCGGTTATTTTCGCGGTTAAACAATCTTCATCCCCTATCGGCGCCAAAAGTGTCCATACCATTCCAACAACCACATCCAGTTCGTTGGGTGTTACTCATGAGTGAACGTGAAGTCAACTGCAGATGATCTATACAGGCGAACAGTAGAAGTGTGAGTGCGTCTTGGGGCTAAAGTGTTGGAGTTTGATGATGAATTTGCATTTGACGATAACGGACATGGAGAAGCGGGAAGTAGACTGGACGAAGGACTAGAATGTAGATAGGTGCAGGAGCAGTGGTAGGAAGGCACAAAGCTCATCCGAAGGAGTATCCAAGACAGCAGCTTTGAGGTTGTCCGCGCTAATGATCTCCTCACGAGTTTCGCAATGGGAGCGGAACATCCTCGCTCCCCCCCCCCCCGGGACACGACTTTGAAAGGTCCACCGTAGGGTGGTTCCAATAGCTGGCGGACTTGATCACATCGGAGATAGACGTGAAGACATATCGCCAAGTCCTTTTCGAGATAAGACACAGAGGCCGATGGCCTGGCCGAAACAGTGAGTGTGTCCGAATGAATCGTCGGAAACGGTGGAAGATGTTTGATCGTATCCTTGAACGCACTGCGAGAGGCTGGCAAGATCGTCTAACCGGCAATTCAGACTGTCCCATCGTCACTGGTCAGAGGCAGTTCCCTAAGTTAGAGTCCAGAAAACTTCTCGTCATAGGAATTACAAATACGGCGTCTTGGCAGCCATCACGGTGAGGTCAACTCCCGGATAGAGTTGGAGATGAGCGATAGGGTGCCTGGACATGTTTTGGCGACTTACGTCATAGGCAGGACGTAGCCAATACGACCTTCAGGCTCCGTCTCGAGCAGAAAAAGAAGCTGTTGGACGTCATTTGAGAAGCTACTGTATTCTGTACAGAATAATTGGAGAACCGGTTGAAATAAGTTGTTAGTCGGATGAGAGAAAACGTCAAATGCCACGAGGGCGATGTCCCGAACGCCTGTGCGAAATGCGTGCATGCACCCTGAGCGAGAGCACACTTAGCCGACCTTGAAGCTGATTGGTCGGTTTGGACAACCGTGATTGACCAAGAATCAGACTGTCATTGGTGCACACGTGCCAGTACTTGCAAGAGTCGCAGCGATGCAGCAGGCGCCCCGAGTACGGGCGCTTCAGGCAGTACGTCGGTCATCTCATTCAATGACCCCATCAATATGGCGGATATCTGAGGTGAACTAGGAGATGTAGTTCAGTTGGCGAATCTCCCGGGGGGCGGGGGCCGGTCAATTTTGTCGGAGTGCTACGTTAGAGCGAAGGACAGTGGCTGGTGATTCATGACACAATGAAGTCCCCGTTCAAAAGGGAGTGTCAGACGAATGCCACAGTAAGGTAAATGACTAGAAACTCCTGTACAAATGCGCTGTTGCACGATTCGGCAGATGATAACTTTCAGGAGAAGAAAGCTATGGGTCCGGTCTGGCTTGAAGGCTATTGTTGAGGCAGCGCCCCGACAGTGAGGGAGATAAGAGTGCCTGGAACAGAATGCTTCAGTCGTTCGAAAAGATGCCAGTAGCAGGTTCTAAAATAGGCTGGGCTTCCAATTGAAAGTTGTCTATTGTCCGTGTGAATTTCCGCTGCTGAGATTCTTATCCCCTAGCGGAAGGTCTGCACGCCTTTGCTCTGTCTGGGCCATGTCCTCCTGCAGTCGATTACGAAGGACGCACGTTGATTGGCTGTTGCCCAATTTCGGGAAGCTCCACCAACAAATTGACGGGGAGCTTGAGGCGAACAGATACAGTAGGTAGGCTAACTCGTGAAATGTCAACCGAAATTCCGAAATGCGCTCTCGTTTCGGAAAGATTAATTAAGTAGTGCTGTAAAATTAATCATCTTGGAGCACAATTCTATAATAATTTAGTTACCCCAGGATGCCGGCTCTCGAAAGGACTTCTTGTTGGCTGTATGCAAAAATCAGCCTCTGTTAAAAATGACTACTTAAGAAGCATGCATTTTTGCATTGATTTTCGATGCCCTTAAAAATTCTATTATATTTCATGGAAAACATGCATAAAAATATTCATTCGTTTACTCATTCCGTAGAAAATTTTGTCTGCCTTCCTTTTTTTATTAAAAGGAAGGGCATACTTCGGTTTTCAAAAAGTTTTTCATTGTGAGATTTTTAGTACCGTCAATTAGCCGTTCATAAAACGTCATGCCTTTGCTTTTACCAACGTTGCTTGTAGAGTTAGAAACATGGCTCAAACCAACTGCTAACTGTCAAGAACTCCATATAGTCTCCTGTTGATGCCGTAGATATATGTATAGTTTACCGTACGCGGAAAATTTATTGCCTATAGTTTTGAAACCCTTAATTCAAGTGTAACGGCGGGTTGGGTTCAAAATTATTCGGGAATCGGAAATGTTTTCGAAAACCTTGTCATACCCTTCCTTCTAGTATGAGCTCGCAAGAAGACGTGATTGTCTACCAAATGAGTAAAATAATGAATATTTTCGGCCTGTTTTCCGTGACATACAATTGCATGTTTAAGGACATCGAAAATCGAGGAGAAAGGTGCATGCTATGTAAGTAGTCACTTTTACGGAGTCTTGTTTTTGCATACAGACAGGGAGAAGTTTGTCCGAAAGCCGGCATCCTGAGGTAACTGAGTTATTACGGAATTACACTGCAAGATGATTGATTTAACAATACTACTTAATTGATCTTTTCGAAACGAAAACGCATTTCACAATTTCGGTCGAAACTTCATGGTTAGCCCACCTACAGTAGGCGTTAGTCATCGGTCATGCCAGCGGCCTCCGGGCGAACGACCACATAACTCCTTTTAATCTGCCTGTTGAAGGAGACCTCCCAATCGTTATATGAAAAACTTTTGTCAAAGGCCCAAGCAAACGGCGTCAATCACAATATCCTCGAAGAATAATGATTCAATTGACACTTCACTATTTGTATCTTCGTCCAACTTTCCCCGAAATTTGCTTGACAGAGGTTCAGTGTTGTTCCTTGCTCCGCCGGATGCATTGGTTTTCACGGTCTTCGGCGCATTCCAAAAATATCCATCGGCCTTAGGACACGCATTTGGATCGGCCAACCACAGCTGTCCTTTCGGCGTGCTATTGGCTGCCCAAAATATCCTCCGCAAGGTGCAGGTTTAGGTAAAGATGATGCGAATGTAACTGTGTAGGAGAGCTAAATGGTACCGTATTTAGATTTGTCACTTTAAATGAGCTTCCGTCAGTGCAACTCATACTTGTAGATCTGATGTACACAGGTTAAGGGCGGAATGTGAGACTGCTGCTTTTAGGTATTGTGGGTAGTTACCAATGGAATGCCGTTCACTTATATTTTTCTATACTCCCTACGCCATTCACAATATCTACGTCTGGACCAAGAAATTGCAGGTGAACTGGGTATAGCGACTTCGGCACAGCGGTTCTGTCAAGGTAAAATCTCTCGATGACTTGTGTTGCAACTACATTTGAAAAAAATGCTTTGACGCGCTAGGTGGACTGCTATGGACGTTCAGAATATTGCCAAGTTGGTCCCAAATATGTTCGCCTGCTCTGTGCACTGCAGGTACCGCTGATTTTTCTAAATGATGGTTCTCATGAAACAGGCCACAAACAAAATGGTCTGGACCAACAGAGGGGCTACGACGGAGTCCGGCGGCGTTATCAAGAATGATCACCCATATCAGATGCCAACATTCGAGGTGTGGTGGTAAGCCCATTTGCCGGCCCACGTCGCGAGAAATGGGATCGTTACCGCCCCCATCTTTATCCTCCTTGAAAACATTGGCCAAGTGTTGGTTGTGAATCAGGGGATGTGGTGGTAAGTCCAGGTGTTGGTTTACGCTGCGCCAGTCCCCTTCGACCTCGCCCGGTCTTCTTGACTTGATCGTGGCAGCGGGACCAGATAGGAAGGATGAGAGAGTGAGGTAGATCCTGTACAAGTCTGTCGTTACAATAAATCAATTCACGCGCAAATCTTCGTCTCTGCTCTCTGCGTGCTGCAAAGTTCAGGTCAGCATCGTCGAAATCGACAGTCGGGTATGGCAGTGACATATTTTCAGATGATTTTTGCCTGGATAAAATAGCCTGTCTCATTTCAGAATGTGGAGCATGACTGTCGGCCACAACGCCAACTTCCCACTCGTTACCTTTGCCCTGTCTAAGTTCGCCATAGGCGGACGACTCTAGAGCGGTTAATTGCGGGGTTCTTTATACTCGAGTTTTAATACGTCAGATAAAACAACTACTGTCACTTATTAAGTAACAAGCTATTGACTTCGTGCAGACTGTCGGCGGAACTAGGAGAGCCAGCCAGACTGAAGATCGGCTTGATGGGTGTCTATGAGATTTTGTTTCATTCTACTCATTAAACCATTCAGGCTATCAGATTTAGCACATGCGCTTTGCCGTAATTGCAATTTTAGAGCAGCCTGACTTTTCGGTTCATGCCATGTGTCAAAATAAACTTCACTAAACCCCTTCTAATCGCAAAGTAATCGTAACCATGATGACTACACGTCTGCACAAGTAGATTCAGCGCAGCGTTTTATCGACCACCCATTCAATCGCCGCATGTCCCTTCTGGAAGCATAGACAGCTCTGAGCCACAGTCTATCATACGACAGATGCGGTCTGACAGACTTTCGGATTGAGCGCAACTCCCATGTCTCTCAATGTGCGTTATGCAGATAATGCAACAAGCTCCGGAAATTGAAAGTCTACAGTACTTTTTGGTTGACTCTACTGTAAATTTAAATCACTCGGTAGATGCCTCATTCTCAGTTTTACATTTATACCCTATGCGGAGCGTTTACCGTGCAACCTCATTCGCCAATTCCTTCAGAGAATGCGGGTTTAGAGTAATTTACTCCCACCGACTTTCAGGTAAGCAACGCGGTTGACTTTAAGCCTTAACTCCTGCAGTTATACGTGAAGGTTTGTTTGATCGAGCGTCCTCACTCCATGCTTTAATGAATGTTTATGCAAGTCAAACTAAAGCAGGACACTTCCTTAAAGTAATTCACGTTCAAGTCGCCGTTATTGTTCTTAACTTGTTGTGGAGCAAACGGCGTACGCCGTCGAAATCGACAGTCAGACTCTCGGGTATGGCAATGACATATTTTCAACTGATTTTTGTCTGAATAAAGTAGCTTTTCTCAGTTCAGAACGTACAGCGTAACTGCTGGCCAAAACGTCAACCTTTGTCAGTGCCATGTTCGCCACAGGCGGACGGCTGTAGAGCGGTTAACAACGGGGTTATAAATGCACAGATTTTGATGAACTAGATAAAACAGCTACTGCCACTTTGCAAGTAGCAACAAGTTATCGACTTGATACTGACAGTCAGCCAGCCTTTATGGGCAGCTGTGTGATTTTGTCTCCAGACAATCAGACTTAAGACTTGCATTATACCGTTATCGTAATTATGGAGCTACCTGATCTACCTAATTGTAACCATGGCAACTACATGTCTGGACAGATAGATCCGGCGCTGCGCTCATTCGGCCGCCCTGCTGGAAGCATAGACGGCTCTGGGACATAGTCTATAAAACGGCAGATATGGTCTGACAGAGTTTCGGATGGAGCGCGACTCCTATGCCCCTTAATCTACGTTATACACATAAGGCAGCTGTCCACGAAATTGAAAGTCTACAGTACTTTTTGGTTGACTCTACTATTAATTTAAATCACTCGGCAACTGTCCCGATCGGATCTTATTTTGTAGCTGTACCTGCAGTAGACAAGCAACAGCCTAACCCCTAACCCTGAACCTCAACAGGTACGGCCACGAAATAGGATCTTGCCGATGTCCCATTCTCAGATATACAGTTATGCCTTACGCGAAGCGTTTAACCGTGCAATCTCACCCATCAGCTATTTCACAAAGTCGGGTATACCGACATCAGGTAAACAACTCGGTTGACTGCCAGACTTATCTCCTGCTGTGTTATGCAAGAGAAGGCTTGTGTGATTGAGCGTTGGCGTTCTCTGCTTTCGTAATGTTTGTTTAAGTCGGACCAAACCAGGGCACTTCCTTTCGGTCTGAGTTGTCATGTCCTGCGATCACATATTCTTCCTGCATGCCAGGGAAAATGCACAATAAGAAAAACTCCCATTAAAAGTCTGAAACGAAAATTCTAGTTGTGTATTCATCAGCATCGAGGCGTGTAAATTCAAACACTGCCACTTAATGCTTACACCTGTGACATGATCAAATTACGGGTGTAACCAGTTTGCTGCGCGCTTAATTTTGGTGATAATCGCAGTGAGTTGAAATCATTTTTAGATTGTGGCTACATCCAAATCGTTTATTTGAAGTCATGACAAGGCATATGGTGGTTCTCAAATGGCGAAACTGGGGATCGATTTGACATCATTTGCGACTCGAAAATTTAATTCACAATAGTGATGACAGAGCGCAGGAGTGTCATTTCTTCGGTCTCATGGGTTACTGGACACGAAGCAAAACCGTATTTTATAGGCAGACTCCAGATCCGATCGCATCCTAGATTGCGGCAGACAAATCACTGGTTGTCCGAACTCTGCGATAACAATAGCTGACTTAAAGTTCTTCGGACATAGTAACGAACGTGTCGCGCGCAGACTTGAGTCTCACAGATGTGGGGAGGGCTATAATAGCCGCATCGACAGGGAATGATTGTGATCAGAGCTGGGTCCAGGGGAAGAAATAGTCATCCTGTCAGTTCGCAAAATTTCATGCCATGCCATCGAGTACACCGCGAGAGTCAGGTGCGTCAATTTAACTAAAGCAAGAAATGAGCAGAGAAGCGTAATTTGTGCTCAACGACTCAGAATTCGACACTTATCCACGTGGCGCGGACAGTTAATTGACTTATTGAACAAAAATGTTTCTACACGGAGAGTGATTAATAAGATAGACGGCGTAGTCAGTCAAAAATGTGCGTTAAACGTGTCTTTGTAGCTGTCTACCGCCAGATTCTGCTACAGAAAATTCCATCTTCGCAACAGAATATTCCGACACTAATGCACACGTTCACCAGGCCAAGTACAACTACACGTAGTCTACTGGAATTCAGTTTCAAGCTTAGAGGGTCACTGTTCCGGGTAAAAGGCGATCATATGACATGGCGCATGCGACTGCCGTTACGCATCAAATAATTACTCTTTATATTGTCGCATCGACTTTCCAAGAGAACATACCGATATGAGTGATTCACTTGCAAATGGCAAGCATATAGCACGGTGCTGGTGCGCCATCACCCTGAAAAAATTCTAAAACTTCGCCTTGTTTTCGCCGGTTCGGATCCCACTTAGGCACCGGCGTTTTCACGGTTGTGAAAGTGAATCAAATGAAATCCGCCGTAACACCTATTAAAAATAAATAAATTTCGCAGCGTCGCTGAGCTTGCCGTACAACATTTTGAATGTTCCGGAAGACTAGTTTGTGGGCATACATTTGCCTTTGACACATTTTCAACGGGCTACTACATTTATCTGGGAATTAGATCAAGTCAGGCATGTTAGTGACTGGAAAAATCAATTAGAGTTCGCTGAGAGCTGCTGGTACAGCTGATCTGCTATCTCTTGAAATGTTGACTGACGTTTTGCAATGTGTTTACAATTTTAAAAGATCACTTTGGTAGGGCTGTGATATTAATTATCACGTTACATAATTTCAAGATAATGTGGTCACATCAGGATCGCAGCTTTTGATGGAGCTTCTTAAGGACTGCTTGCATACTTTATATCCTCCAAAATAACTAGTTACATAGCACGGATGTTTTCCAGCGACGTTTGTTATCCTTCTAACTTCAAATAAACTCTGTAGATAACATATGCAAGGGTATTATTTGCTCATTTGGTGGCAAGTAACGTCGACCTCGCATGTTATGTTTTAGAAAAAATCTTTTCAAGTTCTGAATAATTTGCAACCCGACTTGCCGGTTAGTTGATTTCAGGACTCCCAAACAACCAACTGTATACTATTTGTGCAAGGAAAGACGTACAATAGATGTGCTAACTAATGAAATGAAAACAAAAATTCAGAAATGCGTTTTTGTTTCAAAAAGATCACTTAGATGGGTTTGTCAAACTTACCATCCAGCAGCATAATATCATAATAATTCAGTTACCTCGAAATGCTGGCTTTCAAATGAACTTCTTTCGTGCCACATGCTAAAAGCATTCCCTGCAAAAAATGACCTTAAGTAGCATAAAGTTTTCTCACTGATTTTCGATGCTTTTAAAAATTCAATTATATTTCATAGAAAACATGCGTAAAAATCTTCATTTTTTTATTCATTCTGTAGAAAATTATGTCGTCGTCCAATTTTATATTTATGAGGGCATCGAAAGGCAATGAAAAACATTCTTGTTTCTCAACTAGCCATTTTACGGAATGCGGTTTCTCAGGCGGTCGATAAGAAGTCGTTTGAAAGCCGGCATACTGACGTGACTGGAATATCTTGTCATTACGCAACATGACAGTCAATATAAAAACTCTATTTAAGTAATCTTTTCGGATTTAAAACGCATTTTAGAGTTTTGAATGACATTTCCTGAGATAGCACATCGATCCTTGACCACGGTAAGCGCGAAGCCTAAACGAGGTTCTTCTGGGCGCACAAAACCGATTTTTATAACCGAAAAATCTAATAGGCGTTGCCTCAACAGTTTACAATAGCTAGATGGCACCTTATAAATCAAATAACAAGCTTCGCCAGGGTTTGCATTATGCCAGAAACCAGGAAAATGAGAGATAATGGCGCTCTTTATGCTACTATTTTCGTCTTTTCCGAAACATGCCATGTGATGTTCTTGTAGACTTCTGCATAGGTGCCAATCTGCTCTACAGGAGCAAGTAAGGGAACAAGTGCACAGTGAGGCAGTCTGGGATGCCGGTCAATCCTTACATGCTCCTTGCAAAAAAAGCTAGAAGAGAACATTACGTTGGCTATCTTATGAAATGTCAGCCGAAATTCCTCAATGCTTTTTCGTTTCGAAAAGCTTAATTAAATAGGGCTAAAGCACTAATCATCGTGCAGTGTAATTCCGTGATAACTCAGTTACCTTAGGATACTGCACTTTTTTTCCGATCCACGCGAAAACTATACACTGTAAAAAATAATTACTCACTTAGCATGCATTTTTCTCTTTGATTCCCGAAACCGTTTGAAATTCAATTATATTTCATGCATGACCATATCCATTCGTTTACTCGTTTAGTAGAGAATAACGTCTTCTTCCAAAGAAGGTTATAATTTGGTTTTCGAAACTCTTCCAATTCCTGAATAATTTTGAACCCGACCTGCCGTTAGACTTGCATTCAGGATATCCAAACTACAAACCGTATATTTTTCGCGTACGGAAAACCACACATTTCTCTACAGTATCAAAAGGAGAGCGCATGTAGTTCATGTGTGTTCTCAACGTACCCGATATACAAACATCACTCACAGTCTATGTCACCCTTCCCCAGCCCTAATGACCATAACATGTCGACCTCGCCACGCGAATGACGTCGGAGAGATGAATGTTAACAGCTCCTGAGTCATTTATAAACTCTGTGATGTTTTCATAATGTCATTTATTATGTAACTGTTTTGGTATGATGAGGAGTTACCAAAAACACGCGTTTGTCAAACTGATTTCTCGATCATTAATTTGATTACAGTAGGATTGGCTTAAACATAAGTTATGTGTGCAGGATAATGAACATTTTCTTCATATTCCATTTATTTGTTTGAGCGCATCAATGTCCGACAGAACTGTCAAGCGCTAAATGGACAGAGTCTACGAGAACGTTTAAATAACCTCTTACACAGAATGCGACCATTGTAGGATGTGAGCGCACGCGAGCGCTCGAGCACATCAACGAACGACTTAATGTCCCAACTGTAAAATCGCCAGAACTATTGCTACTTATTTTGTGCAGGTAGCAAAAACATTCCGAAATATTTTGGACGCCAAAAATGACCGCGCAGCCGTGCCTGGGACACGCGAGCTATTACCGGATTTAACTTCATTAAATGCACAGTGGGATGGAGTAAGGGTTAAAAACGAAGTTGGAGTAACTTAATCCTAACCCACTCGAACTTGCGACAGCCCGACTATCGCGAACGACGATGTAACCTTTGCTTTGATGGGACCCCGACGGGTCTTTAATAAAATTAATTAAATTAAACCTACTTTGTTCTGGTCGCAGGGACGTGGCTTGGACGTGTATTACGTTATAATGATAGGAGGCTTGCGCTGCGTCTACCACACTCTCTCTCCTCCTGCTTCCCGGCATCAAGACAATGTCCGGACGACCGGAAATGAGATCAGGCACAGTAGCTGATAGGACGTAACGGTCCGTCCGTGCATGCTAAACACACCCGGTCGGTGAAAAATTGAACGAACCAGTATCTGGAATCCCACCTGAATGGAGGAGACACATTAGGAAGGAGCTACTCATGCCTGGCTCTCCGTCTTATAAGGACCACGTTTATACTGTAATGAAAATAAAAAGGGTTTCGTTTAAATATGGATAACAATTTGACATCTAGCTGATTCCTTGTGGTTAATTTGCCTTTTTCTCATTTTACTGGCGTTTAGAATTAGCATTAGGATTTGTGATTTGACTTCAGGTATTGGAGGTATGGCTAATATTTAGAGTTAGGATCTAGGGCTCAGGTTAAGGCTCAGTTAGAGATGGGGGTTAGGGTTGTGGCTAAATGAAGATTTTTCCGCAGCATGCTTTCTTACCCATTCCGGCCGTCATTAACGAATTACCACGGATTTCTCGTCATCCACCCGTTCACGCGATTTGATTTGCCGCTTCCAATTTACACGGTCTGTTCCGCCAAGTTGTTGGAGTTATAAGGCACATGCACGCCAGAAATACAACTATTCTCGGTGTCTTCCGCAGACACTGCCTACAGTCCTGTGCATCAGCATACTAATAAAATTACCAAAAACATCAAGTTTTAAGGAAATTCCTGGTCACGGTAGGACGAAGCACCCCAATCAGCTGTCGGTAGATCGTGCTATACGTAAATGATGGTAGTGGCGAAGTGGGTTTACGGGTGGGACAATACGCCGGACAGTAAGCTGACGGAATGTGGATGAACACAGAGGAAGGTCTGTAGCAAAAACGACACTTTCGAGTTAAATAAGGGATGCAGGCAGATAATTCATTCAACTGCACATTAAATGGCCATCTACAGTGCGTAATCTATCTCATGAAATCTCATAACGGAATCTCATGGGAGAATTTCTGGACGCCTTTAACGTTGAGCATTTTGTTCACTCATCCACTTCCTTTAATAAAATGTCCTTTTTGTGCAGAAATTGTGTTTACGTATTTATATCAAGTAAAATATCGGTAAATTTGGGCGCAAAATGGACGTTGGAATATATTCGTGCGATTTCCTATGCTAATACATGTCCTAGACTCCGGTTACGCATCTGAGCGAATTTTTCATTAAAAGGACAGTAATTTATCCGCGAGGATTTAATAAACAGATTAAGCCGAACTTGAAAATTTATTTTATGTCCGATGTCAACCATGGTGATCAACCTGCTAACAAAAAGGTTATTTTTAAAAAACCAGAGGTTTTATCAATTCCTAAGTGTCAAATTAGCAGTTCTGTGCGATATAGTGTCCTAAAATACAGTAATAGCGCAGATAGGGATTTTTCGTTTAAATGAGTCGAAATTGTTTTGCCGTTTGGAAAATTCTACCTGATGTTCTATAAATGGCCATCCCCGAATGGTCATTTCCAGTTTTAAACATATAAAACACTACTTGTCGTGTAGCTTAGCTTCTGTGCATACTTTACTCAGGATTAGAACGAGCAAAACATTACTAGTTTTAGTAAAATATCAGTATATATATGGGCGCTCTGCCATGCATTCAAAATCGAAGGGTGGAGTCTAAAAGCGAGCAGAAACAGTGGAAATGGTCTCAGTATATAGAGAAAGGCATGTTCTTGCCTTTAAGGTAGAAAACTATAAATATTGCTTAGGAACGCGAAAGAAACCGTCAAAAGTGTCAAATTTTTACTTTGCCTCGCCATGCCAAAGTGCAAAGTACACAGGACCCGTCAACGGCGTGCATTATTAAAGCTCCTCTTATAGAAGTAACCTATTAAGAAAAGTTTTCATATTTTTCGAAGGCATATTCGTTGCTGACGTTCATTGTAGACAGCCACTCTTTTCGGAAATGGAGTTTGATGTTTGAATGAGTCTTCACATGTGACCCAAACGACCATCTTCGTGAAGCGCCCGAAAACTCATTAATTCGGTAAATGCCTTAAAGAACAGTCTTATTTTAAAGTTCTCAACAGACAGGTAATATGAATCTCTCTTTATGAGCGATCGGGTGAAAGGACTGAAAATCATGAAGTAGTAAGCAACGTTTTGAGGCCGATCCAGAACTCAACGTAATCAAGAACGAATGAAAAGTGTAAATTTATTTAACGAAAGAAAATTCCTCTCTATAAACACAAAATGGTATGTTTAAGATCACGCCTGCCAGTTCTATTTAAATTTATTAGGCACCGACCGGCCTCATGGCATGTCACCTTATGAAAACATTTATTCTTACGTCCTCCCAATCGGGGAAATCAAGCAATTCCCAACTTCTTTTGTTGAACCCTATCCCACTTACTTCGTGTGCGCCAAAAATAACACTAATGAGGGGAAAACTCTTTTGGAATCTGCACTCAGCATGTAGACCGTTCAGAAACGGTCATGTATGAAATCACAATACTTAATAAACGTTATTTAGATGTAAACTTCACGAAAACACTGTTATTAGACGTTTTTATGTCTACTTTCATATTTACTACGTTTTTGGTATGAGAATACATTCTATAATCTAAAAATGAACTTTACTTAATTAGAGCCACTTTTGATGTTTTCGGGAAATTGCGCTTTTGAAAATAAATCAGAATTTCTAAACAACTCAACAATGCAATTAATGTTTATTTCATGTCTTTCAATTCTTTGAAACTTGTACTTAATTAACATGGACATTTGACTCATGAAATGGTGTCGGTTTGCGAGTGATTGACAATCATTCGTAAATTTCGACACATTTCATGAGTTAGGTCACTAACTGTATCTCGAAAGAGTTCCTGACCATCGAACAAATGAGCCTATCCCCTTAGCTCTCAATTCATGCTCGTTTACTTTCCGTTGTGTGTTTCTCTGCCTATGGATACAACTGCCAGTTTTAAGTGCTAAACACGTCGGCAAACGAGTCCACAGGCCCTACCGTGGCCGAATTACTTTACAGTATTTTCTTAGTGAACTTGCATAACAGATCCTTGCATAAGGGATCCTACAGTCTGCTTGTAAAAATAACTAGCGCATTTTGAATTACGCATTGCACTACAGCTTCCTCAAATTAACTGTTCTGTCCGTATTCATCCCACCATCTGATGACATAAGTCCGACTAACATCTCATGACTCAGCATAGTTCGATTCCGAAATACTCCAACGAATTTCGCACAATGTAGGATATGCTTTTTCAGAGTTTGTAAGTTCAGTCTTCATATGCTTCCTCGATGTTCTGCCCCACAAAAGTACTTTTAGATGTATAACTGATGTCCACCTACGCAGGCTGTTTTAAATCGCCGATAGGAAAATCTAATCTGCTCTTACAGTCAACAGTCTGTTCCGGGTAGTGACATTTCGTTGATTTCTTCAGGTGTGCAAGATTGCCGTGTCATCAGATTCTGCCATCATCTTATGTGACTTTAATGAGTGTGCAACGGGATGGGGGAATTTACCAATGATAACTTGTTTACTGGTGGTTTATGCGTACAACAAGGCTTGAATTCACGCTCTATGAATGATAAGCAGTGCGTATATATTGTTCTTGTTCAGAATGGCAGGGAAATTTGCAGGGTCATTTGATGGGGTGAAGCATATTCTTGGGATGAGAAAGACAAAAAAATTACTTTTTAAAAAAATAATGTGTCTCGCCACTTGAAAAGACCTTCAGGCCAGGTTTCGAACGGAAAGAGAAGATGGACGCCAGTAGGGAGGATTGTATATTCTGTCAGCAACCGTAAAGTGACTGGGAGCAGTTGGCATCCAGAGGGAAGTGCCTCCGACGCCCGGAGAACGGCGTCCCAAGCGTGAGCCAGGCAATGCGTCAGTGTCTGAAGCCGAGGCACGTCTGACTCGGCCTTGAATCGCATTGGCCACTTGAAGGTCGTGTGGACGAACGCCAAACAGCCCTGGTGCGGGCGTGCAAACACTCGCGAGCGGCCCAGCGTAGAGTCACAGCAATCGCATAGAGCGCTGTTTTGTGTCCAGCACATATTCACCAACAGCCAAACAGGCGGAAATTGAGCCGCGCATAGCTCTAAAATCTTGAATCTCTACCATTATACCCGACAGTTCGTCCGTAGCTACCGACGATATCCACAACAGGGTACGAGCAGGGACGGGGACTTATATGTGAACTAGTTAATAGTGTTTGAAGACCGCACTCTCTCCTCCCTCGAACCTACGGCCGGTGTCAGGACATAGTCCAAACGACCGGAGGCGGGAGTGTGCGCAGGTTGCTAGTGCGGCGAAAATCCGCACCTCCTGGTCAACATCGCGCACTAGCTGGGATTTAATGTTATAAGAAAAGAAGGAGCTGCTCGGACGCCAGTGAGCTGGGTCGCCGCAGAGGCCGCATCAAGAAAGAACCATTGCAGCCAGACTATCAGTCCGCCAGTTGGTCGGAGTTATCACGTCAGTCTATAACCTTCCAGGCCACGACTTTTAGCGCACCGCGATAGCTTCAAACGCATCAGTTTATAGTGGGGATTGTATGCTGATAGTTCAATCTCATTCTCTATGCCCGATCTCAGGCCGCAGCCAATGCTCGAGCCGGTCGGTTGTTTTGTGCGTGGAGTAGAGCTAACACCGAACAAATCTAGAAATCCCGTCGGCAACAGTAGGGTGTAGGACTCCAACTAACCTGAGGTAGCGTGTGGACAGTATTGTATACAAAAACTACATGGGATCCTAAGCCTTACCGTTTAGATTTTCTTGAATTCCTGACCGAATGCAAACCTGCCAGTGGCTGTTACTTCGAATTTCGTTTGGCCCAACTTAGTTGGGGTTCTACACCCTACCGTTGCTATTTCATCTGTACGCGCCACATGCCCGACCTGGCGCGGATCTCACATATGTTGGGACTAGGGTTGCATCGCTTGGTGACAGAATGGCACTGCTAGAGGCTGCTCACGGACGCAAACACCAGGAATTATCGATTTTCATGTGCACTGCTAGATGTTTACTGTTGTCGGCACATTTGCTGTCAGTCTGCGGTTGACAACGACCTGGGGAACGGGCGTCGAACATTTACACAATACAGTTCTTTTCCCAAAGAACGCCTTTGACGTCATCATATATATATATATGTACATGTATATGTATTTTGATAATGATAGGTTCATTGGGATAAGCAAGAACTTGATTAGTAAATTTTCAAAACTGGTTCCTCAGCTCGTCGTCAGACTACTGGGTTATGCACAAAAGCAATTAACTATTTAAGCCGCATCGAACAAGTGATTCAGTGGTTGGCCGAAGTCTGCACCAATGCGCGTCAGTGATATTTCGTCATCCCCTCGGCATTGGCTGCGCTCGCTTCCATTTGTCCTTGAGAAATTTTTTCGTGGCATCTAGATCGATATGTCGATTGATGCATGTCTCATCTGCGAACATTGCTTCCAGGAATTCACAGCCTCTCCTTGTAGGGCAGGCGCCAATAATGCCCGTGTTCTTCCATGAAAATTGGTGTCCGGTGTCCAGTGTGTAGATAACCACGTGGGATACATGATCTCATCTCTTCACTGCTAACTAATGCTCACATATACTGGTTGAGACAGATTTCCCGGTCTGGCCACAATAGACGGCATCACAACTGGTACATGGGATCTTGTAGACAACACCTTTTTTATCGAGATAGCTAACTCTGTCCTTAGGGTGTGCAAGCTGTGTACGCAAGGTGGTTGCAGATTGGTGTGCCACTTGTATCTAATACTTTTTCAGCTGTCTTTCGACGAGCTCAGATACATTTTTCACGTATGGGCGAGTCCGCCAGGTAAATGTTTTGACACCTGGGTGGCCGTATTGCTCCAGAAATATATGAAAGTGGAAAATTTAATAGGAAAAATGGAGTATGTGCAAGTTGATTAAGATTTCGATGGCACAAATCAAGACTGTGACGACAAAAGTATAAAGTAGTGAAGTCATATATTTTTCAGCCGACCTATTTCCTTTCATGAGGCAAACGTGAGAAGGTGCAGTTAAGTCAGGACCATTGAACGATGAATGTGGTTCTGAATCCATGTCGGTAATAAAGTCGCGGTACTCGTCTCGGCTTTTCCTTCACCCTTTGACATTTAACTCGTCTAATCACCTCTTTTCCGTGTAGGCGTTTGTAATTTTACTGAAACATTTTACGTCATAGGACCATGGCGACGCAGTCTGCGTTTTGCCCCCAATGTGCGCTGCAGCGGGGCTGTCTTGGCACAAGGATTCGTCATGTGCGGATGCTGGTGAAATGACAGCCCATCTGTAGGTGGTACAGTACCCGCCGTCAGCTCAGTGCCTAGCTAGTCCATCCTATTCAACTTCAAACTGAATGATATTTACGTCCCGATGCTCAAACGCCACACGCCATGTTCCGACAGCATTACTTAATAGTACAGTAGATGTGCTAACTCATGAAATGTCAACCAAAATTTCGAAATGCGTTCTCGTTTCGAAAATATAAATTAAGTGGTGTTTTAAAGCTAATCATGATGCAGCATAAAGCTATAATGATCCAGTTACCTCAGGGTGTCGGCTTTCGAAAGAACTTATTTTCGTCTGCATGCAACGTCTATACTCTGCAAAAAATGACTACATATGTAGTATACAATTTTCTCATTGATTTTCGATGCCCTTGAAAATTCGATTATATTTCATGGAAAACATGCATAAAAATATTTATTCTTTTACTTATTCGGTAGAACATCAGGTCTTCTTTTAACTTCATACTGAAAAAGGGCATAATTCGGTTTCAAAAAACTTTTCTAATTCCCGAATAATTTTGAACCCGACCTGCTGTTACACTTGTATTCAGGGTTTCAAAACTACAAGCTGTATATTTTCAGTGTACGGAAAACCATTCATTTCTCTACGGTGTTAAGAGGAGACCATCAGAGGTTCATAAAATTAAGCAGTGGATTTGAGCAATATTGTTAACTTTACAAGCCACATTCATAAATGCAGATACATGACGTTTCATGAACGGCCATTTAACGCTATTAAAAAATCTCACAATTAAAAACTTTTTTAAAACCGAATTATACTCTTCTTTTGCGTATGAAATTGGAAGAAGACGTGATTTTCTACCGAATAAATAAAAGAATAAACATTTTTATGCATGCTTTCCATGAAATATAATTGAATTTTCAAGGGCATCGAAAATCAATGAGAAAATTGTATACTACACAGGTAGTCATTTTTTGCAGAGTATAGATCTTCCATGCAGCCAAAAATAAGTTCTTTCGAAAGCCGACACCCTGCGGTAACTGGATCATTATAGATTTATGCTGCATCATGATTAGTTTTACAACACCACTTAATTTATCTTTTCGAAACGAGAACGCACTTCGAAATTTTGGTTGACATTTCATGAGTTAGCACATCTACTGTACGTTAATCTTCTGGAACCGTCCGAGCGTCGAGGTTTCAGACTACATCTCCTATATAGCAACTGCAGGATCAGACAATGTATTTGTGGCGGTCAGGGATGCAAGATCAACTGTAACCGCACACAATAATTTCGTTCCGTCAGGGAGCTCTGAGAGCAGGTTTATTGTGTACAGAGGGCAGGCTGCCGTGAGCCGGCTATTCCTTGTGACAGAACTGAATGTCCGCTCCCGGAGAGCGTCAGTCTCGGTGTGTTGTTTTTGCGGAGTGCATGTCTAGGCGGGCTTTTGAAATTGAGCCGCCATTTTTTGTTTTTTCCCTCCAGTCACATGAATACTTATTAATTGCATACCCCAGTCTTATTCCTTTGTTTTAATTGATCTATTCCAATGAGGTTGTCTTTACAGTACGCTAGCACCTTTTTAAGGCAGTTTAAACCCTGCGAAATTTCTCCATCGATTTTTCCGCCTCCTGATCATGACTCTAGTGGTTGCACTTTGCGACCAATTTGTCGTTTCTGCGATTGTCCTGCGTTGGCGTTCTCACGCTCCCAAACGCAAAGAACTCACCGTGTCTGCAGCAGTTACACTCTGACAACTTGTCCTGTTCCTCGTCCTTCCTCGTCGGCCTTCCCACGCTCGTATCAGAAAAGGCCAATATTTCGAAAGCAACATCGCTGTGGATGGCAAGTTGCGCTTAAACGCCAGCCTAAAAACAAGTTGTCAATCCCCGGTTTTCTTTCGACTAACTGTCGATCGATATTTAACAAAGCCCATGATTTGGAATTACTTCTGTAAACCAAAGAACATGGCAAAACAGGAGCAATTTGCCTTCAGGAGACGTGGTTGAATAGCCATATTGATTCGGAACTAATCACTCCTTCGACATTTTGTTGTTTTCGAAATGATAGAGCATCTCCAACAGGCAGTAGAGGTGGAGTGGCCATTTTCGTCAATCAAGACTGGTGTATAAATTGTAAGTCCCTGTTTTAATATTCTGGTGATTTAATTGATGTAATTGCTGTTATCTGTAAGCCCCATTTG
This sequence comes from Spirometra erinaceieuropaei, assembly GCA_902702965.1. Taxonomy (NCBI): domain Eukaryota; kingdom Metazoa; phylum Platyhelminthes; class Cestoda; order Diphyllobothriidea; family Diphyllobothriidae; genus Spirometra; species Spirometra erinaceieuropaei. The sequence goes on from CACRXP010000575.1 coordinate 227,199, forward strand.
TTAAATAGCTTTAAGGGTATTATATTTGTCAGTATTTACATCCCCCCTTCCACAAATGAAGGCTTTCTGGGCCGTTTTTTGATTTCCTCACACAAAAACTTGCTTCATTATCCTCAGACCATCTTATTCTTTTGTGCGGTGATTTTAACCGTGTGAGTTTTCGGCCCATTACCCTTCTGGGTTTTGATGACCTTGTTTCATTCAATACACGGGCTGATGCCCCTCTTGATCACGTCTTGAACAATTACCCAAAGCTTTTTTGTATTAAAAATAGAGCTCCACTCTCCGGGTCTGATCACTCAGTGCTACTAGGACTTCCAAAAGTCTATTCCACCTCTAAGCCTCAACTGCTTACAAAACCCGAGAGGAAAATTACTGTTCGAGACACATCTGTGGATAAGATCCACTTACTGCAGACTTCAATTACTAGTACCATCCCAACTTTTCTAGCACTACAAAATGCTGAATTAAGCTCTAATTATCTTACGCTATTTTTGAATCACAGTTTTGATATTTGTTGTCCCCGTGAAACTGTTATGGTCAGGCCTGACAGAATCTCCTCACCATACCTCAAACACTTGAGACGTCGCAAAGAAGCCCTCTACAAACTAGGTCAGCGTGACAAGGTGAAGGATATCAATGTTTTAATAAAGAACGAAATTGCCAGACTTAACGGTTTATTCGTTAGTCAACTTTTTCCTACTTCATCCACCCCCTCCTCTCCTTTTCCTTCTGCTGAACTCTGGAGGAATCTCAAGCGTCTCACTGGTCAACGTAATATACTTGAACCCATTGACGTAGATTTAAACTCTTTAAATCGGAATTTTATCTGTACTTCTAACGACTCCACTTCTCGCCCAAACGAAATTTACCTACCACCATGTGACTTTACTCCTGTGACTGTGACAACAGTGGAACAACATCTCAAAAAGATTCGCAGGTCAACGGCGGCTGGGCCGGATGGTGTCTTTCCTTTTATCCTTAAGTCTTGCTGTTCGCAGATAGCTCCCGTCTTGACCCACCTTATTAATCTATCCTTCATAGAGTCCAAGATTCCTGACGCCTGGCGTACAGTAAGAATTACTCCAATCCCTAAAAAATCTTTAACTTTTGCTCCTAAATCTTTCCGTCCTATTGCCTGCTCTTCTGCACTCCTGAAACTTACTGAACGAGTTGTATTAGATTCCCTTAAGTACTCCTCCGTCAATTTTTCTGATCCTCTACAATTTGCATACAAGGCAAAGCGTAGCACCTTGGATGCTGTTGCCTTAGTTGTTCATTCAGCTTTGAGAGACTTAGACAAGGGATGCCGTGCATATGCATGTGCTTTTCTCGACTACTCATCCGCCTTCAACACTATTCCGCGCCAAATCCTCCTGACCAAAGCAGCTGCGTGCGACACTCCGAGCTGGGTTGTCTCTTGGCTTAGAGATTATTTTTCCTCCCGCACTCAGTTTGTCCAGTCGGGAAAGAGAAAATCTTCTATTCTTCCAAATAATTGTGGAGTTCTACAAGGTTCCATCTTATCCCCTTATCTTTTCTCCCTACATACTGATGATTTGAGATCGCCAAACGACTGCCTGTATGTTAAGTATGCCGATGACATGGTCGTAGGCCACCCACTCCAAAACCTGACTCATCTACAGTCTTTAAAGGATGGCTTAGATCACGTCTCCGCATGGTCTTCGAATAATGGACTCCTACTCAACAATCAGAAATCAGTACAGTGTGTGTTTCGATTGCGACCCTCTCCCATTCCTGAACCTTTGGATATTCTTCCCAATGAGGTATCCTCTTTCCGGTACCTAGGTGTTACTTTGTCCTCAAATCTCTCTTTCACTCTTCATATGGAAACCCTTTTAACAAAAATTCAAAAACTTGTTTATTACATTTGTCGTCTGCGTTCATATCACACACCTCAGTCCTTAATCTGGCGATTCATAAATGGTTGTATTCTTCCACTCATTCTTTATTGTTCTCCAGTTATTTTTCCAGCTTTATTTAAAAAAGATCTGATTATTTTTAAACGTGTCATTCGAATGCTCGCCTCTGCTGCTGGTGTTTCCTATCATATTTTAGTTGATATCATCGTGCAGCGACACTTCAACTCGGTGGAACAATTCGCTGACCGAATTCTGAATGACACCGTCCATCCTCTTCATAATGAGTTAATGGCTGCGAAATCCTTACGCCCCATGCGTCGATGCTTCCGCCACATCCCTTGCCTCACTTCGGCCTATCGGAATTCCATACTGCCATTTATAGCCCGGTATCTCACCTGCAAAGATGTTGAAAAACAAAAACTAAAACTCGATCTTGCACCTTAAAGTCCTTTTTTCTTCATATATAATCATGTCCACCTGTCCAAAACCTGTTAATCTCTATGGTAATCACTGTGTACTGGAGAACCGTTTTTGCTGAAAGTTTTGAAAGTTATTTTCAAAATAAAGCAGTCCTCTCTCCCTCTCTCATGTCTGTGTTATCAGGAGAGGAATGACTGGCTGGGTGTTGGTCATGTGATTGGGCGGATTGAGGGCGGCATAGCGGGAGGGGACGCATAATCGCGCGGGTATCTGGCCCGACCGTCCGACACGCTTGAGGTGATGAAAGTTTGTGGGGGGGGGCAGCCAGGAGTCGCTGCAGCTGGACAGGAGGTGGCCGTGTGCCCGGAGAGCGTCAGTCGGGGTGTGTTGTTTATGCGGGAGGGCGTGTGTCAGCAGGAGGGGGTGACAGGCTGAGTGTTGGTCATGTGATTGGACGGATTAGGTCAGGAGTAGGGGGAGGGGGGATGCATACTCACGCCGTCCGACGTGCTTGACGTGATGAAAGTTTGTGAGCGGGCAGCCAGGAGTCACTGTAGCTGGGCTGGAGGTACCTCAGTTCCAGCCGGTGGGGGTGGCCGTGTGTCAACGACTGTCGCGGCCATCGACCGACAAAACGGAGCCAGAGAAGGGAGCACTAAAGCGGCTGCTACACACTGTAGACAAAACGGTCTTTCGCTGACAGCGGCGAACAGGCGAGTTGCAGGTAGCGGCTCAGAAGACTAAGATGGGGTTACTGGAACAAGGAAATTGCTGGCCTGACGTTTTGGATTCTTACTCGGACCCAGCATCAGAGGCAGTCGTAGATAAGGATACTGGTGGCACAAGGAGTGCAGTATTTATAGCACGTGGCTGCCGCGGGACCATATGCATACTGTAATTAACAGTTCTCGCAATCACCGCTGGAGTCGTAATTGATGCGATGGTGGCTTCTTAGTCTACGTCCGAGTCATTAATTGCGATGACGTCGCCATCCGTGTTGGATGTTGGTGTGACGATTGCTCGGCAAATTAGCTCACTTTCACTGGGATAATTTTCCGCCTGCGCCCTCCCCACGTGATTGATTCCCCTGCCCAGGGATAAATCTCAGCACAAAATAGGGTAATGGGAGGTCATTGCGCGTGCTGATGGATTGCGGGCCTGATAACCATGACTCGAGCAGCTTGCAGCCCACATGGTTGTCACCCCTTGCGAGGGTTTCGGTCTCTTGAAACTGGAAAATATGGCCGGGTCCTTTTGAAGGAAGCGCCACCTGAGAGCTAGCGTCTCCTCTTTTCACTACTGCTGCGTGCATGGCCATTCGCGTCTGGAGTAATCTCCTAGTTTCTCCGACATATTTGCTTTGTCCGCAACTGCAGCAGATCCGATAAACGACTCCTGACGTTTCCTGCCGTGGCAGTGGGTCTTTCGGCCTCATGACTTGGCGCCTAATGGTTGCTTCCGGCCTGCGTGCAACCCCAAATCCAAGTGGAGTGAGTAGACGACTGACGGCTTCCGAGACGTTCTTCACGTACGAAAGAGCCCGACAAAATTTGGGGCCGGTTGGATTTGGTCTCTGGTGTCGTTTTTGTCTGCACTGGTTGACAAAGTTGCGCGGGTAGCCATTGTCTCTCAGTACCCCTCGACGACAGGCCACTATCGCATCAATTACGAACCCAGCGGTGATTGCGGAACTGTTAATTACAGTACGCGTGTGGTCCTGCGGCAGCCATGGTCTACAAATTCTGTACTCCTTGTCTGCGACTGTCTCAGATGATGGATTCCAGTGAGAATCCGAAACGTTGGGCCAATAAATTTTTTTGTTCTAGTGATCGCATCTCCATCTGCCAAAACGGTCTTTTTGTCTGTTCATGGGTCACACAGAACATAAGTGTTTGGGAAAAAAGACGCTCGTGCGTGACCAAGCGCGCCCAAAAAGTGTGGGTTCGACTGGACATTTCGGAGGCAGAGTTGCTTCCGCAGCAAGACGGCAGTACAAGCTCTGCTGTCACCGTTTTGATCAAGTGACGGAGGTAAAAGTTGAAAATCCAAGCCTCCACCCGGCCTAAGCATGCTTGATGAAGCCATGCGTAGCCAGGAACTTGACAGATTCGGTCGTTTATGCTGTTTGCAATCCCTATGTAATGTACATGCTGTCCGTGATATGGCCTTTTCAGAATAGCTGCTTGTGGAGAACGAGAATGGCAAAATTAACAGGAGCGATGATAGACCGCCAGCCAGGGCCAAAGGGAGGAACGAACATTGGAAGGGAAACCGTGAAGTGACTGCATTGATGAAGAGAGCAGTAGGTTTCTTTTGAAGTTCTGGGCCAATATCTATGCTAATGTTAAAGAAATGAAAGTCGTTGAGTGCAGTGACTGTAAAAACTGCACACAAGATGGGCACCTAGTAGATACAATGGTTGATGACTTGCCAAACGTAAGGGGGCGTCAACTATGATCGGATTCTGCGGTGCGGGAGGAGGTGGAGGATAGTCAACATGGGGCATGATTATGTTTCATCATCATCATAACGCGATGTAACATAATGCGAGGGGCTGACAGTGCAGTAGCGCGTGAGTTTAAATGTATGCCAAGGTAGCTATGGTGCTTGAGAGAAAAACCTGCTTGAGCATAAATCGGTTGGCTGTACGACCAATATCACCTCTGTCATCGCGCGTATTGGCCGGCGCAGGCGTTCGAAGAGTTTTACCTGTACCTTGTCGGTTGCTCAGAAGGCCTACTTGACGCCTGCCTTGGAAACCAACCTTATCTTGTCTTGAATGGAGCGTCTATGATTCTATCTACTTCTGGCCTGTCAGCACGGTGTATGCAGAAAATGCGTTTAAGAAGTACGTTATAAGCCTAACCTACGCACGATGTGTCATAGTTTCCAAATTTTGTGCCGTGACTGGCCTGAATTCATGAAAGCGAAGTCTAAATACCAAACGCCACTTCTGCCCAAGACATTGAGTAGAGAGCGTAAAAACCTCATTTTGTAGTTGTGTGGTAGGTCAGCTCAGCAAACTTTGGGTCAGACGTGGTTATATAGCCCCACCTGAAGTAAGCAAACCCCATTCGCCTCTAATACGGGACCGGTGGCAGTAGGGGTTTTTACGGGTGGAGCTGGGGAACGCACTGGCGACTAGGTCAAGTAGTTGTATGCAATGGCAAGGCTATTGGGAATGCGCAGTTGTACTTTGAGTGGTTGAGAAATAGCCGCCCTAGCCCCTAACCCTAACCCTGACCATAACCCCTATATCTAATCCCTAACCATGATCCCCAACCCTAACCCTAACTCCTCACCATAACCCCAACCCTCAATCCCAACAGTATTGTGTCCATCAGGTGGGGCTACATAACCACAACTTACCAACTTTTGTCTATCAAGTGAAGCTAATTAAGTGTCACTCGGGCCTAAAACCAAAAAAAACACTGCCAGTTAAACGGCTGACAAAAACTGTAATTGACCTAGTACCAGGGATCTCGTACAAAAGCTAATATTATGCCGACGATTAGTCAATCATCTGCCCGTCAACAACTGGTTTTTATTGCCTACGTGAGCGTTAACAGAAATAAAGCGCCACCAACTTAGAGAAATATCTAAATCCAATGAATTCCAGTGTTGACTAGAGCTTTCGTAAAAGTTCATTTTAAATGCTCGACCTTTCTGTTAATCTGCAAAGGGAAGGCTCAATTTCATTGTAAACTCGGATTCCACTGTCAGTTTTTTTAGGACTTCTTGTCTTCAAAATCTGCTGGCCGAGAATGTCGCAACTTCAGCATTTATGGCAGATAGGTATTACCGACGGAAACAAGGGAGACTGCAATGACAATTTTTGGCTTATCAGTCGTCGTCAGTCACACATACCCAACCCCAAACTGTGTAACACCTGGGGTTCGACCCCGCGAACTGTTATTTGGAAATCGAAAGCCCGTTGTTCCCTGGGCCATTGTTCCTGATCACAAACGATAAGAAAACGGGCCAATGGCTCAAAGGTAGAGAATCAAACTCCATGACCAAAGATCCTGGGTCTGAATCTCAAGTGATGTAGGCCTGGAGGCAGGCATCACTGGCTGATGACGGCTAATAAGCCAAAAACGGTCACTCCGCCCCCTGTATTTGTCGGTGCGACCTCACATATACATATATATGTAACGCTGAGGTCGTCACAACGGTCAACACGAAAGGGGTGAGAGAATTTCTTGAGTCTTTGTACTCCAAGACTAGTAGTATCAACCTCCATCTTGCCCTGGACGCCCATTACGAGGTATTACGCCCTCGACTTACTACCCCCTGCCCTAATCCCACATCAACGGCCGTTAATCCAGCCACCCGAAGTCCAAGTGATCCACCATCCACAGGGATCCTTAATTGTTCCTTCTTCCCCCCCCCCCGCTCAGAGACCTTCCGTGACTCCGTGACCATCCCTGTCATAGGCCAATAGTCTGTCTGTCCTGTCGCGCTCACTAGTCTAGTATGACAAACTAACTTTCTCCCTTGTTTTCATTTCGTCTGACGACAGGTTTATGTCACCAGAGCGAAACTTCACGAGTACAGCTCGATTTTTCCGAAAAACCTCTTCCTTTTTTCAAAGGCGGGGACGACAGAGACTGGGGGGTAGATTGATACAGAACTGTTTCGGGCTCTCTAGTTTTTGCAGAACGGCCTCACCGATGAAGCCGAGGAGATACGATCCCATCAGCGTCCTCCTAATCTGTTCGTGTATGGTCCCATCAGAGGTGAAATAGGTCTACAGACAGAATCTACAGAGTTGGACAAGATGTCTCCGCTCCACCGACCCACCGGTCTCGTCATACTGCATCTCGTGAAATTCTCTGGAACATTCGATGGCCAGAACGCAACCAGTTGACATCTAGTTATGCTTTCTAATAAGACGGCTTTTGTCAAAAACAATGAAGATGACCGTTGCCGGCAAACATGGCATGCTTGGAGGGGAATTTAACTGATGGGCTGATTAGAAGTGTGACACGTTTTTCAAGCATCAAGTAGCTTCAGAAGTATCTACTCGGCGCACATAGTCAATAACCGCATTCGGTGGTGGAACAGGGATCTACAAGAGAATGGTAAAACAGGGCCAGAACGTTCGATGCTGCCAATGGAATATGCATGAATACACGTCAGTCCCTTTCAGTACCGTAAATTGCTCTTTGTGGGTCTCGTTGAAGAGTCCACAAATAGTTCTCTACATTTGCCAGAGTGCATTCCGTTCTACAAATTCGCTTTTGTTGGATAATAGTCATTAGCAAGAAGGTCCGACCGGATGTCGTCGACGCACTCCTGAAGGAGTAGAGAAATTAGCATGCAAACTCATACATACTGATTGGCTTGGATTTTCGTGAAATCGGACGCTAGCATGGCTCCTTTGTGTTTTCGGGGTGACAGCACGCGATTATTAAGGAATAAGTAAGAATAAGTACCTGGAAGTCAGGTGCAGTCCGTTGGAGGGCAAGGATGTGCATCGTTCTAATATAAACAAACTTTGTATATTACACTAGATCGTCAGAAAATGCCGTACCTAATTCATGAAACGTGATGACGGCAACTTATATAACGTTTTGGGGCCCAAAACGTTGCACACTTTACCCATACGCCCAGTCTTTCCCGAAAAATGCCCTGTAGAATGTGCCTACGTAGTTTCGGCAGGCAGAATATATGTACATGTGAGAGGAAATATATGTTGCCCTTTATTTGGGCAAATGCCTGTGTTAATATTTGTTTTGGACTTCGTTTGCGGGTCGAGCGTGCTTTTCTTTTATGGGGTGGTAATTTAGCTTTAAGAATTTTATCAGACAAGACTAGCAACACTCGAAAATTGAAATTTTGTTCGAGAAGAACTGTGAGAGGATGGTTGCGAAGGCGTAGGATATTTTTAGAAAACCGGATGTTGTATCGAATTTTAAGAGTCACATTTGCACTCTGTGTGTCTGTGTGCTCTAAAGTGCAGCACTAACGTCTACTGACAATTCTTTGTTTAAGTGGACCGATGTTGCCTTGCCGTTCGCGAATACATCCTTAGTAACCGCTAAATTGCCATCACCAAATGGTCATTTCTGCAGTATCGTTTACAATTTGAGCAATATGTCTGTATTTATATGGCCAGATTTCGGGGACTTCATAATAGTCGAACGGATCTCGGAGATAAAAGACTGCGATATAAAGGGAAACGTAAGTTCTTAAGTTTGCTGCAGAACGGTTGTCAGTACTTTTCAGTAAATAAAAAAGGCTGGTTAGAAGTGTCAGTTATTTTTCTAGCATTAATGTCTAATAGTGTAAAGTTCGTAGAAATCTGTAAAAAGAATGCAGTATGAAGCACTTTTAAATAGGTTACGTATTACAGAAAATTCTTCGGTCGACCAATATCGTATTCGCCTGACTTTTGTTGCAAATGTTCACTTTTTCTACAATGGGGTTTCGTGTCTGATCGATTCTGAGAATGTGACCCAAACGACCATAGACCTGAAAAAAGAACTCCAGCAGGCTCTCTGAGTCGGTAAATGCCTTCAAGAAGTATCATGATTTTTCAGGTTTTGATAAATAAGTATTTCAGAATCCATTCTTATGGGCGATATATAGAAATCGCTGGAAATCGTTCATCGATATCCTTCTACACAAACAAGAGGATGGAGCTATCCAGTGCAAGATATTAAGAAAGAAAACCTAGACGAAACAAAACATTAATTTCCACAGTTTTGCTCCCTTAAATCAAAAACGAAATTCAGTCCAGGGACTGGCGGCTAGAGTGCGATGCATCTGTTCTCCTGATACTGTTGAAGCAGACCTCCAACAGCTGCAAAGCGCGCTCCACGAAAACGGTTATCCGGGACGATAAATCCCGCGGAATATTAGAGAGCGTGCCACAAAACCGGCCGTTGAAACTGCAGAGAAGAAGGGCTTACTTCTATGACTGCCGTTCTAGGAGACGCAGCAAGCGAACTAGTGAGACGACGTCTTAGGACAGCGTTAGCGAGTGCCTTCTCCGCGTCGAACTTGCGCGGTTGTCAGAAGACGCGGACACAAGCAGTCTGTCTGGCCTGGCCGACTCCAGACGGTGATCGCACGCCGTCCCGACGCCCAGACAGCAATCACACGCACTTACAGGGCTTACAATATAACCGGAACCCCTCTCCTTCCCCCCTCCCTCCCACCCCAACTCCACCGTCCTCAACACGCTGACTCCGTCATGCGGGCGGCGTGGAAACATGGAGTCCGATTAGCCCTGTCCCTGAGACGCATTTATATCCTGTCTACAATTAGAATGATCATTACCCATGTAAATATATCGGCCTGATGATGAGTTACCGAAAACATTCGTTCGTACATCATTAACTGACGACTCGAGGGCGGTCTGAAACACAACATATTCAACCACCGAAAAAACTGCAAATAAATCTTATGCAGAACATTCCATTATCATAAATTAATTATGGGTAGAGGGTTGAGGGACGTTCAGACGTTAGGGATCGGAGTCTAGTTCTGTTGGGATATTAGGGAGAGGTGGGGGAGTAGATTGGTCATCAGCTCTCCCTCTCTTGCTTCGCTTTAACGTGACGTGGCAGGTGTGAGCACATATGCTAGGTTTGTCTTCACCCAGAGGAGCCTTAGTTCTTGCACAAACTTCTTATGCAAGCACAAGGCTGGGTTGTCTAACCGTATGGCCACTGCCGCTGCCGTCGTAAGCATTTGCTGACACGACAACTTACAGTGTCTCGCCGGCATTTATAGATGACTCGGAAGGATTGGTTAACGTCTACCCGGTGGCCGCTATCAAGCAAGTGAGCCACACTTGTGTTAGAGACGGACTTTTCCCCCTGCTTGCTTTAGCCAGGCAGGATAGTGTTCTCGCATCCACTTGAATAGATAGCTGGTTGTTCGACCACTATTACCTACCCAACGGGGCCAGGTGAAGGGTTAGATGTACACTGAAGATGTTTGAAAAGGCAGTCTATCCTTACCTTCAAGGCGAGGAAGCTGAGAGCTTGCGACAACCAGTCTTATCTTAGCGGTTGGGTACGTGCGTGCGATAGCAGCGTTTAGGCGACGATGTAGGAGTTCGTTCGGCAGATCCCCTCCAAATGGCAGTGTTGGAAATAATTCCCACTTCTCGGCCATCGACACATCAGATTTTGAAAGACAATCTTCCATAAACTTTCCGGGGTAGCCGTTCTCTCTCAGTGTTTTGTAGAGTGGTGATTTCATTCGGTTGATGAGGCAGCGGACCAAGCTTCGTTTCTAGCTTAGCGGGTCAAAACTGTAAAAATGTATGCATTGTCTTGTCCATGTTTCCCTGCGAAATACACTTCTACTAATTGTTCCATCCAGCATTCGATTATTTAGATCATCGAAAACGGGGAGGCACTCTCCGTTCTCCTCTTCCAAGGTGAGAGTTAACGCCGCGTGAGAACGACTCACTTTACGCAGGAGAGCGTCTAAGTCAAGCCTTTCATTCGCTATCGCGAAAGTGTCATCGACATATCTAGCATAGAAATGAAATTCCTTTATAATTGAACATAGCTGGTTTTTCTCTAGTTTTCGCATGAACGCCTCAGCTATTAGAGGTTCAAAGGGTGATCTCATCGCTAAGTCGTCGATCTGGTGGTAAAATTGGCCATCGAATCTGAATTGGACATTTAACGCCCAGCGAAAGAGAAATTCCTTTAGGTCTCCGGCCGGCATTTCGATTGGATAGACCAGCCTTTAAATCTCGCCACGTACCAATTCTATCTCTATCATGAGAGGAATTTTAGTGAACAAAGACTCGACTTCTAGGGATAACATCGTTTTCCGATTGAAATCTATACGTCTAATAAAAATCGACGAATTAATTATGTGTCCCGTAAACTACGTGGAGCCATTCTGTGTCCAATCGGCATAAGCCTTTCTGACGGCCACTTAGGAATTGCATTATTAGGTAATTAATCATGTATAATAGCAGCTTCATCGGAACGTCTGGTCTATTAATCATTTGCAAACCGTAGAACCTTGGAACTATTGTGCCTGGGGCCTTGAGAGCTTTGAAGTCTTATTCATTAGGAAAAGAGACTTTCAATTTCCGAAGACGTTTCGTAAGTTGTGTTTCCACGTTCTCTGTTTGGTCTTTGTTTTGCCTCTCTCCTTTGAACTTCGTATCATCAGCCAGGATTAATTCAGTTGGAGGTTGTTTACCAGAAGGTGGATGTTTTAATGGATAAATTCCAACTGGTTTCAGATTTTCGATGATATTCATATTTCATGAGACGTGTCAACTAGTTTGTATGACTTACCTAATTTTGTATTCGGCATGGGCTATGTTGTATATACCACAGACAGCAGTGTTAACGGACTGATACGAAGTTATTAGTATATCCAGTTCGCGGTTTTAAAAAACCTGATAATTACGATATATATCGAAATCGAAGCCTGCCAATTTTTGGGGCAGAAATTTAAAGAGGACTTAATAGGCTATACAAGGAGTATGAGAGAAAATACTTCATTCACAATAAATTTACATAAAGTAAATTTGAATTCATAAGCGTAACGGGTATCATGAGAAAAAATCGTTCAATCGACTGTTGATTTTTTCTATATATCATGATTATTTTAGACAGCTAGTAGATGGCGTTTTTAAAAAATCGACATAAGTGCGTTTGTTCTGTTAGACCGGTAAACATTCTTGCCATGCCAGTACCAATTTAAGCGTCTAAGTGAACTCGGTAGAACTTCGTAAAGTCAAACTCAAGTCTCCATTTCTTCTTTTTATTAATTTCTAGACTATATATATCTAGAAATGAATGCTCGAAAGAGGAATTTCTTTTGGTTCCACGCAATTTTGGTTGTTCCTCCTAGAAGGTCAAATAAGTGTTAGGTTTTTCCCGGTTCTTGATTTTCAGAAGCAAGACAGCATTAATGCTCGTTCGAAAGGACATAAGTGTCTGCCAATGTCCTGAATCATTCCTTTCAGTTAGTCTATACCTCGCAATTTGTCCTTGCAGGTCAATTATCGCTGCTGCGAAAGTCCAACCAGATACCTGAGGTCGCATTCTGGAAGAAGAGGGGCATCTAGTCCGTAAACTCTCAGATATGGGGTGGATTTAATTGGTCAGAATGGTCGGCGCCGGCGCTAACAAGTTTCACAATCGCTTAACAACGCAACACCCGTGTAACTGTGCGGTCGCTGTACGAGATTCCTTAGGGCACAAACTGCTCGCAGAAGGCAGGTGAAGTCTGTTGGTCGGCGTGAATGTACATTACGCTAATGTGAACTAAAGTCTCCAAGGAGTACTGAATCTGCGTTAGTCAGTTATTCGCAGTTAACGAGCGATCAGTCATACAGAGTATTAGAGCTGCTAAATTTGGAATTAAACAGGAGTACAAAAACGATAAAATTGCACCTGAGCGTGCTCACATGAGAGATAGAGAGAAGCGTGCATACCATCAACTCGAGAGGATCCGCCCCACCCGCCGCCCACGTTTCAGCTTTCAGGATGACAGGTATAAACGCCGAAGTACCCTCCTGAGGTAGTCAAAAAATTCGTAATTCGAGTCAACTGCACGCACTTGCCTAGAGGGAAAACTAACCAATTGCTTGTGCCTAGGGCATCACGCACGGATATTTAAGCAGTCATAAATGGAGACACCAGAAGGTAGACAGTCATCGTCCCCAGAGTGTTTGAGGTAAATTAGGGAATTCGGTTTGCCGAAAATTAAAATAGAAGCTGGGTATTCCTTAAATTTCACACAATGTTGTATGCCGATTTTAGAACTACCGAGAAAAGCGATGATAAACAGTCCATACAACGTCCTGCTCATCCTGGCAGTTGTTATATTTGGTATGTCGTAAGCAATGATTGCCATGATTAATCTTAGAATTTTCTTGAAAAGCGTAATGTGATAAAAAAACTTATTCAAAATTGCAGCGTCGAAAGAAGTACATGGTCAGCTATCGGTTGAAACAGGATCGTTAGAGCACGCAAACGGAATTCAAACGTTTAAATCTACAAATGTATCTGCAATCGAAAGCTCAAAGGCTACACAGGATTCGAACTCAAAACATGCCGAGACCTCTTCGTCTCCCAGTGGTGTGAACACAGAGCATAGCGAGCATTTCTCCCCCACTGAAACCATGCAATCTACTTACCACCAGGCCTCTACTGAAGCCTCACAGCTTGCCGAATCATCATGGTCGTCACCCAGTGGGGTGAACACAGAGTCAAGCGAGTCTGTCTCCTCCACTGAAGAAGCGCAGTCTTCCTATCACCAATCCTCTACTGACGCCTATCAGCCTGTCGATGCTTCGTCTTCAAGTGGTGTGAACACAGAGCCTAGCGAGTCTGTGCCCTCCACTGAAACCACACAATCTACCCACCACCAGTCCTCTAATGAAGCCTCAGAGCCTGCCGAATCGTCGTGGTCATCACCCAGTGGTATGAACACAGAGACTGGTGACTCTTTATCCTCCACTGAAGAAACACAGTCATCCGAATACCAGTCCACTACTGAAGGCTCACAGCCTGTTGAGGCGTCGTGGTCGTCTTCCAGTGGTGTGAGAACAGAGCCTCATGATTCTGTCCCCTCCGCTGAAACTACACAATCTACCAACTACCAGTCCCCTAATGACGCCTCTCAGCCTGTCGATGTTGCGTCTCCCAGTGATGTGAACGCAGAGTCAAGCGAGTCTGTCTCCTCCACTGAAACCACACAATCTCCCCACTACCAGTCTTATACTGAAGGCTCACAGTCTACTGCGTCGTCGTGGTCATCTCCCAATGGTATGAACACAGAGATTGATGACTCTTTATCCTCCACTGAAGAAACACAGACATCCCAATACCAGTCCTCTACTGAAGCCTCCCAGCATGTTGAGGCGTCGTGGTCGTCTCCCAGTGCTGTGAACACAGAACTTAGCGAGTCTGTCTCCTCCACTGAAACCACACAGTCTACCAAGTACCAGCCATCTTCTGAAGCCTCACAGCCTACCGAGTTGTCGTCGTCAACGTCGTCGTCACCTAGTGATGTGAACACAGAGCCCAGTGATCCTTTATCCTCCACTGAAGAAACACAGTCTTCCCACCACCAGTCATCTTCTGTAGCCTCACAGCCTGTCGATGCTGCGCCTCCAAATGATGTGAGCACAGAGCCTAGCGAGTCTGTCCCCTCCACTGAAACCACACAGCCTTCCCACCACCAGTCCTCTACTGAAGCCTCAGAGCCTGCCGAATCGTCGTGGTCGTCACCCAGTGGTATGAACACAGAGACTAGTGACTCTTTATCCTACACTGGAGAAACACAGTCATCCCCATATCAGTCCTCTACTGAAGCCTCACAGCCTGCGGATTCGTCGTCGTCGTATCCAGTTGATGTGAACACAGAGCCCAGCGAGTCTGTCTCCTCCACTGAAACCACACAGCCTTCCCCCCACCAGTCCTCTACTGACGACTCTCAGCCAGTCTATGCTTCGTCTCTAAGTGGTGTTAGCACAGAGGGTAGCGATTCCCTCTCATCCACTGAAACCACACAATCTACCTACCACCAGTCCTCTACTGAAGTCTCACAGCATGCCGAGTCGTCGTCGACGTCGTCGTCGTCTCCCGGTGATGTGAACACAGAGCCAAGCGAGTCTGTCTCGTCCACTAAAGCCACGCAGTCTACCCACCACCAGTCATCTATTGACGCCTCACAGCCCGCCGAGTGGTCGTCGTCGTCTCCCAGTGATGTGAACACAGAACCTAGCGAGTCTGTCTACTCCACTGAAACCACACAGTCTACCTACCACCAGTCCTCTACTGAAGTCTCACAGCATGCCGAGTCGTCGTCGACGTCGTCGTCGTCTCCCGGTGATGTGAACACAGAGCCAAGCGAGTCTGTCTCGTCAACTAAAGCCACGCAGTCTACCCACCACCAGTCATCTATTGACGCCACACAGCCCGCCGAGTGGTCGTCGTCGTCTCCCAGTGATGTGAACACAGAACCTAGCGAGTCTGTCTACTCCACTGAAACCACACAGTCTACCTACCACCAGTCCTCTACTGAAGTCTCACAGCATGCCGAGTCGTCGTCGACGTCGTCGTCGTCTCCCGGTGATGTGAACACAGAGCCAAGCGGGTCTGTCTCGTCCACTAAAGCCACGCAGTCTACCCACCACCAGTCATCTATTGACGCCACACAGCCCGCCGAGTGGTCGTCGTCGTCTCCCAGTGATGTGAACACAGAACCTAGCGAGTCTGTCTACTCCGCTGAAACCACACAATCTACCCACCATCAGTCCTCTACTGTCGCCTCACAGCCTGTGGATTCGACGTCGGCGTCTACCAGTGGTGTGAACACAGAGCCTAGTGACTCGCTCTCCTCCACTGAAGAAACACAGGCTTCCCATCACCAGTCCTCTACTGTCGCCTCACAGCCTGCGGATTCGACGTCGGCGTCTACCAGTGGTGTGAACACAGAGCCTAGTGACTCGCTCTCCTCCACTGAAGAAACACAGGCTTCCCACCACCAGTCCTCTGCTGACGCCTCACAGCCTGCCGAGTCGTCCTCAGCCTCTTCCAATGATGTGAATACAGAGCCTAGCGAGTCTGTCTCCTCCATTGAAACCACACAGTCTTCAAACTACCAGTCAACTTCTGAAGCCTCACAGCCCGCCGAGTCGTCGTCGTCGTCGTCGTCGTCTCCTAGTGGTGCGAACACAGAGTCAAGCGAGTCTGTCTCCTCCACTGACACCACGCAGTTTTCCCACCACCAGCCCTCTGCTGATGCCTCTCAGCCTGTCGATTCTTCGTCTCCAAGCGATGGGAGCACAGAACCTACCGAGTCTGTTTACTCCACTGAAATCACACAGTCTACCATCCACCAGTTTTTTACTGAACCCTCACAGCCTGCCGGGTCGTCACCTTCGTCGTCTCCCAGTGGTGGGTACACAGAGACTAACGAGGCATTCTCCTCCACTGTAACTACACTCTCTGCCCACTACCAGTCCTCCAATGAACCCTCACATCCTGCCGAGTACTCGTCGCCTTTGTCGTCTCCCAGTGGTGTGAACACGGAGTCAAGCGAGGCCTTCTCTTCCACTGAAACCACATACTCTACCCACTTTCAGTCCTCCAATGAACCATCACATCCTGCCGAGTCCTCGTTGCCTTTGTCGTCTCCCAGTGGTGTGAACACAGAGCCCAGCGAATACGTCTCCTTTAGTGACGCCTCACACTCAACCTACTACCAGTTCTCCGCGGAATCCGCGCATCCTACAACTCTTTCTGCTTCGACTGAATCTTCTCAATCCATTGCCGCCAGTGCACAGACTGATGACATTTCCACCTCTGGTTTTTCACCACTATCGCTTGCGTACTGCTGGCTTGTATCTGTTGTGCTTTTTATCTTTGCTTATCCGTAGATTTATTTGAAAGGGAAATTGTATTTTACTCCATATTTAGTTTAGTTAACTTGTCCTTCTTTGCATGGTTTTATCATTAATACTTTTTGGTATAACCCAGGTTTCTTTTTTCGTCCTATCATTATCTCGTTCTGTTTTCGATGCTCAGTTTGTGGACTGTGCAAGTAAGCGTGATATTCGGAACTTTGCCTTTGCGCGGACGTTTCAAGCGTTTAGTAAATTTCCTCCTGGTCTATTTTTTGACGGAGTACCACAGACTTGGGCATTAGGAATAATTATCTACTAATTATCATTTGAGAGGACTACGTCGTGCCGCGTGGAGGATATTCTTCGTAGGAATGTTTTAAATATTTAATTGGGTATAGAGAAATGTGCATGATGCAGGTATTTAAATATCTCAGTAATACATGCGTCCTGCTCTTCATCAATTCATCTGGGCCCGATTATGTGTTATGCCGATTATAGTACTTAAATCGGACTTCTGGAGGCTCATTGACAGGAGGATTTGCCGCATGCTTCGTTATACACAGCGATACCACTCGTTTACGTATGTGCCCCCGAAAGCCCAGCAAAACAACTTATGATGAAAAACGCAAATATTAATTGAAAGTGATTAATTTGTGCAGACAGGAATATGTCACAGGACAAAATGATGTGTGGATGACAAGTGACCGCCGGCGATCATTCATCACAGAGCCCGAACAAGTCCAGTCTCGAAAGGCGTTCTTTTAAGCAGAGTTCCCAGCTAATGTGCTTGGGGTATTATAGTCAGATGAGACGTGCTAGGGACGGAGAATTGTGCAGGCTGATACCGGGGAATTCAATTGCAAACATGCCTGACGCGGGTTGTCAACTTTTTCAAACGATCCGCGAGACTTGTTCACATTAATTGACTGGCGTAATTACCAACTGAGACCTCGTATGTCGCCAGGTGTGTGACTCAGAGTATAACGGGGACATTCCGTAAATGTTGTAATTTATGTAATGTGTCGAACTTTATGAATCGCTCGCAAACCGGCCAAAAACGAACAGGTCGAAACTCAAAATGGGCTGCCGACGACTTCAAACGAATTTAAGGCATATAGCAGATCATGAGGCAATGTCACTTTGCTCAGAAATAACACCTTTTTAGATGGGCGGAAGTTGCGAAAACGTCCAAAACCGTTGTACCTGAGTAAACTTAAGTTTCATGAGTGCGGAAAGACTGTCCATACAAACACTACTTAAATGAAACGTCACAAGTAGAATAACGTTTGAAGGTAGTGCCTAAGTGACGTTTGCACTTAAATATCCTTTAGGAACTATTGTAATGTCAAGTCTGGGGGCTAGAAAACAGCCTACGAGAATTGGCCACAACTTTTCTGTTTATGCATTGCTTCAGATGCGACTGATTAGAGCAAATACGAATTCGCTTGAGTTCTCCGACCGGCACATCACCGAAATAAAATATTTCACAGGGTGACACCTTGACGGACCAATCGGCGACTAATAAATTTGAATAGAATTGGCAGGTGCAATAGTGCACATACCCTTTTTGTTTCATATGACACACCAGCATGGAAACATAATATGACTGTTCACAAGTTTTTATAGCTTTTTTTTAGAACAAAGTGTCCATAACAATTTATTTGTGCGGAGACAGTGAATACAGCGTAGGAGTCATCTAAGTAACTTCATATGACTGGTTATCAGTCAGACGTCCGGGGAGGTAAAGGTACCACATCGAGTGGAAAATCGATGTCGCAAGACAAGGAACATAAAGCGGAAAAAACCCAACGTTCCTGTGAATTTTCTTTGGCAGCGGGGCCAAAGGCGACTGTCTCGACCAACTGCCCCTCTATAGCCCACCATCGGTTCTGCTGAGCCCTTCGAGAGCCCCCTTCGACTCCGTGGAGGCTGAGGCGGCTAGACGGAGCTGATCATATTTGTACACTCACCCTAACATCTAACCTCATCGGCGAGAAAAATAAACACCAAAGGCGAAAGTCAAAAATGAATGCACTCTGTATGAGTCGACAAACCTTAATAGTTCACCTCTTTAAAAAGCGATTTAGTACGGCAGCATGCTGATGGATGCCCACGTACATAGTCTTTTCCAAACCAAGGTCACGGAAATGACTGAAATATTAGGTCAGCCTTTTCACTTCTCTGAAAAATAGTGATAATTTTTCTTATATAAACAAAAGAATTCGCATTTCATATTGTAGCTTTTTGCTATGCTTGCTTAATTTAACGCCTCCTTTTATGAATGTGATTGCTCATTTTTTACTGCGTTTCGGTGCATGAAGTTACACATATGTGAAAATTAACTTTTTGCGATCAGTAAAATGTCTGCTTTTCCGAAAATAACCTTTTTGCATACATCCTGGTCCATCAAATATACGTGTAGAAAAACATCCTTCTTCAATTACGACAAGTTCCGTTCGGTAAACCCACCGAGTTTATATTACTCTCCGGATTATTCTTGCCTAAATGCGAGAACTTAGCTTGAGACAGTTATTAGCATAGGAAATTGTCCGAATACCAGGTTAGTCAAACTTTCGCTCATACCTGCAGACATTTTAAGTGAAAAACCATTCAAAAACGTATTATGCATGTCAAGGGGGGCGTTTTCCGGAACTGGTTAAACGAATGAATAAAATTTGCAACATTTTGGGCGCCTAAAATTGATCGTCTCATTTTTCGTCCTCATGTTTCATGTGTTAGATCACCTACCGTATGTGTGCATGTTAAGAAATACAATTGGGGCGGGGAGGCGAGCGTTGTGTGCATAGAAAGGCATGTTGTGCCCTGTTTCATATAATTTGCGAAATCAGCTGCTGGTTTAGAGGTAATTGATGCTGTAAAAATTTCACAAACAGCGTATCCTCCCCATTGTAAAGCAGAACGGTTGGCATTCTTGCCCGTAGGTACTCGGTTGCATTGGTTGAGTTTCCAAGAGGGATAGGTTATTTTCATTCGAAGCGGTCAATGGACAGACTCGTAGTCTTGCCGACGTTATTATCCGGCTTCATGCTGTCCAATCAAGAAGCGATATTGTTGCACGATAGGGTGTGGAATTTAGGTAATAAGTTGTGTGGTGCTAGGAATGGTCGCTCTTCTAAATTAGCGCACACTACGTGGTGCGTGAAACCCCCCGTAATGCAGCTTTGAAGGCGTCATTCTAGCCTGATGTATGTTTTTAAAAAATGTCTTGACTCAGACAAGATAGAGTACATTTTGTGTCGCTAGAACTTATAAAAAAGCTGTCGAACAATTTTCCGATTAAAAGCGTTTATTTAAATCATACAGTATAGCAAAAGATATCCAATCATTCAGATACGTACCAGACACATCACCATGGACTTAGGGCATGGAATGCCCGTGGATTAAAGAAAGACGTCTAATTAATCAGGTGCCGGTAAAAACGTATTTCAGCAAACCTTCCAGTCATTAGCATACTGCCTTCAAATTGACTCCGGAGCAATACTAGTTTGTAAAAAGTGACCATTGTCGTAAGAACAACGAATTTTCGAGAAGGCACAAATTTGTTGAAAATGCATAACCCCAATACTAGAAGAACACATATCCTATCCATATAACTAACCGAGTAAAATAGACAGCAGAAGTCGGACAGTCATTGTTGTTATTATTTTAAATAGTTCGCGATTAAAATATCGCCCAGGAATTAATCTGAACTTAAGTGTGACATTTATTCAACTACATACTATAACAGAAGTGTAGTTTTCGAGCAATCTTTAGTCAGATTGCAGGTTCGAAAACGGTTCCAAGAGTGGTGATTTTCCTTCTTAATATTTTTCCACGATCAAGATCGGATTAGTGATTGCTCTCGTCAACAGAACAAACAATTTCATAAAGTCATGGTTTAAATGGACAAATTCGAGATTAGCAAATTCAAATAGAATTACCAATCTAATCCTAGGCACGCAACTGGATGTACATCAAGGTAACTTGTCTCCTGTAAAATTGCCACATGAATTTTCGCGACGATGGAGTCTGCCGAGATTTAGATTATGCAAAAGATATCAGCGGATGCACGTTGGTGTTCAGTGCTGCTGTCCAGATTGGTAAGATTGTGCCGGTTCCGTTTTAGAATCTCATATTAACAGATGGTAGTTCGCACACTATTATACGCCTAACCATTGACATGACCGCTTAATGGTGGGGATGTTTTGCGATTTCTAGAAGAATATCTTCATATGTCAGAAACAAAGGAATATGTGAAACAAGAGGATTGTTAACAAGCTTTTGTTTACCCATTGGGCAAGAAATCTCACGAAATAAACTGAAGAAGAATGTCGACCTGTTTACTGGAAAATAACGCATTAAATTGCATTTTTCTTACCTGCTTTATACAAATGTAAAATTCGATTTTCAAGTGATCATAGTACTTTGGCAAACATTTAACGTAAAGAAGAGTGCGCACCGATGCTTGGATGTAGTCTTAGAAAGCTATTAGCAAAGAAAATAGCCTCGTTGCAAGATGACGTTGATAACACTACTCACATCATGTGCAGCTTGAAAAAGTGAATACATTCTGAACGTAGAAGACGACTGGTGTGTAATGAATTGATTACATGCTCGTCCATCTATTTTAAATAATTACAATGTTACTGGTTGAACATTTTGGAGACCTTAATAATAACTCTAGTTCTATTGTGATAGTAGAGGCCAAGAAAAAAACACAACACATATTTCGGAACCTGCGGAATTCACTTATAACTTTACAGTTCTGATTTTCTCAACGCTATTAGACTAATGCCAAAAATTATACATCACAAATTTCGGCTAAATGCGACGGAAATGTTTTTCCAAAGTTCACTTCGTGAAGTAGAAGTATCCTATCCTAACTACCCCAATAAAGGGTGTTTCAAAGGATTGAACTCAAGACCCGATACTGTCTACTTTCCCACAACCAAACTGTTATTTAGAAATCCGAATGCGCTCGCAGCCATAAAGATAACATTAGGAGGACAGTAATAATACGCTAACAGCTAAATTAAAATGACTTTCTCCAAAATTATCATGTGGGTCTAAATCGCTAACAGGTATACC
Organism: Spirometra erinaceieuropaei; assembly: GCA_902702965.1. Lineage (NCBI taxonomy): Eukaryota > Metazoa > Platyhelminthes > Cestoda > Diphyllobothriidea > Diphyllobothriidae > Spirometra > Spirometra erinaceieuropaei. Next base: position 248,940 of record CACRXP010000575.1, read on the forward strand.
CAGCTGAACGAAACAGAAAATAATTGATGATCATGCCCGTATTTGAAAAAATGGTAAAAATTAACTTCAAAATATCCCAGAAGATATCAGTCATACTTTTAAATGTTGGTCGACGTGTCATATAAAGTATGCTACTGACACAAGTTTCGGACTTCACTAAAGCATCTTTGTAATGGCATTGGATCAATTAATATGAATTTCATTTTGGCGAACGCTGAAAAACGGGATTTACATTCGGGTCTGCATAATCCAGAGTATTAAATGTCGATTGGAAAATGGGTCGGATCTTATTTCGTACGCATACCTGCAGTAGACAAGCCCCACCCTAACCCCCAGCCCTCACCACTACATTCTAAACCCTAACATTAACCCCCAACCCCTAACCCCTAGCGTAACACCTAACCCCAGACCCAAACCCCTGACCTTAAAACTTACCCTTAACAGGTACGGCTATAAAATAAGATCTCGCTAAAAATAATATTTTTGACACATTTTCCCTATTCCAGGTCCACAAAAAACGTTAGACGTCGCTTAAAGGTATTTTTCCCCATCTTATTAAAGTTGTTTTTGGGATAACAATCCACACTTAATTCAAATGGAGCTGGGAGTCGGTATTATGAATTAGGAGAGCATCTGCCGTTTTCCATGTTGCATAAATCATACCGCAATCCAACAATTAGTAAAGTAAAACGGAGTGACATCGAGGCTGAAGCAATCTCCGTAGCAAACCTGGCATCCCAGCATAGCTGGCGTTTCATTTTTTGTCCACCCCGTCTGTACTAGTTTTAAATTCAGCATCTTCAGCTCCAAAGGTCATATGATCGCCAGTTAATCGCATGGCACACAGCGTATTCACCCCCTCCGGGGTAACGTTTCTCAAATAATAGAAACCTTGTAAATGGCGTCTTCTATCTCTTGTAAAACATATCTGTTTATAGTCAACCGTTGCATGCTTTCTTTGAAGGAACGTCGTAAATCAGATACCTCCTTTCCAACTGGAAATGTTACACATTGCTCCTGTCATGTATTGCATGCTATCACTGACGCACTTTTCAGTAGCGTTTCATTTATGATAATTTTTGTGCAACATGCTCCCCAGAAAGATTGCCGAAACAAGTCGTTGGCTGCAATCCCACGTGACCGGGAGTAACTTGATCTCAAACGAATTCACGGGGTCCAGGTGTATTCTTACCGATGCAGATTTCTCACAAGCAAAATAAACTACAGTGGCTAAATTTGTATGGATGTTGCGCATTTTGTGATTTTAACTATTCAAAAGGAAAGTAAAACAGGCAGCGACAGCAGATTTTCTTTGCAAATTCAAACTGGCGCATGTTTTCGATTCATCATCTATACTATGCAGCGGCCGGCTGCAGTTGATGACCTTTCGCAAAACTTTTGGTGCCAAAAATTAGTTTGACATGGTTTGTATCCACGGCAAGCCTGCTTAGACGTTTCATTTCAGAAGATAGAGTTGTTTGAGGAAGAGTGACATGAAGAAGACTAGCTTACCCCAAAACGATTAGGTTTTCAGGGAAGTTTTGCATGTATGCCGGGTGACGCAACAATCGGACAATCCTGGGCGCTGAAATGTCTGGATTTTTTGAGGGCTCGTTGGACGGCTTGAGAGGTAATAACGTTTTGGAGGATGAACGTAAGTATTGCGTTTGGCCAGAAAGGCGTTAATGGAGAACCGTACTGATTGCACCACTGATGTCATCGACTATGGCGTAATGCCGCTGAATTCCACAGGCATGCGCGGGAACTCAAAGATGTCAAAAGAAGTCATGATGGTCGTATTAAAAAGGTCGTCGGAGAATAAAGGATCTAGTAGTATGTCCGAACAGCGTCACCCTTGGAGATCATCGAGCTGCCAAATAAGGCAGCAACAAAGTCTTTAAGGCCAAGGATGGTGACGTCGTCCAAGTCATTCACAAGTGATGACCTCTGGAAGCATGTGTATGAGCGAAGGTCAAGAGCTTTCAGTCCACGTTGTTCCAGAATTCACACCGGGTGAGAATGATGGCGTTAGGGGATAAGGTGGGGATCATCAGGTGAGTGGGTGGACGGATGAATCCACAAAAGTATGCGTAAAGTAGTGTACATGTAATGGAAGTCAAGTAGTGTCGGGATAAAGGCCGAAAGTTACCATTGTGTTTTGCGCCAATCTCAGGCCTTCAGGGTTGTGTCGCTGCGTAGGTTCTGTGACCGGTCAAACGACTAACAGTCAACATCGGACGGTAAACGGAAAACGAAATATTAAGTGGACCGAACAACAGCCCTTCAAATCAGAGTCAGAAGTGCCAGAAAGCTAACAGTTCTATCGGTCAGCATGTATGCATCGCAGGGCACTGAAAGGCCTCGCGACTTTTGACTATTAGAATATCCTACATCAATTAAGGGTTACTAACTTGCGTACAGCATATTTTGGTCCCGTAACTGTGAATTAAGTGAGGGCCGGTAATAGTGTGTAGGATGTATAGTAGATGCACGTATAATATTCCAAAACCTTCATTCAAACAGAAACCGACTAAAATATATTGAAAAAAACTCCTGATAAATGAAAATGACCTTAAGTTAAATGAAAAGCGAATACCTATTTCCTAGATTTAATCATATGGAGACAATTTCCATGAAGCAAGTTGGCTATTACTTTACAAATTCACTTTATAGTGTTCGACAACAGTGACATTTCTTTGGATTTACCGTACATTTTTTAAAAATCAATTGCTCAAAAAAACCTAGAACCTGCATATTCTTTTTTTATCAGAATCTTTACAAAAAGTCTGTTTCGCAAATACTTACGGAAGTAATGAATTTTTCAGCACTCTCTTTTATGCTACGGTCAGAAATCAGACATTCCATATATGTAATCCAGGCAATTCGAGCAGCCCTAAAAGTGATTTTATACGGTGTTAGGTTGACGGTCGGTCAATTTCGAATTCATCGCGCAGAGACTGCCTAACCTGGAACACCAATCTACACTCGCCGCATCTGCCTCCACTGTCCACACTGCGCTCACACATTTATTCACCGCCTGGGTCTATTAGGCCACATGCCTGTCCACGAAAACCTGCTGTAGACAATCGCGGGTTTCATCACACCATCACATCCTCCCATACCGGCACCTCACCGAACATCAAGATCACCCCCCGCCAGCACCCAACTGCCAACTCCCGCGCAAGTGGGAGGTGTGCGTCTCGGCCGCTTCAAAAAAGCTGGCTCCCTTGCTGAATGTGTGATCGGAATCTGAGACGAAGACGGCGCGTCAAGTGCCGTGGCTCGGAAGGCAGCCGACTGACGCCCTGACTCACTCCACGCAGTCTGCCCAGTTGTGCGTGTGTTGTGTGGAGTGGCGGACTGGTGGACTGAGAGCCAGGAGGTCATGGCCCTTTCTCAAGCAATCTGTGACACTCATATATGTGAGGAGTGTGTGTGTGTACTTTATGGATCGTGCTTCTCAGTCGACGACTGTTTGTTTACCCAACCTTGAAGGGTAATGACTCAGGCTAAATGCAGGACCACGTGTAGCCCTTCCAGGTCAAAAGGTTTGAAAGCGTGTGCCATACTATTATCAGCAAACCATGGCCCTCACAGCCCGGTGTGCGCTGGCAGTTCCCCAACACCTGGTTCCCTAACGGTAGACGCGTTTGCGCTCCTGCTGGGTATAAAGGTGATGGGTGTGGCTGCCCAGTCATCATCCTCGTCATTATGATCCCCGTTGAAGTGACCCCTGTTGGGGTGTTGCTGTCTTTGTTGCTGCTGTTGTTGGTCAAAAACCTGGTCATTTGCTGTGTGGATCAGGTGGTGTGGAGTGGAACCCCAAGGTGCGGGCTCGACCGTCGCACCCGCCTGCGCCCTCCTCTGCCTCCGGTCTTCTCGACTCCGTCTTGACGCCGAGTCTAGGTGGAGAGTGGGGAAGAGATTGTGGTAGATGCTGCGCAAGTCAACTATTACTCGAAGCCAATTCACGCGCAAGTCAGCGTGCCTACTGCTCGTTTTTGTGGAGCACACGGTAGACATTGTCGACATCGACGGTCGAACGAGCGGGTTGATGACTGGGCACAAAATTCATCTTTTCTAACGTAAATTTATAATAAAATTTCGAGTGCTTGGCCCGCTTTTGCACACTCCTGTAAACTACTGATAACTGCTTCATCGCGAAAACGCAATCCTTCTATTTATACTGGAACCTTTCACGTTATGATTAAATACTCTTTTTTACCTCGCCTCATTATAGTATCTGCACTAAGATATGTCCGTGTTAATACGTAGATATTGGTCAAACTGCAAATGCTATGCCGGTCTTAGCAGACGTTAGGCCGCTAAAGACAACCTTACCAAATGTTAAAAAAATTAAATGACCGCTAAATGGTGGGCGCTTTTGCAACTATTTATGTAGTAGTTACTTATGCCAGGAGAATAGGGCCGCAATAAGCAAAGGATTGCTGCAGACGCCATTATTTCTTTTTAGGGCACGGCGATACTAGGATTTTTAGAATGAACCCGTTCACACTTGACCAGTTTCTAGTTTGAAGAAAGCATCAGATATCAATATATATCACACTTTCGGGTCTTTAAATTAAGCCACCATGCTTTTAAGGTCTCCATTCACATGAAAATATTTTTATTTATATATCCTTTGGCTTATTTTACTCACCATATACTGTTTTTTTCCTGTCAGTGTCCAGCTGAACTATAATACTGAGGTCATATGCACACTACGCTAACACCGTTTTGGAAAAAGTAGAATCTGACGCGGATTTCGCAAGACATTCAACGAAAATTCTTTGCGATACCGACATTTACCGTTTTCATCCCATGTATGCCGCTTGTGATTTTATTATGTTATTTGTTTTACGTAGCGATTTTGCTCAACTGCAAATGGAGACCTTTTTGCTAAAATTTTGGGACGGCTTTTTCAAAATAAACCGTGTGACTCACTCTAAATTACAATGGTGCAAATATCAATTTCCATGTGGGTGACGGTTGTTTAAGTAAATCCTGCACGTGTGTGGTCTGTGGCAGTTACTAACAAAAGAAACGTTCCATGCCGTCTAAATACATAAATCGTTACGTGACATAATCAAATAAATCATTTTTCAAATGCCAAAGTGAATTTTAGATGCGCATTAACCCGCTTAGATCCTCAGCAATAACCGTCAGGATTGGCGACATCAGGCTTCACGAGGCATGTTAACTGGTACTTGCTTATGATTAAAATAACCTTCTGAATTTATTGGTTGTTATTTGAATAAAATGAAGCACGGATTGTTGAATCCAACACACTGTCCGTCTTTCTGATCTTGCGGCGTTTCCTCATTAAGTATCTGGTTCTATTCAACGGTTACCAGACTGACATCATAAAATTCTTGCACCTAATAAGGGCCTACAGCGCACAATTCAGTTGACTGTTAGTCATTATTTGGTTCAAGGCTTACTTTAAGAAGTAGATTTTATAATTTTTTACGGCCAAACCAACGCATACTTACTACATTTCAGAATCACCTAAAACTTACGGGTATGTCCATTTTTGATGACCAAAATATCTATTTCGATTTCATATTGGGTTTCTGTTTCTAAAAGAACAAAAGCAATTTCGGATAAGGTCAGTTTAACGGTTCAAGCAGTATTATGGTCTGGAACCTTTTACTGTGCTCAAAGTCATGATGTAGAAAAAAAATTGAAAAGAAAGGCGAATATTTGCGTTTAAAATTGACATGATGCATATAAGGCAAACCCAATGGATATCAACAGCATCTTATTTATCTAGATTGACTTTCTACCCGTGATTTTGTTATTGGCGTTAATTGTGTGATTCATGGGCAACCTTTCGTGATGGCATTTGGGGATGCAGGTAAAATCGATAGGATGAACAGCCTGTCTTAATCGTGGGAGAAATTATGTATGGTCGCCGGTGCCCTCGCCTTCCCTTTTAGCCACGCAAACCTGTTCGATGATTAGTTACTTTTGTCTGCGAGTGTTTTTAGAATATCCCTTGCTTATTTCAATGATGATAGCTGTCGTAATTTAAAACCAATGAATTCATAAGAGTTTGCAACTCTGTTAGCGTTGACGGCATTTTGAGAGTTAGAGCTGGGGTTAATTTAGAGTATAGGTTTAGGGTTTGGTAGTAATTAGGTTTATGATAAAGTTTAATGCTGCGATCAGTCATATGGTTTGGTTAATGTCTGGGTTTAAGACAAGGGCCAGGTGGGAATGTGACGATTGACCAGTTGTTCTGGGGACGAGGACTTGGTTAACCGAACCTATTATGATTACTGGATTGTAATGCATGTTATTATACAAATGCTTTCTTCATTCCTTTCACAATCTTCTATATCTCTTTCTACATTTTGCTAGCTAAATTCTTCTATTTGTCTCACTATACTGCTCCCGTAGCTGTCTGTAGTGTTGCCTTTTCACTCGGTTCCCTGGGCTACCCAAAAAGAGCTGTTTAGCTCATCCTAGAAATGATTTTGGTTAGAACGAAACCAACTCATAATCATAGTTATCACTCTGTTCCATGGGCTATTTAGCTAATCCTATAATGGATTTTGGTTACAACGGAACAAATCAAATCCAATTTCTTACGTACTTATTACGCAACGAAAATCCATTTGTTCAACCGTAAATCATAATGCTTAGATATATGACAATTCATTTATTTAATGTAGAGTTAAATGTTATATGCACTCATAACAATTGTTTTAGCATAACAAGTACTCGATGGAAAAAAATGATCTACTTTTATGGAATTTAGCTGTAGTAGGCGTTTTGTGACGAAATTTTAATTGCACAAAAGGCTCGTTTTAAGCCGCAGATCCCCTTACCCATACTATAAGACTCTGTCGTCAACACTGCATCATTTCGGGACAAATAAACTGCGTCTTATAGGTGTCCAAAGACTAGACCTATCAACATTCGGAAGGCACACTGAAATGTGCGAGAAAGGCCTGTCAGATGGTTGTGTCACATTAGCCAACTTTCAAATAAGCTTGCTAGCGCGCAAACCGAAACTCACCCGTCCGCTGTTTGCGCAGTCTGCAAGTTCAGTAATTATGATTCTGAAGAAAAGTTGGCGAGCATGCGTTTATTTTCCATTAACTCTCTTCAGGCTAGTAGGAGGTAAATTAAAGCCTGTCAGTGATTAGAGAACTCGACTTAGGTTCGTCTGAAAACAAAAGCGAGATGGAGGAATACTTGCGGTGGGGGAGGGGTAATATAAGTCATCCCAATGGCGGAGTGAGTGTTAGAAGCGGGGAAAGGAGCATGTTGTTAGTCGAATTTTCACGACGATAAGCGCAGCATCTGAATGAGGTTTATTTATGTCCACAGGACCTGCTTTCGGGACCTTATACCGGGTCATGAATATTGGGAACGAAATGGCCGAAAGCTGCCTTAAATATGAACAGACGTTATGCTAACATTCTGTACCCACATGTAGTAGTCTGTCATGCATTTACACAGTCGGAAATTTCATGTTAAGATAATTATTGGCACCAGACATCCTGTGCGAGGTTATCCAATGGAACCCGTCGCCACATTATAAAAATAACGAACAGGAAGCATATAGTAATTTAAATTTGCGCAGAAAAATCTGCTATCTATGCAGGTTTAAAAATGCATGCTGAGAAGAGCGACATAAATTTACCTAAGTAAAATCATAAAATGGTAGTAGATCTTCAGCATAAGCAAATTTTACGAAAGGCTATAAACTGCAATCGGCCACGGCATGATTGCCTTTCTTTTTGCTTAGTTAAAAGTCCAAAATACGTAACATCCGTCCAGATTTAGCAGCTATTGCTCATTTTTTATGTAAAATATTCGCTTCCGTAGGGATACTCCTGGATCTGGTAATTTGTCTGAGATGAAGTTACTCCCAGCACCATTCTAAGGAACATATTATAGAAAAAAATGTGATGACTAAAACGCTACTGAAAAGTGCATCAGTGATAATACTTAATACATAACAGGGACAATGTGTAACACTTCCGCGTTTGGGAGGAGGTATCTGATTTACGACGTTCCTTTAAAAAATGCATTTAATGATGGACTACAAACAGTTATATTTTGCAAGAGAATGAAGATGCAGTTTTCAAGGTTTCTTTTATTTGAGAAACATTACCGGAGGGGGTGGGGACTCTGTGTGTCCTGCGATGTACTGACGACCGTATAACCTTTTGAGCTGAAGATACTGAAAACCCGCACAGAGGAAAGGAACTCCAAATGAAACGCCAGCTATGCTGGAATACCAGGCTTGCTACGGAGATCACTTCAGCCTTGATGTTGCTCCGTTTTACTTTGCTATTTGTTGAAGTGTAGTATGATTTACGTAACATGGAATACGGCAGATGTTCTCCTCATTCATGACGATGATTCCAAGTGCGGATAGTCGACACAAAGAAACGCTCCCGATAAGATTTAGAAGAATATTTGAAACGAAGTCCGACGTTCCGTGTGGGACTGAAATATGCAAAGAAGTACTGTAACAGGACATTTTCAATCGACGTCATATACTCTGGATTCCCTAATTCTTTCGGCTGTCGCACACGTCGGCGCCATCTTTAAAAGCGTCCTCGTCTGGGTGCCATCTAAGTCACCCTAAATTAATTTAAAAGTTTTGATGAGTAGACGAAGAAGTGAGCTGCAGTCGGGTGATGTTTATGAGAAATGACGTCCCCGAATAGGTATGTTCAGAGTTCTCTGAGCCAGATGCCCAGTTTACGGCTTCTGATCGAGTTCGAAGTTAACCTGTGGATTTTGTCAAAAATGAGATTATGCCATAGAGATTTGTTTAGATGGAGGATGATTAAGACTGCCAGCCTTATCTTCTCAAATGCGCCCATGTGATAAGTTCTGGCAATACCTGGAATTTGCAAATGAAGATGACTTCAACAGTTGTTTGCTGTTCCTACTGTCAGAGATGCGTGGTATAACAATTATGAGAGAAGTCATGCGGAGCATTGCTCTCAGTTTGGATATGCATTTCATTTCTCAATATATAAAATTGAGCTGTGTAATGCAAGAGGTCATGGCTGTCAGAGCACAAAATTATTCTGTACGGATATCTTGGAGGCGTCACGTGACTTCTATCGGAACTTAAGTTTCGTAGACGTCCGCTCAGTTGATTTTAGAACAAGGGACGATTTGATTTGACTTGCGAGATCCTTACTAGCCCGGATTAGAATGATTCCAAAACTCTTTTTTGCTTGGCACCTGGACGAGTCTATTTATAAGCGGCTGATAACTACTCGACGAGATGATTCTCGCAAAACAGAATCCGGATTTTCTTTCACAGACGATGCTGCCCCAACGCAATGCTCCTTTCGTCCACACTGTCGACATCCGGCGTCCTTGCTCGACGTTATCACATTCACAGCCGTAGAGGCACTGCGCCCATTGGAGAAGGATATATGTTGAAACATGTGAGTTTATAAAATTTCACGGATGCAGAATTCCCGTGGCGCACCATCATTCTATGCAAATTGCAAGCAGCAATGTCGATCATTACAATGTAGGCTTTAAATGGTAGATATGTTCACGTATCTCGTTTATTTTGCAATCTTTTCTTGCTACTAGCTTGTTGAAAGTACTCCATTCAATTAACAGCTGCTTAAGTTTGAATAGCTGAATAAATTGATTTGGATATTGGGAAACTGACATTTCATATCGAGTCATGTACATATTTTGTAAAATGACAATAAAAAGTCTTAGGTTTGAACAGACAATATATCAGCACGCCTCGACATGTTTTCCCGTTGTCACAAACCTTATCTGAAAGAATATCTTCTGTGCAAGAACGGTAGTCTTAGTGCAAACTTGTGTGGACGAAAAAACTGCTACGTAATAGTTGGAACAGTAGTGAATGCCCTTTGCGTATTGATAAGTCATTGACTTTTCTCAAACGTACAACTGAGGAAGGACGAACTTTGGCAAGGAAAGCATGCAAAAATGAACTCGGCACAGTCAGCAGATGTTTACATGTATAAACAGAGTTTATCTGCAATATCTGAAACGTGGCCCTTTATCATACGGCCTAGTATGTATACTGCGTGACCTATCTCATGAAATGTTGGCTGAAATTCTGAAATGCGTTTTCAATCAGAAAGGATTACTTGGTCGCGGTTGCGATACTGATTATCATAAGACAAACTCTTATAACATTTTGGACTCGGCAGGATGTCGGCTTTTAAATGCACTTCTTTTCAATCTCCTGTAGAAAGCGGGTTCGGTAAAAAATGACTACTTATGTAGCATGCATTTTTCCCATTGATTTTCGATGGTCTTGGAAATTCAAATATATTTTAGAGAAACGACAAACCAAAATGTGCTTTGTTCTAGTCAATCAATAGAGAATTACGTCTTCTTTATATTTTATACTTAAGGAAGGAGTATAGCTGGGTTTTAAAAAAGTTTTCTAATTGCCGAAAAATGTGGAGCCTGATCATTCGTTGCATTAGTGCTTAGTGATTACACTTTGCAAAGCGCATGCGTTCCGCGTAAAGAAAATCGTATATTTTTCTATGTCATTAAAGAGATATTATACAGGGTCTATAAAATGTTGCAAAGGATGAGGACCATGTTGTACATTTCATGAGGAGCAGTGGCAAACGGCCAGGTGCGATGCTATGTGAATGGACATATCGCGGTCTTAAAAAGTCTCATAATTAGAAAATGTTTCAAAATCTAATCATACTCCTTCCTTAAGCATAAAATATAAAGAAGACGTGATTTTTAGGGGGGGGGGCGCTCACGGATTGACTAGAAGAAATCACATTTTGGTTTGTGGTTTCTATAAAATATATTTGAATTTCCAAGACCATCGAAAATCAATGGGAAAAATGCATGCTACATAAGTAGTCATTTTTTACCGAACCCGCTTTCTACAGGAGATTGAAAAGAAGTGCATGTAAAAGCCGACATCCTGCCGAGTCCAAAATGTTATAAGAGTATGTCTTATGATAATCAGTATCGCAACCGCGACCAAGTAATCCTTTCTGATCGAAAACGCATTTCAGAATTTCAGCCAACATTTCATGATATAGGTCACGCACTGTACGTGCGAATAAAATCGAGTTATGTTAGTCTTGCTATCGTGGACTATAATTCACTCATCAAGTGTCATTACAAAGCAAAATCCGTCATTTGCCAAAGTAGTGTTGGCAACAAGGTTTACAAGAAAAAATCGGCCAAATAAAAGGCGTTTCATTGATGTCTACTGTAAATAATTTATGAGGATATTGTCCATTTTTCAAACATGGGAGTGCATCATGATTCGTTGAATGTTTGGTGCGAACACATCGTTCCTTTGGAATTTTCGACCCACGCCATAATTCTGAATGAAACCAAGATATTCCGGATTTTAATGCTTGAAGCTGTAGGCTATGTGAGCTAGT